>JARBWK010000004.1:171223884-171593742 GCA_030556195.1 Anolis apletophallus
AAAGAGGCCGCAGCCGACTGGCTGGATACAGCTGGACGGACACTCGAGCTCGCAACTGAGGCGGTTGGGGACACCTGCTTGAGGTCTCATGCTCGCTGTGGTCCCTTAGCCGAGAGAAGGCCAAGGCCCAGCTGAGGAAGATTTATCAAGGCTGAGGATCGTGTCGAGCAATGTGCCGCCTGAGTTTCCCAGCCCTAGCAGGTAAATGCCCTGCAGGCTGGTCAGAGACCACCATACAGGTGCTTCAAGGCAGGCCTAAGGCAGACATTCTGAGTGGGGCGCATGCACCGGGGGAACCCTCGAGACCCTGGAGGACTGGATAGTTCGGTGTGGTGAGTGAGAGCACATGGAGCAGATGCCCCGAGCGACCGAGATGGCGGGAGAGCCCGGGGGCAGGGAACGGGCCGCTGGGAGAGCCGGCCCAGCTCCGAGGGCGCCCTCGCAGCGATCGAACAGATCCTCTTCTCCCAACTAGATGGATCCCCGGAAAATGGGAAGCCAGCCACCCACAGAACAGGGAAGATGAGAGTCCAGATGGGGTCCCACCGGGAAGACCTGAAGTTCGTAATTTCAGCAATGGCCCACCAGCCCATCATCCTAGGGGCCCCCTGGCTGCGTACCCCAGAACCCACAAGTCAATTGGAGGACGGGAGCCATAAAGTTCGAGACGGGGAGGCCCGGGCCAAGGATAGATGACCTTGAACAAGCGGGAGCCCGGCTCACGAGGGAGCCGGCGTGGGGCAGCAGAGAGCCACCCTGGCGGGATCCCGCAAGAGTATGGAGACTTGGAGGAGGTCTTTAGCGGCGGGAAAGTGACCAGCTATCCCCCCACTGGAAGTGTGATTGTGCAATTGAAATTGAAGAGGGCGCCAAACTGCCCAGCCCGAAGATGTACGCCCTGTCCGAGCCGGAAAAGAAAGGCACTGAGAGACTTTATAGAGAAAAACATGGAGAGAGGGTTTATTGAAAAATCTACAAGCCCCCGGATCAGGGTGAGGGATGAAGACTGCTGGAAGACGGCGTTCAACTGCCACCTGGGCCAGTACCAGTTCCGAGTCACCCCGTTCGGACTCAAAGGCGCGCCCCAAATATTCCAGCAGTTCATCAACGAAATCTTCAGGGACTTGCTGTACAAGGGAGTTCTAGTTTACTTAGATGACGTGCTAATCTACTCGGCGTCAGAGGGAGCACATTGAGCTGACCAGGGAGGTGCTACGGAGATTGCGGAAAACCAGCTCTTCGTCAAACTTTCCAAATGTGAATTCCACCGCAAGAACTGGATTATCTGGGGTACCGAATCTCCACGAAGGCCAAGTCCCCGGGCGCTAAGCTTAGCTGGACCCCACAGTGTCAGGAGGCGTTCGACGACCTCAAGCGGAGCTTCACCAGTCAGCCCCTGCTGATGCACCCCCAGCCAGGCCGGCCGTTCACTGTGCAGTGCGACGCTTCCGAAGCAGCCTACGGAGCGGTGTTCTACAACAGGATGAGGAAGGCACCCTGCGACCCGTGCGCCTACCTTTCCAAGAAATTCACGCAGGCGGAGAAGCGCTGGCACGTATGGGAAAAAGAGTCCTCGCGGTGCGGGCCGCATTGAGCCACTGGAGGCACTTCCTCGAAGGCACCGCTCTGCCCCCTTGAAGTGTGGAGACGGACCACAAGAACCTACAGGCCCTGCAGTCCCTCGCAGCGGCTCAACGCCAAGCAGCTAAGGTGGGCACAGTTCTTCAGCCGCTTTGAGCTCAAGTACCTGCTCGGCCTGAAGAACGTGCTGGCCGACACGCGTTCCAGGATGCCGGAGGCCGACTACTCGGCGCCAGAAGAACTGGGGCCAGGAGGTTCCACGCGCCAGCTGGGCGTGGTGGCCCGCACTAGGGGCGGCAGACAAGGCCCCCAGCCGTCGTCCCGGGAACCCCGAGCTCCTAGCAGACTTGGCAGCGACTTACGGACCGACCCCTGGCTCGCGGAGCACCGGGAGGACCTGACCGAAGCGGGAGGAATCTGGTATTACAAGGACAAGTTGTCGTTCCCAAGCCCAGAGGGCCCCGATCCTGGCTCAAGCCCACGACTCCATGTTGTCCGGCCACTTCGGCCTCACCAAGACCCTAAAGCTTTTGGCCCGGCAGTTCTGGTGGCCAGGCATGCGGAAAGACACTAAAGATTATGTTGCAGAATGCGAGGTGTGTGCTAGGAACAAGCCAAAGACGGGCCGCCCGACGGGTCTGCTGCAGCCGGTAGCCGACCCAGCGGAACTCTGGAGCGAATCGCCATGGACTTCGTCGACCTGCCGCCTAGTGGCGGGTACACCACAATTTGGACTGTAGTGGACTTATTCTCTAAGCAGGCCCATTTCATCCCGCTGCGCAGACTCCCACGGCTCCGGGAGCTGGCTCGCCTGTTCACCCACCACGTTTTCCGACTACACGGCTGTCCTCGACGGGTCGTGAGCGACAGGGGCCCTCAATTCACGTCCAGGTTCTGGAAGGCGTTCCTGGCGGGGCTGGGGTCGCAGCGCGCCTGAGCACGGCTTTTCATCCGGAGACGGACGGCGCGACGGAGCGTGTTCAGCGGACCCTGCAACAGTACCTCCGCTGCTACTCCACCTACCAGCAGGACAACTGGCTGACCTGCTGGGCGTGGCGAATACAGCTACAACAACTCCGAGCACGCCTCGACGGGGCCTCGCCGTTCGGGTCGTCTCAGGCCGCGACTTTCCCCTTCCCAGCACTGGCTCCGGCCGGCCGGACCGGCCGCACCGCCGACTGACTGGGGGGCCAAGGTGGCAGCCGCTTGGCCGCAGATACAGACAGCGCTGCAACAGGCTCGGGACTCTTACAAGCTGTACGTCGATAAGAAGTGAGGGCCCCAACCTGTTTACGCCATTGGAGACTGCGTGTTCCTGTCCACGAAGCACCTCAAGTCCACTCAGCAGTCCTGCAAGTTTGCAAATAAGTTTGTAGGGCCCCTCCGCGTTGTGGAGGTTGTTAACCCTGTGGCAATCAAGCTGGACCTCCCACACACCTGGCGCAAGGTCCACCCAGTCTTCCACGTGAGTTTACTCAAAAAAGCTGTGTCCGACCGGAAGTGGTCCAAGCCCGAAGACGCTCCGGTGCCCATCATGGTGGGGCCCCACACCCACTTTGAGATCAGGGAAATCTTGGACTCGCGGCGCCTCAAGGGCCGCCTTAGCTACCTAGTTAAATGAACTGCCAAAGACTTACACCCCCAGTGGGTGCTAGGCCAACACGTGCGGGCCCCGAAGCTGTTGAAGGCGTTCCACGCCGCCTTCCCGGCCAAACCTGGACCCTGATTTCTCCCTCCCCCTCTCTTTGTCTCTCCCTTGCAGGTCGTTCCTTCTCGGAGGGGGCGCTATGTCAGCGCCACTCGGCCCGGTTGTTGTCCCTAACGGGCCAAGTCTTGCGCGCCAACAGATAACAGCATAATCTGGCGGGCTTTGAACTGGAACCGCCTTTGAAGTGCCCGGATCCTTTTCCTGAACTTCGATATGCGGAGAGCCGGATGGTCATCCCCGAGGAAGGAGGGGCACAGCAGGATTAAACCATTTTCCTTCAACTATACCTGGAGTGAGTCTGCTTTACTAGACCCCCCTTGCCGAAGCTTACACACTGACTCAGGACCCAAAGTGGAGAAATGTCATTACACTAGGCAGGAGGAGGAATGGGCCCTGAGTGAGGGAGGAAAATGGGAAGATAGTTTCATCAAAATGCCAGACCACCGCGTGTTTGTCCCTAAGGCAAAAGCGTGGCACATAGTACAGTTTTACCATGAGAGCACACACCTAGGGAAAAGCGCCTGGCAGCGCTCCTGGAGAGAGGCAAATGTTCATCAACAGTCTGCACATCTTGACGGCTGCGGCTGCGCAGAGATGCTGGACATGTGCAAAGAATAACCCCAGAGAAGGGCCTTTGAAAGCGCCTGAATACAGTATCAAGGAATTGGCCCTTTGAAGTTTTGGTTACAGACTTTACAGAAATGCCAATGAGTGGAGGCTTCCCTTATTTGTTGCTTTTGTGGATTCTTACACTGGTTGGATTGAAGCTTTTCCTACACGCACAGAGAAATCAGCTGAGGTGGTAAAGGGCCTCATGAAAGACATTATTCCTAGATTCGGCATGCCTTTACAGATAGGCTCAGATAACGGGCCAGCGTACGTGCACCACGTGGTACAGGGACTATGTAAACTATTAGGTATCACGTGGCGTCTTCACTGTGCATACCACCCGCAATCGTCTGCCAGAGCAGAAAGAGCCAACAGAACGTTAAAGAACTGTTTAGCAAAGATTTGCCAAGAGACTAAGTTAAACTGGAGGCTGGCGTTACCTTTGGCTCTCCTAAGGGTCAGATGTACGCCCCACAAGAAGACAGGCCTTTCACCTTTTGAGCGTTTGTATGGCAGGCCTCCATTGAACTTAAAGACTATGTGTGGACTATCTTCGGACAGCCATGTGCTGGGACACCAGCAAACTTTGCAAGATGTGCAGATGCTAGGGAAACAGCTAGAGAAACTTAGCCAGTATACAGCAGACTTGCACCCACCTCTCCCTACTACCTCTTTGCATTCTTTTTCAGTTGGCGAATCTGTCCTGATTAAGGAGTGGAGTCCGTCCGTTGCTGCCCAAATGGCGTGGTCCTTTCACCGTGCTGTTGAGCACGCCAACGGCGGTAAAGGTCGAGGGAATTCACCCATGGGTCCACTACACGCGAGTGAAGAGGGCACCGGTTGTTTTGGAGTCTTCCGTGGATCCAGACAATCCCCTAAAGTTAAGGATTACAAAAAACCAGCAAAGCCCTGTTTAGGGGGCAAAAAGAAGAAGGCCACAGAAGAGTCGTCTGAAATCACCGCTCCCAATTCCAGTGATCGTGGTCCAACGCAAGAAAGATGGACAGAGCCAAAGGCACTCTCACTGAGGTGGTGGCTTAGCATCCTAATGGGACAGCGTTACAGGGAGTGAGCCCCGTGGGAGTAAGGACCGTATTTGGATATGTGGCTCTGATATTGACATTGTACATTACTGGGATACATGGGGGGTGGGAGCAAAATATGTTTCATAGATTGGTAACGAATGTGTCACATGAATTGGGTTTGAATTCATGCTGGATTTGCAGTCATGGACCTTCCAGTCATAAGCAAGGATGGCCAATTGTTTCAAGTGCTGTATTGACATTGAGAGGGTGGAATGATATAAAATGTAAGCAGGAACACTTGGGAAGAGATGTGGAACAGGCTCGGTTCATGATAACGCATCGTTCTCCTGTCTTGGAAGCAGCACTGTGCTTCAAATGGGAGAATGGTGGGAGAATGTATGAAATAGGCAATCAGAGGCTTGGCATATATGAACGTTTCAATTGGATGGAGCTAGGCTCTTATCCTGCATGTAATCACACGATTACTGTGCATAGCAGATACAGGGCACGTTGTGGCCAGAGGACAAGAGGTGTTTGGACTTGGGGAGGAGAAATTTCAAATTGCACTCACATATTGTTTGGAAACCATCATGAGAATGCCATAGTGAACTTGGCCCAGAATTTGCCAGCCAGACGCACAGGGCTCCGTGCGACTGGACTTCCTACTGGTGTTGTTTGGATTTGTGGAAAGTGGGCAATGTCAGTGCTTCCTGTGGCTTGGAATGGAGTGTGTACCCTTGGCACCCTGCAGCCTGGGGGTCTGAGAGTGCTCCCCAAGGAGACACCTGTCACTAACTTGCATACACATGTCCAAAAGCGCTCATTCGCTGATGTGAAGCGCTATGGATATGACCCGGATAAGACTTTTCTTAATGAAGGCCAGAGGTTTGTAGCAATAATGGCACCCAGTTTGGGTGTGGCTTGGAGCATAAAACAACTGCGTGTTTTATCACATGGTTTGGAATCTTTGGCCAATGATACTCTGGAAGGGATGTCCTCGTTACAGGTAGAGGTAGATTCCCTTGCAAGAATTGCGATGCAACAGAGATTAGCTTTGGATTACCTGTTGTCCAAGCAAGGCGGGTTCTGTGTGTGTTTAAACACAACCTGTTGTCATTTCATAAATAAGTCTGGTGACATTGAACTTGACCTGGTCAAGATTCAGGGTGTTGCTAGAGAGGTGCAGAAGACTTATTCAGCCCCAAGTGATTTTTGGAGCTATTTGTTGGGCTGGCTACCGAATTTGCATTGGCTACGCTCACTTGTGATGATAATCATTGTGGTTATATGTTCTGTACTGATCATTATGTGCTGCCTACCGATTTTGCTGAAATGTTGTGCTTGTGCAATGCAGAAATCCATAGATGCAGTAAAAGGCGTGCATGCAGTCAAGACTGTGGAGACCGTGGTCAGGAGGGATTGGAGAGTGAATTGGTCCTCTTGAGGGGTTCCAGACGTATGTGTAGGTAACTCCCTGTGATGAGTTACCCACAAAAAGAAAAACTCTGGAATAAAGCGGTGTTGGGACTTTCCAACAGGAGTACAGTCAGAGAGTGATGCTGCACACGTGTAGAGCTTAGAAAAGTGGGTTTCTGTGCCAAGAATCAGGCAGGCACTTGCTCCGTGAATGTTACACTGTGATTGGTGTTTCAAATCAATGCTATGATTTGCTAAAGTACACCTCGTGCCTAGCGTAAGATAACGTAGGCTCAGATTGGTCTAACAGTACAAGGCGTGCTGCTTGTTGACATCAGTGCCAAAGGGAGAAGAACTGCGCATGAGCAGAGGGATTTTGCCTCCTCCGTTGCTGGCAAGGAGAGGCAGAAGCGAAATGTTGCTACTTGGGAACATGAGAGTCCCAGCCACTGATAGGTGTACTGTGGGAAAGACTAACTTAGAAATGTTCATTGTTCTAACACATAGGAGGGGTTTGAAGTGTGATGCTAATGAAAATGTAATGTTTTATTGGATCAATGAAATGCTATGTAACACCAGCCAATGATGTTTGTGAAAAATCCATGAAGGAGGGCGGGTTTTTGGAGATGCCGCCATGAAGGGTATAAGAACTTTGTGCTAAGAATGACCAGGGCCGTTTGCCCCTGATAGCAGCGTGTTCTGCTGGCAACCCCACCAGCTGGTGTTAAGCAATAAATCTCTTTGATTTCACATTGAGCAGTGAAGTTGTTGCGTGATTCCTCATCCTTGCGCCCGCACGTCTACGCGCCGTTTTGGTAAGAAGTCAACTTGCCACCCGGAGTTCCATAACTCCCAAATTTGCTGCTTCACATGAAAAGTTATGGCTGACCATTTGATAGTGGCCTACATACATGTAAGTCCCCTTTACATTTGTCCATGTTGTTTTTGGGGGTGCTGCAGAGGTTGATTTTCTCTTTTTTCCTCCACAGTGCCCAAAGTGCCCAGCTATTGTGCTTAGACCTGTGTTATTCAATGTTTTGGTCCCTGGCTATATTCACTTTTGTCTTCTGAACAAAAACCTGAAGTCCTGTAAAGGCCCAGCTCTCTAATGCCGTCCTGATCTGCCCACTTCCAGTGTGGCACTCTGCTGGTGTTTTGCTGGCTTTTGCAGATGCTACCTTGGCTTTCAGTCTGAGTATTGAGTGTGTTGTTAGGATCACCTTGTGGACCCCTTTTCACATCACTTTCCATGTTGTCAAGAAGACTAGATTTCTCGGTTTGATCAAGTAGAACAGGCCTGTCCAACAGGCGGCCCAGGGGCCATACACGGCCCCCTAGCCCCTTGGCTACGGCCTCTTACCCTCCTGCAATAAATAATATATTTTAAAAAATATTTAAAAAATATTTTTTCAATTGAAAAAATATTATTTTTTATTATTATTATTTGGTCCCGCCCCTTGGCTTTCTATTGGCCGCCTCCTCTTCTCCTGAGGGAGGAGGCCAATGGGAGGGAGTGACATCTCTCAGGCCATGCCCCCTTGGCAGCAAACAGGAAGAGCGACCCGGCCGCATGGCTTTACTCCTCGGCAGCGCCGCTTCCTCCTCCTCAGGATTGCTGCTGCTCCATCTGGGAGGCGCTCAGGCCCTCAGCGCCAGAGAAGCAAAAGGGGTTTGGGAGGGAGGGAGTGTGTCTGAGAGCGTGAGTGAGTGAGTGAGTGAGAGAGAGAGAGAGAGAGAGAGAGAGAGAGAGAGGAGGGGGACCTGCCCTGGGCACACCTCTCCCCAGCGCAAAGGGAAGATCTCTCTTATTTATTTATTATTCGATCTTATATTCCGCTCCTCCCTGTAGTTCAAATGCCTGTCAGAACAGCCAGGTTTTACAGGCCTTCCGAAATGCCATGAGACACAAAGTGACCTGACCTCTGGTGGTAAGAAGTTCCAAAGCGTTGGGGCGATAATAGAGAGCGCCCTTCTCCTTGTGGAAGTTAGGCAGAATGTTTTGGCACTTGGAACGGAGAGAAGATCCTGGTCTTCTGATCCCAGTGATCTCATGGGATAGTATGGGATAAGGCGGTCCCTCAAGTACACTGGCCCCAGTCCATACAAGGCCTTGAAAGTCAGGACTAACACTTTGAAGGTGATCCGGAATTCAATAGGTAGCCAGTGCAGCTCCCGCAAAACAGGTGTAATGCGCTGGCTCACAGGCGAGCGCTGGCTCACAGTATACCACTGATGTGGCAGTCATTCATTTTCTGAGACGAAAAGGCAAACTAAGGCCATAGCTGTACTGCTCTGCATCTGGAGCTTTTTTAAATTTATGAGCACAACAATGCAAAAGCTGATTTTTCCTTGATTGCCTGTTAACTAACTGTAATACATTGAATTAATCATTTCACTAAAATAGCCCACAGAGGGAAGGCCAAGAAACAACTTCCTAGACGAGGCACTTTCTCACTCGACAATATCTGCTCAAAACCAACGCAGCATGAAGATTGAATTATCTCGTAGCCATTAAGAGATAACCATTTCTGGGTCACTCCTGTGGGAATACACACAATGGCAACAAACTCACTGTCAGCACCCTGGAAATGAATAGAGGACATGAGTTAATTTCACAAATATTGATTTATCTGTGGAGGGGGAAAGGAAATGACATTAAAAACACTAGATATAAAATTGCCACTCTGGATCTCGTTCTTTTGAACACCACATGCCCCGAACTGCTCCACAAAACAAAGGAAAATGGGAAATGTGCTCAGTAGAGGGGCCACCATTCTGTTCCTTTTATTCAAACAATAAAATCATGGTGAGGAAAAAATGAGCAAAACAGTAGCTCATGAAGTTTATTGGAAGATCAATGAGAGCATGCTGGCTGAAAATATGGATTGTCCATGACTGTATAAATGTAATAGGTAGCAACAAAGGACAGACAAACAAATAAGACTATTACCTGAATAAGGCCTGCACACAGCATTCCAGGGTTAATGGTCAATAATTGATCAAAAATTGATTAAAAAAGAAATATTATTATTATTATTGCAGTTCTTGTTGTTATTCCTCATTTTTCTTTCCACAAAGGAGACCCAGCGCAGCTGTCAAATGTCAAAATGTCATCTAATCCAATTGTTTACTATTTCACAAGTCCAACACTAAATCAGTGGTCCTCAATCTTCCTAATGCCATGACCACTTACTACAGTTTCTCATGTTGTGGTGACCCCCAACCTTAAAATTATTTTCATTGCTACTTCATAACTGTAATTTTGCTACTGTTATGAACTGTAATGTAAATATTTGGTATGCAGGTTACATTTTTATTCACTGGACCAAACTTGGCACAAATACTCAATATGCCCAAAAGTGGACACTGGTGGAGTTTGGGGAAAATAGACATTTGGGAGTTGTAGTGAAGCAGCAAATTAGGGAGTTATGGAACTCCGGATTGGCAAATGACCTCTTACCAACGGGTGCGCGGACGTGCGGGCGGCAGGGATGAGGAAGAGATGCAACAACTTCACTGCTCGTGTGAAATCAAAGAGATTTATTGTTAACACCAGCTGGTGGGGATTGCCAAACAGAACAAGCTGTTGATCAGGGGCAAACGGCCCTGGTCACTCTCAGTACAAAGCTGGATTTGGAACAACAGGGGTTAATGACACTGTAGCTTGATTGACAGCTCTAAGATCTTGCACAATGCGAAACTTTCCATCTGATTTACGAACAGGGAGGAGGGCCGAATTCCAAGCTGATTCACAATGATCCCATGACGTAACAATCTTTGTAACTCTTCTTGAATTCCTTCCACAGCATCTCTACTGATAGGGTACTGGGCCTTTCTCACGGGAAGCTGACCAGTTCTTATCTCTATCACCACAGGGGCAACATATTTCGCCATTCCTGGTTCATTATCTTCCGCCCACACCCGGGGAGTCTTTTCCCAGGCCCAAAGTATCTCTTTCTTTCTAACTTGTTGCACTCTAAACAATCTGTATTCTTCTTGCCCTGGGACTGTAAGCTCCAGCTGGCCTGATTCCAAGAACTCCAATCTTGCCCTTATCTTCGCCAAGATGTCTCTTCCCAGCAAGGGGATAGGACAATCTGGGACATACAGTAACTTGTGTATCACTTCCCTGCCCGCAATGTTGCACCTTCTTTGCTGTAACAAAGGACATTTCTGTGGCTTTCCTGATACTCCAACAACCTTGATATGTTGACCACTAGGGTGCTAATTTTCTGTTCACTACAGATTTCTCCGCTCCGGTGTCTACTAGGAACTTTACACGTTGACCTTCCACATCCACGGCAATCAAAGGCTCCTCTGGGACAAGTAGCAGAAAAGCCTTGCCAATACTTCAACATTCATCTTCCCACTCAGCTTCCTCCTCTTCTTCCTGCATAGCAGCAGCCACAACAGCCTTCTCATAAGGCCTATAACTTCCTCTGCCTTTTCCTCTAGCTCTTCCTGACCCTCTGGCTGGTATTTTAACTCTTTTTGCACTTGCATCACTTTCCTCTGACATTTCTTCCACACAGTCTTTTCGCCAGTGGCCTTCTTTTTTACAACGGGCACACTGATTTCGGCCCAATTTAAACTGTCCACCACCATTTCCTCTTCCTGACCCTCTGGCACGACCATTTCCTCTTCCTCTTCCTGACCTTTCATCCAACATGTTCACCAAAACTCTGTATCCCTCTCTTTTCTTCCTATCTTTCTTTTCCTCTTCAACTTGCTCTCTAGCCATAAACACTTGATCAGCAATAGCTAACAGTTCATTTAAGTTCTTGCCCAAAAACCCTGGCTGTTTCTGTATTTTCTTTCTGATGTCTGGAGATGATTGAGAAATGAAGGATTGCGTGAGAGCAACCCTCCCATCATTCTGCTCTAGGTTGTAAGGGCTATACTTTCTGTAAGCTTCCTCTAAACGCTCGAGGAAAGCAGCAGGCGTCTCAATTTTGTCCTGTTGAACCCCTTGTATCTTTTGAATACTGGAAGGCCGGGGTGGGCCTTTTCTGATGGCTTTTAAGAGAATTTGCTGAAAGTCTCTGATTCTGTCTCTCTGATCCGCATTATTCGGATCCCATCTCGGATCTTGTTCCAATGGGAATCTGGCATTCCCAAATGCAACAGCTTCCATCTGCCCATGTCCCTCTTGAGCTATCAATCTGGCCTGATTGATAATGCACCTTCTCTCTGCCGCAGTGAACAGGGCGTTTAACAGCTGCCGACAGTCCCACCAGGTAGGATCGTGGGTAGCAATAATTCCTTCAAAAGATCCCCCATAGCACGTGGCTGCTCAGAATATGGGGGAGTATTATGTTTCCAATTAAAAACATCCGAACTTGAGAACGGGACTATTTGATAAGCTTGCATGACCCTGTTGTGTACGTCCAGTAGTGGAACCTGTCTTATAGGACACTCTAAGACCCCTCTCTCCTCTTCCTCTGGTTGCCTTGCTTCCTGAACCCTGGTCTTGCTTCTGGTTTGCATTGGGGAAGCGGCTTGTCTCACACTGTGCCTTCGGTTTAAATCCGGGGGCCTGATAAGCAGGCGGTTTCTCACAAAACGGATTCCTTTCTGAACGGGGAACAGGGAATGTCACTGCTGCTTGTGGCTGAAATGAAGGGGCCGGAGCGGGAGGGGACGCTGCCATGGCTGACGGAAACGTCCCGCTTGAACCCGCATTTGCCAGGCTCCCTGATTCGAATTGAAAAGTCATTGGGGGATTCATTGGAATTGAAATTGGCGCAACGGGAACAGGAAGGAGTGCTTGGCTTGCCGGGAACGGCGAGGCGGGGACAAACGGGATTGGCGCAGTAGGAACAGCCGGTACCGCCTCAGATTGCGTCACGGCCGTGGACGTCATCTGAACGGCCGGGCCTGTCCCAAGGGTGGGGGCTATGGCCGGAGCTTGTGCAGGGACGCTCAAACTTGCATAGAGCGGAGGCGCAGTGGCTTCCCCCGCTCCGGTTGGGGCAATCTGTCTCTCTCTTGGTCTTCTCCTTAAGGGGGGGAAGATCTTCTTGCTCCGCCGGTAACACCGGAGGCTTTCTCCCTGCCTTTCTGTTCACAAAACAACCTTTCTTCTCATGATCCTTGGGCCCTGCCCACCAAACACCCTCAGCAACCATGCGTTCCCATGTTGCGGAATAAATCCATTGATCATTTGGATGAATTTCGAAACAATAAGATTCAAGTTGTTTACACTTTCTCAAATCCCAGGACCCTGTGTCTGGCCAGCCAATCTCCTGGACGGCGGGCCAAACCTCTGTGCACAGATTTTTGAGTTCAAAAGCTTTCAGATCTTGGGGCTTTCCCTCTACTGCTAACAGGCAGAACCTGTCCCAATTGTCTAACACACATTTCAAAGGGGTCTCTTTCTTCTGCTTTGATCCTGCACTCCCCATCTCTCTGGCCAAAGATCAAAACCCACTTCAGTGCTTTCCCCCACCCCAATGTGTGTTCCCTCAGTGTTAAGTGCTTGAAAGAAACTATACTTGCCGATTCCTGAAGACCCTGGACTCGCTCTCGCCTCCCGCGTCACCACTCGATTCGCCGGCACCCTTGGCGAACGGACCTGACGTCGCTCCGACTCTCTCTGCGCGCTTGTGCCGGATTGCTAGCCAAACGGCTGGGCACCTAGGAAGGTGTCCCCGGACTTTACAAATGCCGGCTCAAGGGGCTGCTTCCCAAGCTGCCCCGGACTTCCCTCTGGTCTTTGGGTTCACCGGCAGCGTTAGTTGCAGCTTCTCGTGTCCACAGGCGTTGGTGTGGGACGAGCCAGGCAGCCGGTCAATGAAAAAGGAAAAGGTGGGGCCCCAGTCACGGCCCTCCTGGGTCGTCTCACCTCTCCGCCTGGGAGCGAGCGCTGTCCAGCCAATCGGGACCGTGTTTTTTCCTCACCACAGACCCGTCTATTTGCCTTTTAGATCACGTCGGGGTCACCAAAATGAAGCAGCAAATTAAGGAGTTATGGAACTCCGAGTGGCAAGTTTACTCTTACCAAGGCTACCTGGACGTGCGGGTACAAGGATGAGGAAAACTCACGACAACTGTGCTGTAGATGAAATCAAAATGGTCACCAGCTGGTGGGGTTTGCCAGCAGAACACGGCTGCTATCAGGGGCAAAGGCCCTGGTCATTCTCAGTACAAAACATTTATACCCCCAATGGCGGCATCTCGGAAAAGCCCGCCCTCCTTCATGGATTTTACACAATCATAATTGGCTGGTGTCTCATGGCATTTCATTAATCCAATAAAACATTACATTTCCATTAGCATCACATCTAAAAGTCCCACCTATGTGTTAGAACAATGGGCTTTACTAAGTTAGTTCTTTCTCACAGTACATATCAGCAGCCTGGGACGTTCATGTACCCGGTTTGCAACATTTCACATTCTGCCTTTTCCCTGCCAGCAAAGGATGGGGCTGAATCCCTCCATACATGCGCAGTTCTTTTCCCTTTTTGGCACAAACGTCTCCCATTAGCTCATCCTGTACTGTTAGACCAATCTAAGCCTACGTTATCTCACGTTAGGCACGGGGTGCACATCAGCAAGTCACAGCATAGATTAGAAGCGCCAATCACAGTGTTACTTTCACGGAACAAGTGCCTGTCTGATTCTTGGCACAGAAACCCACTTTTCAAAGTTCTACACGTGTGCAGCATCACTCTCTGACTGTACTCCTGCACAGAAAAGTACCAAAACCCGCTTTAACCAGAAGGGTTTTTCACTGAGCGTTTTTGACGGGAAAGCTCAGATTCCTCTTTGCTCTGCCTGGAGTAAGGCTAAATAAAGCTCAAATCCTCTTGTTAACTACTTGAGTGAATGTGCCTTATTTACAGGCCTACCGGGCCTGACATAAAGAGGAATCTGAACAACAATGGGTTTATCCCAGTCTCAGTGCTGGTGAGAACACAACCCGACTATGGAGAAGGTCTGTGCTCCCAAGGCGGAGAGGCACGACCTCCCTCTCAGAGGAGAGGGGTTTTGGCCGCGAAGAAGCAAGCGGCGACAGAGGCCTGCGAAGCCAAAGGCCCCCACCCGGGAGGATGGAGTCGGTGTTCCCCACGCCTTCAGGATGGAAACCGTGGGTGTCTGGGTGGAACCAGAGGGAGATCGAAGCCTGAGCCATGCAGATTGGTGGACCCACAGGAAGGTGGATGTAGCTGAGGCTATGCGGCAAGCTTTTGAAAACCTCCAGAGGCAGTTCCCAGATTTGGTGCAGCGGATGCAGGCGGAAGAATGGGACACTGACTCGATCCCTGAGGAGGAAGGCCCTGCATTTTGAGTAGAGTGGATCGCCTCAGCGCACGCATGGGAGATTTGGACAGCAGTGGGCAGTTACTGCAGTCGGGTTGTGTACAGAAAATCTCCCAGCTTGATGGGGAAGGAGGGGGGGCCTGAAACCCCACTTCTGCAAAGTGGGTCCCAAGAAATGGCTTTGGGCACAAGAGAGCAGGTTCCGTTGGCCACTGGGCTGATCTGGGCCATGGTCCTGTACACGTGGAACCATGACCACGCTGAGGCTGTGGAGGTGTCTGCAAAGCCACAAAAGAATACAGATGGGTCCCCAGCTGAGGAGACGCCAGGAGAGCCATTGCCGGGGCTCAGCGATGCCGATGGGAAAGTGATGGCTCGGGTGCTTCCCAGTGAAGCAAATCATGGAGGATGCCCTACAGAGTTTAGAGTTTGCTGTGAAAGAGGAATGCAACCAGTTGTCGTCCCTCTCAGTTCTATTTTCCTTCGGGGTGCCATTCTCCATACATGGTTCCCTAGAGGGATTAAGGCTAGGGACGACGTATGTCAGAGAGAGAAGGCCGTGCAGGCAGAGGCGATGGCGGAAAAGGTGCTGCAGAGTGAAGCAGTTGTCAAGGAGACCTCCCAACCGGGGAGAAATGAAAATGAGAGGAAGGGGGAGCAAAGGCCCTCTTGCCACGAGAGTGTCGCCGTGGCACCTGATATGTTTTCAGAGGAGAGCCAGCCGGGCCGGATAGCAGTCCGAGGCGGAGGTACAGTGTCGGTGGTGCTGCCAACTGATCCGGTCTTGCCGTCCCAGATGAATTGGAGTGAGCTTTTCTTGGAGCGGGAGATTGCTGAGCAGAAGCAATCGGCTGATGGGCTGTCCCTGTAGGGGCCTGTTGTTTTCTTGGTGGGGGTTGCTTAGGAGGGGGGGCCTGTTTATGGTTGAAGAAGGCTCTCCCAAGATGTCCCTAACGTCCGAACTTTGCGGTGATCCCCATGGGGGATTAGAAGATGGATCCTTGGAGACAACTGAGTCCGGAACTTGGAAACCGTTGGTGGAGACTATGGAAGCTGAAGTGTGGGACATCTCTCGGGTGACAAGCATGTTAATTCTGACTCCGGGGAGGGATTGTGATGAAGGGTGGCCCTCTAATAAACCTTGACATGTGGTCGGCATAACATGAGAGAACCCAGGGGTTCATATGGGATGGTCTAAGAGGGTTATTGGAACTAGGACTGGATCAGCGTTTACTGCTTTGAATTGGGTTTTCCTGTATGGTTGACAGATGACTTGATCTTTTTGCAAGTGTGTATTAGGTGTAACCAATTTGAGGGGGGTTTGTTAATGCTTTGCAACTGATTTGCATTGCTGTATAATTCTGAATTGTGATGTTGAGGGTCATTGTTTTAATAGTTCTGTATAATTCAGGCTCAATGCTCTGGCTGCCAATGCAGTGTGATTTTTCACTAAGCGTTTTGGGCTCAGATTCTACCCAAATAAACTTGGTGAGTGTGCCTTCCTACCGAATTTCCAATGGCTTCTTGAATTTCCAATGTGCGATATGAAGATTCATCCTTTTTTTTGCATCAAAACAGCCAGTAAAAGCCAAACTAACCAAAGTTGTCAAGAACATCCTGGATTTCAAACTAACATTTTGAAGTCAAAATCTAATTGTCGCAACAGACTTGCAAATAAATAACAACTAGTTGGGAAGAAGCCACAGATTGTTTGTAGTTTTTGGTCTAAGAAGAGTATTTTGCATTTCTTTGAATTTATCATTCTGTCAACCCCCCTTCCTTTTACATATTTCCCCTTATTGCTTCTTCACCTCAGCTGTCAGCCACCTTCAAAGAGACCTCTTCTGTTTGCTTTAATTCCCTGGAGGTACAAATATTCCTTATTAAAATAAGGATCTAATGATTTAGAGGGAAAACACAGTACACTTTTAGACTTCAGTGGGAGCATACCAGGCCTGCAGTCCTTAGACAGATAGTGTTGCTGGTGACATATACCATTAAATTCCTCTATTATAGAGGATGCTGGTTGACAAAAGGTGACTTAAACTGAATACTGCCATGGCCATTGTTGAAGCATGTTGCATTATCACCCTGTTTGGCTAGCTATCCATGCAATTCAGACTTATGGTGGAGACAGTTTATTTAACATTAAGCTGAACTGGAGCTGGTATTGTGAGCTCTTAATAGGAGGTGTCAAGTTTCTTCTCAGCCCACCTTGTTAGAATGGCATAAAGCCTTATGGGATTCACCAAAGCCTCATATGACATAATTATGCTGCAATTGACATAACTATGCTAAGAACCATGTCGTATGTCTTCCCATACCCTATGTGGTGATGTAATGTGTTTTAACGTGCTTTTATGTTTTTATGCTTTTATTGTAGGGCCACATGTTGACATGTTGTGACATGTTGCCCGTTATATTTACTGTTATCCGCCCCGAGCCTGCTGGGAGGAGCGGAATACAAAAATGAACAAATAAAATAAATAAATAAATAAATTGTGGCTGCTCGCAACACAGTGTTGCCTCCCCCCTAACCCCCCCCCCCAAACCCTGCAAATCTCTTGCTCCTACTCCATCAACTCCACTGGACTGGCCATGTTGTCTGAATGCCCGATCACTGTCTCCCAAATCAGTTACAATACTTCCACCTCAAGACCAGAAAACGGAATGGTGATTAACTGGAAAAGAGATTTAAAGATGGGTTTAAAGTGAACCTTAAAAACTGTGGCATAGACTGGGAAGCACTGGCCTTTGAGTGCTCTAACAGTATGCTGATGACACTCAACTTATTCTAACTCTGTACCCGATAATTTCCATCAGTGCCTTGAGGCCGTTACTGGATGGTTGCATGCCAGCAGATTGAGGGTTAATCCAGCGAAGTCAGAAATCCTATGGCTGGGCCGCCTGGGGGGGGATATCCAGTTGCCTACCCTTGATGGCGAGGCACTACGTCCGTCACCTTTTGGTAAAGAGCCTGGGGGTCCTTTTGAACCCACTGCTGACAATGGAGGCTCAAATCTCCACTGTGAGCAGAACTGCATTCTTCCATCTGCGTCAGGCTACATGACTGGCTCCCTACCTATCTTGGAACGACCTGGCTACGGTGATCCAGGCTACGGTCATCTCAAGATTAGATTACTGTAATGCTCTTTACATAGGCCTTCCTTTGACGGTGACCCGGAAACTTAAGCTAGTGCAGAATGCTGCCGCACAGCTACTCACTGGGGAGCCAGCGGGTTGCCATATAACTCCACTTCTGCAGCAACTGTCGATCGAATACCAGATCACTTTCAAGGTGTTGGTACTTATTTTTAAAGCCATACATGGTCTGGGGCCAGTGTACCTGAAGGATCGCCTTGTCCCATATAAACCCCAGAGATCACTGCGTTCAGAAGATCAAGATCTGTTAGAGATTCCCAGCTGCAAGGCTTTTCATTTGACAGCGACGAGACGCAGGGCTTTCTCGATCATTGCTCCATCACTATGGAATGCTCTTGCTTCAGAAACCTGGACTCTGTCAGATCTGGTATCTTTCCATTTGTTCCAACAAGCCTTCGAGTCATGTTAAATTGTATTTTAATGCTGTTTAAAATTTGTCTGTACTGGTCTTGTGAACCGCCCCGATCCTTTGGGAGAGGCAGTATAGAAGCCAAATGAATAAATAACTGGAGGTCAGCTGTGACCAGCAGTGTTGTTGAATTTGAATAGGCATGAATGGAGGGTGAAAGGGAGAAACATGCTAAGAGGAAGGTATGTTGTAACGACCTGGGCTCCTGGGTGCCGAACCATGGATGATGGGACTTGAAGTACCTACACTCACTTCCCCAGACTGCTGCGACCCTCATCCAATGACTGATCAAGACCAAACTTGGCACACAGAACCCCCATCACCCACTCTACATCCTGCTGCAGTTTGAAGGAGGCCGGACCATGGATGATGGGACTTGAAGTACATCCACTCATTTCCTGAGACCGCTGCAACCCTCATCCAATGACTGATCAAGACCAAAGTTGGCACATAGAGCCCCCATGACCCACCCTACATCCTGCTGCAGTTTGCAGGAGGGTGGACCATGGATGATGGGACCTGAAGTACTTCACTCACTTCCTCAAAACCTTGCAACCCTCATCCATTCACCAATACAGACCACACTTGCCACACAGAGCCCCCATAACCCACTCTACATCCTGCTACACTTCTCAAATGACCCGGGCACCGCCGGGTCCCCAAGCTAGTAGATAATATAATTACTGATAACCAACCCCCCTTTTGGTTCAATGGCAACCCTCAGCGTGATGGGTGCTGAGGTAAAATAAATGGCTTTCCAGGAAGCTGGGACTAGGTAGAGGCTTCCTATGAAAGATGGCACAATACGAGGCTTGGGTTTTAAACTGAACAGAGAAATGTTTATTGTTTCAACTGTTTTCTTTAGCTTTCAGTTCCTGAGCCAATCTCCTATCTCTAGACCAAGAGATTTCAAGGCTTCCTGACTGACTACTACTGGTCAGCACTAAAAGGTTCCAAACCTCTGTCAATGTCACCAGTCTTTCCCCTCTGACACTAAGAGCTGTCAGCTTCCTTGACCCTTAGCTCAGATAAATCACTGGATGCTTCTGCTACAGAGCACAGACTGCTTCAGACTCCTAGTTCAGACTGAATCAGACTCTGACGTTACTTTGTCAAAAGCCAAGCCCTAACTGACTGACTCTCAGACAAGATTTTTCCTCCTAACCAGTTCGGCTCCTCCTCAGCTTTCTAGCCAATCCCCAGGGCCATACTGTTTCCACCCAGAGGAGTTCCAAACCACTCCCCCTCTCTAACAATTCCTTCCCATCATGGCTGCCCTGTGGACACTCCCTCTCAACATGGATGCCAAATTGTTTACATAGCCTGACCTCACAGGCTTTGGCCTAGCCAACTGGGTGAGTCCTTACATACGTCAAGCCAACCCTGACTGGAACCGCCTTCCACCTGAAAACCGATGTCCTCACTGTGGAAGAACATGCAGGCCAAGAATAGGGCTCCACAATCAACTACGTACCCACCGCCAAGATGCTGAACTTGGAAGCCCATGATTTTCAGATAACAAAGAATCACATAAGTAAGTAATTGTGGCTGCTGGCTCCTATCTTATGTGAGGCAATGAATCTAGCCTCTGTTCTTCATTTGTACTTTTTAGGAACTATGCAAGGTGTTGAACCTATTTCTCAATTGGTTAGCTTACACTGCTTTGTTGTCTCTAGTTCTGTTTTCTGAGTGTATGGGATCACTTATTTTCACAAGTCAAATGGGAAGCACAGCATGGTATCCCATTTACATATGAAGAGAAATGTCCCCTCCACTGAAATTAAAAACTAACTAACTAACTAACTTTATTTCTTATGAGTTGCCCTCCACCAAAGGTGCTCTGGGCGACTTACACAATCAAAATAAACAGGTTACATAGAATAAAGAACCCTAATAAAGAAGTAGTCTGAGAGAATAGGTAAACTGGTCAAGTTTTTAAAAGAAAAAAAACACCCCTGCAATTTCTTTCCATTACCAATATTAAATTAAGTTTGCAACTTGGATAAATTACTCCACATTGAACTGAATCCCCAATTTTCACTTGTTCTTACTGTTCAGGTGCCATGGGGGCTCTTATCTCAACAATATAAGGCTAGGTTTTTGTTATTTCACAGGATTCAAGTTTCAGGTTTAACTGTAATATATGGGGAAACCGAAGAGAGCCCATATTTCTTGGATTTACAGCAGGCATTTTGTAAACTACAATTTCCACATAAGAAGGTGAAGAAATCAACAAGGCAGGAATAATACCCAGAGAGCACATGCTATCGTACAGACCAAAACCACAAAATGACAGAAGACTCCAGCTGAGACCACTTAAATACATCACCAAAGAGCTACAATCCATTCTGGGAAACAACACAGTTCTGTAACAAGCTTTGGGAGGCTGACCTTTGTTGGCCTACAAATTGTTGGCTCCATACCTTAAACAACTACTCACTTACAACAAGATAGATAACATAGATGGCAATAGTGGGACAAGTCCCATTAACTCTATCCTCAAATCTACTCTGGGATCAATATTACAGAGGCCAATAACATCTCCCACACAGTCTGAAGCATGTTTACCTGCTCTTCTTCCAATGTGATATTTGCCATCTTATGCCCTCTTCATCCTACATTGTATAATTAGGACAGTCTCTACATGAGAGTATTAACAGGCATAACATTAGAAATATTAATACCCAAATCCAATTGCACAACATGTCAGCCTTTCTGGACAAACAGTAAGGGATTTACATGTCATGGTCCTTAAATTAGGAAATGACAAAGGAAGACTAGAAAGAGAAACGGCTGAATTAAATTACATTCAGAAAATCCCAAGCTATCAGCCAAGGTCTGAACAAGGACAATTGCATTATGATACACTACATATCTATATATATAAAATCTAACATCCGTGGTTATAAGCTTATAGGCAACAAAATCACACAACGCAGACACACAAAACTAGGCCACATACACTCAAAACCCTACAAGGTATGTTTGCAACTAAAACAACCTATAAAAAACTAGCCAACGGCCAAAACCCCTTTAAAAACCCTTTAAAAAACCCTTACAAATCCCAGAAACCCCTGCGCCAAGAAAAAAACTGCCATGGCCCAGGCGTGCGATACAGCTTCTAAACTCCCCCTCCCAAATGAAAAAAATAAGGCTCCAATAAGCGGCACGCACCAAGGCCAGCCCCAAGAAGGGGCTAGCCTCGTGCCAAACGTCCTCTTCTCATCCCACCCAACGGATCACGCGCACGGAAGCATGGCATGCGACAACACTTCTGGCCGCCTCCTCACCCCCACACAAACAACACACCGTGCGTGCCTGCAGAGGCCAGAGGGAGATGAGGATGCAGACGGAGGAAGAGGGAAGGAAAGGAAAAGGACACAGGAAATAAAAAGAGAGAAAAAGAAATATAAGGGGATAGAAAGAGAAGGAGAGGAAGCGAGAGGAAGGATGGGAAAAGGGGAAGGAAAGAGCGTGGCGTGTGTGTGTGAGAGGGAGGGAGAGGGAGAGAGAGAGAGACAGTGCCCGGCCTTGGCTGGCTCTCTGCATCCCTCCCTTGGGAGAAAGGACCGCCCAGCCATTCTGCTTGGGAGGCGAAGGGGCCAGGTCCACAGCAGCTACTGGAGAGCAGCCCCAGCTGCGGATGCAGCCATAGCCAAAGAAGCTTGTACGTACACACTTCCTGATTGGCATCCCTTCCCCCTCTGCTTCACCTCTGCCTTGGCCTGGCTTCCTCCCCTCCCTTCTCCTTCTGTAATGAACTTCTCCCCCCTCCAACACTCCCCAACACTCATTTCTCTGGCAAGGACCCTCCCCCTCTCCCGCTGCCTCTCCTTCCTGCCTGGAAACCCCCATTGGTCCACAGTTCATTATTGCTCAAAACACACACACACACACACATGTATATACACACATACACATACATACAACCCACATGCACACAATATACACACACATATACATAAAGACATGCACACATACACAGATATATACATGCACAGAAATATACACATACATACACACATCTGTACTTACCCACATGTACACATATAAATGCGTATACATATACAAATACACACATATATGCACACACATATACACAAACACACATATATACACATATACACAAATATATACACCTACATGCACACACAAAACACATATATACAGACTGGGCCACAGGAAAGAGGAAAAGAAGGAAGAGGGGAGAAAAGGAAATAAAAAGTGAAAAAAGGAAGGAAACAGGGAGGGAATAAAGAAGACAAAGAAGTAGAGAGAGGGGGAGGGAAGGAAAGAGAGAAGGAAGGATGAAACCAAAGAGTGAAAGAAGGAATGACAGAAAGAGTCAGAGAAGGAAGAAAGGAGAGGAAGGGGAAGAAAAAGGGGGAATGAATAGGTACGTACCTCTCTTCCATAATACTCCAGATATCTACCTCTACTTTGAAAATTCATACTATAGGCCACAGCAGGATACTAGGATTGGGGGAAGTTGTAGTACTAAACACCTGGAGGGCAAGAGGGAGGGCCCAAGTTGTCCCAGGTCTGGGAATATAGTGGGACAGGACTACAATACAACAAAAGGAAGATACAAATCCGAACTCATCCTGAGCTAAAGGTCTCTTAATGTTATCAACAAGAGGCAAAATGGCCATCTGTCAAGAGTCCTTTGATTGTGCTTTCCCACCATGTGGGTAGAAGGGGTTAGCCACAGACTATGGCACAGCAACACATGCACGGGTCAGCTAGTATTAATACAAGATCCTTACTACTGTATATGTAATGTAGTAAGAGGTTTGAACCCAGGGAAGCAGACTTTTGGTAAACAGATGTATTGCTTTCACACATGAACACTGAGCACTTTAAAGATCTGAAAGACCAATTTCACAAGCTTCCAAGTAACATAGTTTTCATTTTTCTGGATCAAGTTACATTCTACCCCAATCCCACCTTTGTATAAACATGTCTTATATCTGAGGCTTTAATATCACTCTAGACTGCATCAGAAGAAATGTGTTTATAATTAATCATAAAATCATATGGTTGAAAGAGACCATAAATACCATCTAGTCCAACTCTGTTTTGAAGAAATACAGATTCATAGCACTCCCAACAGTAGGCTATCCAGCCTCTGTTAAAAAATCTCCAGAGAAGGAGATTCTACAATACGCCAAGGCAGCATATCCCACTGTTATAATGCTTAAGTGCAATCTCTATCATAATTCTGTGTTGTGTTTTTATGTATTTTAATGTTTTTAATGTATTTAAATATTCATTTTAGCTATCTCTAGTTTCTAGCCTGTTTATGGATTTTAGATTTCAATTGTATATGATACTTTTTGTAGTACTGTTTGATGCTTTGTCTTGTTAAGAGAGAAAAAGCATGATAATAATATTTTCTTCCAATTGCTATGTATCCTAGTCCCTGGAAAATCAGAAAACAAGCTACTTCCATTTTCAATATGGCAACCTTTCAGAAAATGTAAACATACGTAGTTATCATGTCCTTTCTTAACTTTCTCACCTATAGGCTAAACATGTCTAGTAGGCTTGTTTGATCCAAAAAAGAAATAGTTGAAAACTCATTTCGGATGTATGGGGTGCTGGTGATTCGGATCTAAAGTCAATTCCAATTTTCACAGAAAAAAAAAAGTTTGAAACTTTTCAAAAATTCTGAGACTTTTGAATCCTTCGTTAATTGTTTCAAAGTGTTATTTCCTGTTTCATTGGGTAGTCTTTACTTTGAAAGTAGTTGTTTTACTTCAGAAGGTTGGGGGGGGGGGGAAGCAAGGGAAGGAAATTAATCCACGGGGTTCTAAACCACTTCCCAGACGGGAAGGAGGAAAGCCATTCCCTGGGTTTTAAATAGCTTCCCAGCCTCATGCGGAGAGACGGAGGGAGGAATGCCACCCACTGGGTTTTAAGCCACTTCCTAGGCTTGCGCTGAGGCCAGGAACCAGAAGTGGGGAAACGCTGAATCATTTCTGACTAACTCACTGCTTCATAACAGAAATGGCAGAAAAAGCTTCGAAAGGGCAAAGAGAATTCCAGTTTCTTAAAAATTTTTGAAATTGCTTAAATAAGCAAATCTTTCCTAATGTATTCCGAATTACGAAGATTCCGAATGAACCTAACCAGGCCTAATGTCTAGCTCCCTAAGCAACTCCTCATAGGACTTCATTTCCAAACCTTTGACCATTTTGCCCTTCTTTGGACATATTCCAGTTTACAAACATCCTTCTTGAATTGTATGCCCAGACCTGGACACAGTATTGGAGGTGAAATTTGACAAAGAAGAATAGAGCAGTATGTTGCTTCTCTCAATACAGACTCTGTACAACAACATCATCATCAACAATGACAACAGCAAAAACAGCTGACCGATTCATGTTCAGCATGTGGTCTACTAAGACTGTCAAATCCCTTTCACATGTACTGATTTCAAGCCAGGTATCATCCATCCTATATCTCTGCTTTGCATTTATTCTGCTTAAGTATAGTACCTACCTTACACTTTTCCCTGTTGAAATTCATTTTGTTAGTTTTATCCCAGTTTTCCAATTTGTTACGGTCATCTTCAGTCCTGTCCTCTGGAGTATTGCCTATTGTTCTCAATTTAGAATCATCTGCAAATTGGATAAGCAAATCTATGAAGACTCGTGATAGAATAAGGACCAGTGAGTCTTAAAAGTGCTGCCATGTTTCTGGGATGCTCCCTGTATTTGTGGGAAGAAGGATGTAGTGCCCTTTGGCATAAGATGTGCCTGTTCAGACATTTGCTGTTGATCGTCTAAGGCCAAGAAGCAAACTAGACTTTGTGCATAGCTTGTGCTCTCTAATGATCCTAACTTACACAGGAATTCTATTTAAAATAAATTATGCAGAGTATGGAGAGGGCATGATAAGAAGCTGAACCGAGCTGATTAAGCTCACCTCAATTAGGTCTGGCTTTGCTCATTTGGACGTGGGTTGTGGGGGCAGAGAGAGCATAGTATCCTGCCCCCAAAAGCAAAATACTTTTCCCCCTTACTAAAATGGAAATGAAAAAAATATCTGAAATGGAAGCTTAAAGAGAGAAATCTTCCTCCAAAGCATAGTGAGGAGAAAAAAATAATTCCAGGGTAAGCCTCTTACTAAATACTATTCTGGCAGACAAATTATTTGCTCCCCCCTCCCACACACACCTCCCTAATACATGAAACCTGATTATTTTAATCCTAACAAAATAGAAATTTTCCTATAGGTTCTGTGATCTTTTGGAAGAAGTAATTTGACTTACCATGTCAAAAGAAGCATCTCCTCAACTGGATGATGAGGAGATGCTTGGATGTTTGGAATTTAATATTTGCACAAATGTAAAACTAATAAGTGCTTTGACTCATATTTTCTTATAAATTACTATCAAAGTACATGACATTTGCAAACAAAGCAACCCAAAGTGGCATGCAATATAAAATATATAAGTATACTGTATATACAGAGAGGGGGATCAAGGAGTAATGAAATATGAAACATACAAGACATTTATCCAAAATATACAGTCTAATATGAAACAAACAGAGCAATATATGTATGGTATATACTCGAGTATAAGCCGACCCGAAGATTAGCCAAAACATGGGAAAACCTTTTGACTCAAGTACAAACCTAGGGAGAAACATGCATATATAAAACATATCTATAGATCTATAGGGCTTTGGAAAACAAACCACACGGTTAAGAGGAGGGGAAATGGCTCTGAGCCTTGACCCCATTATAAGCTGAGGGAGGTTTTTCAGCTGAAAAAAGGGCTGAAAAACTCTGGTTATCTTCAAGTAAATACGATAATCAAAATATACAAGATTATAAAACAATGCATGTAACCAACGTATAAAATTCCAAGGGAATTGTGCAAAGAGTGAAAAAAGACAAAGCCAAGCCAAGGAAGAGAAAATCCTTCGTTGGTTGCAAAGCCTGAAGATCCTGAGTAGGCTTTTTTAAAGGGTTGGAAGACAGAGAGGAGTCAGCTCATGTTAAAGCAAGGCTGAAGTCTTGTACTGAAGTCTGAAAAGTAATAAATGAAGAGATATCAAAAGTGGGATAACATGATCAAAACAATGGACCAAAAAAGCGAAGCTTAGCAGCAGAATGTTGAATCAAAATGAGAGAACTTGGGTGAAATAATGGAAGACCGGCCAAAAGAAGATTACAACAGGAAATGATCAAGGCTTGAAGAAAAGTCTTAGCAGAGGAAGCAGAAAGAAAATGTCCTGATTTTGGCAACGTTATAAAGAAAAACAACAACATGACTTTGCTGAATCCTCAGCATAAGAAACAAAAGACAAGTGTCAAAAATAAAGCCAAGACCACATGCTTTCTTCACAGAATAAATGGTAGCATTATTAACAGTGATGGGGGATCTATGTTGTAAAGAAGGCTTTGGAGGAAAAATAAGTAGTTTCAAGTGACAAAAAATATCCAGGCCAAAATTGTGAAAGACATACTCTTTCACAATCAGATATCAGAAGAGAGTTCTGGGGGAGAGAAATACAATTAACAATCGGCAGAAGGATAATATTGAAAACCATATGAACTAATAAGAGTACCTAAATATAGTGTGCAATAAGAAATCAACAAAGGGTCCCAAACACAAGCCTGTGGAACCACAACTGAAAGGGTATAGGAAGATATGCGCCCTCCAGCTACTGTATTAAATGAATGATCTGAAAGATAAGATGTGTAGAGAGATTGAAGAGAGTCCCTGAGCACAGCTACACTGACTGTTCAATGCACTTTGAAGGCAGCTTGTCATTGCAGCATTTACACAATGCAAGCTGCAAACATACGCTGCAGCATTTTAAAGACTTTTAAACCAAGATAACAAAATGAGGAATAATACAGCAAACAGCTCTAAATGTGCATTCCACTGATTCCCACATGCTCATTCTGTGGATGGGGGAGTTGAGGGAAAAACCTCACTCTCTACAGCAGTAGTTTTCAACCTGTGGGTCCCCTGGTGTTTTGGCTTACAACTCCCAGAAATCCCAGCCAGTTTACCAGTTTGTAGGCTAAAATATCTGGGGACGCACAGCTCTACTGCTATCAATCCACAGATACTAAGAACCTGGGAATTGGTTTGAGGCCAGCCTCTGTGGTGAGTACAGATAATCCCCAAAATATGAAGAAGATAGGTTCCTTAATTTTCTTCTGAAGCAGAATTTGCATGTAAGTTGGAACAGGTACTTATATATATCTCCCCCTGGTGGCACAGTAGGTTAAACTGCTGAGCTGCTGAACTTGCTGACCGAGAAGTTGCAGGTTTCAATCCAGGGAGCGGCGTGAGCTCCTGTTGTTAGCCCCAACTTCTGCCAATCTAGCAGTTCGAAAACATGCAGATTTGAGTATATCAATAGGTACCGCTCCAGCAGGAAGGTAACAGCGCTCCATGCAGTCATGCCAGCCACATGACCTTGGAAGTGTCTATGCACAATGCTGGCTCTTTGTCTTAGAAACCCCCAGAGCTGGACACGATTGGAGTTAAGAGTTCAAAAAAGTTATTTTTAAAACTCTGCTTTAATTGTGGCCTGCCAGGTACCTCGTAACAGACAAAGCTATCTTCACTTATTACCATACACACACACACAAACACACACACACACAGAGGCTAACACATCTATGGTGTTTGTTTTGCCCATGTCCTTGTCATAATGGGATGTTGAAAAATATGGCTTGTTGTGGAAACGAGAATTGGTGATAAAGCTTCAGTGGAGACTCCTTTTCCCCATGATAGTTTTTCCAGGAGTGAATTTCCCTTCCTAGGGGTAGATTTCTCTCACTTCTTTTTCTCTCACCCACATTCTTAACTATGAGTCAATTGTAAACTTGATGTTTGTAACTTGGGGACTGGCTGTATAAGTACCATCCAGCCCCTGAACCCGTTCCAGGACTTGCAATATAAGAATTCATTCTGTGAAACTTTATTTATTTATTTATTTATAAATTCGATTTGGTAGACCGCTCTCTCTGGAGCCCAGAGCGGTTTACAGCATAAAATCAATAAAACATCAATAAACAGATAAAAGACGTATACCCAAAAGCCCCCCTCCCCACAAATGATCCCGGCAAGCAATAATACGCAGAGGCAATACATGGCAGGACGGTATGTTGGCAGCTGGCAACTAAGGAGGCATCAGTTGGGACCAAATGCCTGCCTATATAGCCAAGTCTTCACAGACTTGCGGAAGGCCAACAAACCCCGTATATATCTTATGTGGAAGATAGGCAGTCCCTCCCGGCTGAAAGTGGTGCTGTTTAATGCCAGATCAGTCAATGGCAAAACATCAATAATTCAAGATCTAATTGTGGAAGAACAAGCTGACCTGGCTTGTATAACGGAGACCTGGTTGGACAAGGCTTGGGGGGTTATCTCTCTCAGCTTTGTCCACCGGGTTTTTCCGTACAGCACCAATCAAGATTGGGAGGGCGGGGAAGGGATGTTGCAGTGGTCTATAAGGATTCCATCCCTTTGACCAGGTGCCCCATCCCGCAGTCAATCACGTTTGAATGTGTCAGCCTAAGGGTTGGTGACTGGGACAGGATAGAGATTCTATTAGTGTACCGACCATCCTGCTGCACTACGTTCTCCCTACCTGAGTTAGCTGGAGTGGTCTCGGGCCTGGCGGTGGAGTCTCAACAGCTCATTGTGCTGAGGGACTTCAACGTCCATGCCGAGACCACTCTATCAGGAGCGGCTCAGAACTTCATGGCCGCCATGGCAACCATGGGCCTGTCCCAGCTAATATCGGGTCCTACCCATAGTGCAGGACACACGTAAGATTTGGTTTTCTGCCAGAGATGGGAAGAAGGTGGCGGAGTGGAGGAATTGACCACCATTCCTTTGCCATGGACCGATCACTACCTGATCAGGGGTGATGGACCCATTAGAATGGTCCGCCCCAGGAGACTTATGGATCTGAACGGATTCCTGATGGCTCTTGGGGATTTTCCCGCCCCCTCGGTAAGTGACCCTGTTGAGGGTCTTGTTTCTCTCTGGGACAGGGAGATGACGAAGGCTATTGACACGATCGCTCCAGAACGCCCCCTCTTGAGTAACCGAGCTAAACCAGCTCCTTGGTTTACTGAGGAGCTGGCAGCGATGAAGTGAAATAAGAGGAGGCTAGAATGTGTGTGGATTCAGAAGCAGAGCAGATCAGCTCATGCACATCTGGTTTCTTATCTGAGGACCTATGACGCAGCAACGAAGGCTGCAAGGAATACATCCATCGCGGCTAAGGTTGCCGCTACTAAGAACAGTCCAGCGGAACTGTTCAGAGTTATTAGAGGACTATTAAATCCGCCACAGTGCGAGATCCCAGACAGCTCGCCGGTGTGCTGTGAAGAATTTGCTCGCTTCTGAACGATAGAATACATGCCGACCAAACATCATCGAATATTATGATATGCATATAGAAAAAGAAATTGGACTATTGTTTCTTGATGCCGAACAGGCCTTTGACCGAGTAAATTGGGGTTTTATTGTAGAGCTTGTTAAGGAAATGGACTTGGGCTATTACTACACCAATGCTATAAAAGCAATATATGGACAACAACTTTGCAGCGCGACTCCTGGCAGGGGTCCCGATTGGCCACCACATCACGCCAATCTTGCGCGAACTGCACTGGCTCCCAATTGAATGCCGGATTGCCTTCAAAGTGTTAGTCCTGACTTTTAAGGCCTTACATGGTCTGGGGCCAGTGTACCTGCGGGACCGCCTTGTCCCATATCATCCCACCAGATCACTGCGCTCCGAAGAGCTAAACCTCCTGGTCATCCCAAATGTGAGGACCTACCATCTGTCTGCAACCCGCCGCCGGGCTTTCTCTGTTGCAGCCCCTACCATGTGGAACGCACTGCCCACCGGCATCCATGCCACCCAGAGCCTCCTCCTGTTCAGGAGAGCAGTTAAGACGTTGCTGTTCCAACAAGCCTTCGGAGTTAGCTAAACTTTAGCTCACACCGCCTAGCTGTCAGCCCACTGCGACTCCATTTGTTGCTTCAACTGTTCTAATTGTAATTCCATCTTAATGGTATTACTGTGAGTTATTATGAGTTATCTGACAATTGTATTTTACGAACTGTTGTAAGTCGCCCCGAGCCTTGGGGGCACAGACAAATGCGAAATAATAAATAAATAAAATAAATAAAATAAATAAACTCGTGAGAGTAATTGTTAACAGACAGGCCTCGGAAGAGATAAAGCTAGCCAAAGGCACCAAACAAGGATGCCCGCTTTCCCCACTAATTTTCATCCTAACCCTGGAAACTCTCCTAGAAAGTATAAGGAACAACACCGAGATTAAGGGCTTAAAGATTGGTAACAACAGCTTTAAGACAATAGCCTTCGCGGATGATATTGTCTGCGTGATGGAGGACCCGTTAACGCAGTGGGAGAAATGGTGGAATGAGTTGGAAGCATTCGGTGAGGTGGCAGGCCTAAAAATAAACAAAAGCAAGACCAATTTTCTAACAAAAAATCTAAACAATAAAAAGAAGGAAGAACTCCAACAAAAAACAGGTATTCAGATAGTGAAGAAGATAAAATACCTGGGCATACATATCACGGCGAGTAACGCTCAACTACTTCAGAACAACTACGAAAAAAAGTGGAAGGAAATTAAAGACAAGATGAAGAGTTGGGAGAAACTACAACTGTCCCTTCTAGGAAGAATAGGTATAACTAAAATGAATATTCTGCCAGAAGTGCTATATTTATTTCAAAACTTGCCAATATTAAGATCAAAGAACACAATCAACAAGTGGAAAAAAGACATAAGTAAATTTATATGGCAAAATAAAAGGGCAAGAATTAAACATATACATCTAACAGACTGCACAAGTAGAGGAGGTCTGGCATTACCGGACCTCCAACTATACTATGAGGCGGCAGCCCTAACATGGGTGAAAGATTGGGCAACCCTAAGAAAGACAAAGCTATTAGCATTAGAGGGAGAGGGATTACGTAGGGGGTGGCACGGTTATCTATGGAGAGAGAAGGAAAAAGTGGAAAAAAATTTCAACAACCACTTCGTAAGATCAGCATTATTGAAGGTACGGAATAAATATAAGAACCGGCTCTACCTAAAAACACCAATGTGGTTCTCCTCAAACGAGGTGGAACAGAAAAGAGAAACCCCGTCTATAGGATGGTTAAGATATGACACACTGTTAAAAATTAATAAACAGGAGATAAGCCTGAAATCGTTAGAGGAAATCCATATGTTGGATCCAAAAACAACCTGGTTCCAATTTTGGCAGATTAATGAAAATTTTAAAATAGATAGAAAAAGGGGATTTGAGACAAAGGAGACTTTCTGGGATAAGGTATTAAAAACAGAAAAGAAATTAATTGGAAAGATATACCAACAACTGCTTCTATGGATGACAGAGGAGGAACAAATAAAAGACGTAATGATAAAATGGGCAAGAATGGTGGGCCACTCTATCGATCTGGCGCAGTGGGAGGAAATTTGGTCCAAGAAACTGAAGTATGCCTATGCTAGTGAGATCAAGGAGAACTGGATAAAAATGTTCTTTATGTGGTATCTAACGCCTGAAAAATTGTCCAGATATAATAAAGGAAAGACCAGTGAAAAATGTGGGAAGTGTGGGAAAGCAACAGGAACCTTCTTCCACCTATGGTGGGAATGCAAAATTGTAAAAAAATTCTGGTTGGGCATATACCATAAAATCAAGGAAATTTTCAATATGAGTTTTGAATTTAGACCAGACTACTTCCTACTGGGGATGACTGATTTTGAAATTACCCCTAATAATGATAAAATTTTCTTTTATTTAACCACTGCGGCAAGAGTATGTATTGCTCGACAGTGGAAATGTAAAGAAGTTATTTCTTTCAATGATTGGATGATAAAATCCTTAGATATTATGAATATGGATTTACTAACGCAAAGTTTAGCTCAAAATAGAAAACCATCAAGCCACACTAATTGGGAGAAATTTATTGATTTTATAAGAAGGAATAAGTATAAATACCTATGATAGTATAACTTTTGGGACTTGGGAAAGTGGCTATAATACATAAATATTAATTTAGGGCATAAGTAGATACGAATCCCTCGGACTATAAGAAACCCCAAAGAGAGGGGGAACACAAGTATAGTAAAGGACAATAAATAGCTATCACATCGTGGCTAGGAAGTCAAGAATGTTTCTATGTGGGGGAGCGATTGATGTTATGTCTTGTCAAGGGTTGGTATGTCCGGGGATATGTGTTTTGTGTCCCCAGGCTCAAGGTTCTTGGCTTGGGGGAGGGGAAGGGTTTTAATGCATACATTGTTTGTCTTCTTGTTTTATGCTCAATAAAAATCATTTAAAAAAAGAATTTGCTCGCTTCTTCGCAGATAAAGTGGCTCTGATCCATTCCAATTTTGTTACCACTTTAACGGCAGTCTCTGAGGATGTGACATGAGCATCTGCTTGTCCAGTTTTATTTAATTATTTATTTATTTATTTATTTATTTACTCGGCTTGTATGCCGCCACTCCCAAGTAGGCTCGGGCGGCTTACAGCCAGCAAGCAGAACAATATACAAAGACATATACGTTCTAAAATGCAATACAGAATGCAAGATAAAAAAGAAAGAAAAAAAACATGATAAAACATCATTAAAAACACAGTTAGAAAAGTTAAAAACGGTCTGGCAACATTGGCATGGCAGGGGGTCCCGCTGGGCCTATACCAATTCGTTTCAATTGGTTCAGCTCGAGGATGTGGACAAGATCCTGGGAGAAGCGAGGCCTACCTAGACCCTTGCCCAGCCTGGCTGAAGCCAGAGGGGGTTTGGCAGAGTTGGTTAAGGTGGTGGTTAATGCCTCCTTACAGGAGGGCAAAATTCCAGCCAGCTTAAAACAAGCTGTTATAAAACCGCTGTTGAAAAAACCATAACTGAACCCCACTCAATTAGGTAACACTCGGTCAGTTTCCAATCTCCCCTATTTGGGCAAAGTCATGGAATGTGTGGTGGCCACGCAACTCCAGGGGTTCTTGGTAGACACGGATTATCTTGATCTGGCACAGTCTGGCTTTAGGCCAGGACATGGTACTGAAACAGTCTTGGTCACCTTGGTAGATGATCTACGCTGGGAATTCGACAGGGGGAGTGTGTCCCTGTTGGTGCTGCTGGACCTCTCAGTGGCCTTCGATACTATTGACCTTCTGGGATGCCTTCTGGGATGCCTCGCGGAAATGGGACTTGGGGGTACTGCCCTGCAGTGACTCCAGTCCTTCCTGGAGGGTCGGTCCCAGATGTCAGCGCCGCTTGGCCCGGTTGTTGTCCTAACGGGTCAAGCCTCGCGCGCCATCAGATAAGAGAAGCATCTGGCGGGCTTTGAACTGGATCCGCCCTTTGAAGTGCCAGGACCCTTTTCCTGAACTTTGATATGCGGAGAGCCGGATGGTCATCCCTGAGGAAGGAGGGGCACAGCAGGGGGGGCGGGCCAGGGAGGGCTTTTGAAGAGAACTTCGCGCGCGAACCCTTTAGTCTATCTTTGCCTACTTTGGATTAAGGACCTATTAAACCATTTTCCTTCAACCACGCTTGGAGTGAGTTTGCTTTACTAGACCCCCCTTGCTGAAGCTTACATAAAGATAGACTCACCAACTTCTACGGCCGTGAAAGCCTTCCGACCGTAACCACCTTCGCAGGATGTCTCAAGCGGAGATGGATCCCCTCGCCGACCTGCCTACCGAAGACGTAGGTGAGGAAGAGGATATGGAGGAGGATGGAGACAGAGACGAGGCCGGAGACCCCGCGGCAGCAGCCCAGGCGGGAGGCGCGGAGATGGGGGCAGAGGCGCCGCCGCTCCTCGCCCCCCCCCCCGGCGAAGGACGAGACCCGGCGCAAGGTGCCGGCGCGCTCTGGAGGCCGGAACCCGGCCAGAGGCGGCGGCTTCCCCAGCACAGCCGAACTGCGGCTGGAGGTGCAGGTATTCCAGCTGACGGAGGCGGTGCAGAAGCTCCAATCCCAGATGGAGCTGCTGCTGGCCAGACCGGAGGAATTACCGTGGGCCACGCCGGACGCGCGGCACCGAGAAAGGCCGTCGAGCCAGGCCACGGAGCAGCCCACCAGGCCGTCAGGGAGAGTGACTTTCCGGAACAGCGGAGACGACTTCATCCCGTCCAGAGGGGCTTCCACCTTCAACCTGGGCCAGGCTGACCAGAGCCAAGAGGCGGCGGGGAGCCGAAGGGACTTGAAGGTAAAGTTCGACGGGGACCCCCGCCAACTCTCCTACTTTGTCACCAATGTGCAGAACTACATGCTGGACTATGGGGATTCGTTCCCCTCGGAAGCGGCCAAGGTGCGGGCAGTGGGGGCCAACTTGAAAGAGGCCGCAGCCGATTGGCTAGTGCAGATGACGGACACTCGAGCACCGCAATTGAGGCGGCTGGATACTTTTCTGGATGCCCTACAAGCCCGCTTCGGGGACCCCCTAGCCGGAGAGAAAGCCAAGGCCCAGTTGAGGAAGATTTACCAAGGCCAGAGGTCCGTGTCGGAATACGCCTTAAGCTTCCGGGACCTAGCGGGGAAAATCCGGGGCTGGTCGGAGGCCACTATATTGGAGTGCTTCAAGGCAGGCCTGAGGCAGGACATTTTGGAGTGGGCCATGCACTGGGGGAACCCCGAGACCCTAGAGGACTAGATAGTCTCAGTGGGGAGAGTAGAGTGCGACATGGAACAAATGCCCAGACGCCACCGAGATAGCGGGAGAGCCCGCGGAGTGGGAGCGGGCCCGTCGGGGAGGACCGGGCCAGCCCGGAGAGCGTCCCCGAGAGCCCGGTCGGCCAGCCGGGAGAGCCAGAGAGGGAAGAAAGGAGCCTGCTTCTCGTGCGGCCGAGAAGGCCACCGGGCGGCCGAGTGCCGCAAGAAGGGCCCCTCCCCGAAGCCGGAGAAGGCGCCAGAGGCCAAGCCAGCCACCCCGGCCAAGACCCCAGTCCGGGGGAAGGCCGCAGCGGCGGCGGAGACGGCACGAGCACTCCGGACCCTCCGGGAGACGGAGGAGCTGGAGCCGGAGACGGAGGAGAGCGACTCCGAGTGGATGGCGGGAAACGACAACGATCTGCTGTAGATGCCCGGCGGCAGATCCAAACCCCTCCGGGCGGTGAGTCTGACCCTCTTGGGTGCGACACGTACAAGCTTGATGTTAAGGTGTGGGGCCCCGGGGTGGCCCAACCCATAGAGACAGTAGCCATGCTAGACAGTGGGTGCACCCGATGCCTGATGTCCCCCAAGCTAGCGAAGCAGTTGGGGATAAAGCCCCAAGCGCTGATCGAGCAGATCCTCTTCTCCCAGCTAGATGGGTCCCCGGCCAATGAGAAGCCAGCCACCCACAGGACAGGAGAGATGAGAGTCCAGATCGGGTCCCACCAGGAAGACCTGAAGTTCGTAATTTCAGCGATGGCACACCAGCCCATCATCTTGGGGGCCTCGTGGTTGCGCGCCCAGAACCCGCAAGTCAACTGGAAGACGGGAGCCATTAAGTTCCGGGAAGGAGAGGCCCGGGCGAGGATAGATGACCCTGAACAAGCTGGAGCCCCGGCCCACGAGGGTGCCGGTGTGGGGGCAGCAGAGAGCCCACCTGACGGGATCCCGCGAGAGTATGGAGACTTGGAGGAGGTCTTTAGCGAGCGGGAAAGTGACCAGCTACCCCCCCCACCGGAAGTGCGATTGCGCAATTGAAATTGAAAAGGGCGCCAAACTACCCAGCCCAAACTATACGCCCTGTCCGAGCCGGAAAGAAAGGCACTGAGAGACTTCATTGAGAAAAACATGGACAGAGGATTTATTGAGAAATCTACAAGCCCGCTGGCAGCTCCCGTCCTGTTTCGTCCAAAGGCGGACGGTTCACTACGGTTGTGTGTGGATTACAGAGGCCTCAACGCCATCAGCACATCGAGCCCCTACCCGCTGCCCCTGATGTCAGAGATATTGGCCCAGCTGGGGGGAGCACGATTCTTCACCAAGCTGGACATCCGAGAGGCGTTCTACCGGATCAGGGTGAGGGACGAAGACTGCTGGAAGACGGCGTTCAACTGCCACCTGGGCCAGTACCAGTTCCGGGTCACCCCGTTCGGACTTAAAGGCGCTCCCAAAATATTCCAGCAGTTCATCAACGAGATCTTCAGGGACTTGCTATATAAGGGAGTTCTAGTCTACCTAGACGACGTGTTGATTTACTCGGCGTCGGAGGCGGAGCACATCGAGCTGACCCGGGAGGTGCTGCGGCGACTGCGGGACAACCAGCTCTTCGTCAAGCTGTCCAAATGTGAATTTCACCGGCAAGAACTGGATTATCTGGGGTACCGAATCTCCACGCGAGGCCTGGCCATGGACCCGGGTAAGGTGAGAGACGTGCTCGCGTGGGAGGCGCCCCGAACCCGGCGGCAACTGCAGGGCTTCCTGGGATTTGCTAACTTTTATAGACAATTTATCCAAAACTTTGCTAAGATAGCGCTCCCCTTGACTGAACTGTTAAAAACCAAGGGCTTAGGGGAGACGAAGAAAGCCAGGTCCCCTAGTGCCAAGCTCAACTGGACCCTACAGTGCCAGGAGGCCTTCGACAGCCTCAAGCGGAGCTTCACCAGTCAGCCACTGCTTATGCACCCTCAGCCCGACCGGCCGTTCACCGTGCAGTGCGACGCTTCCGAGGCAGCCTATGGAGCGGTGCTCTTGCAATGGGACGAAGGGGGCACCCTGCGACCGTGTGCCTACCTTTCTAAGAAATTCACGCAGACGGAGAAGCGCTGGCACGTATGGGAAAAAGAGTCCTTCGCGGTGCGGGCCGCGCTGAGCCATTGGAGGCACTTCCTGGAAGGCACCGCTTTGCCTTTCGAGGTGTGGACCAACCACAAGAACCTGCAGGCGCTACAGTCCCCACAAAGGCTCAACGCCAAGCAGCTGAGGTGGGCACAGTTCTTCAGCCGCTTCAACTTCGAGCTCAAATACTTGCCCGGCCCGAAGAACGTGCTGGCCGACACGCTTTCCAGGATGCCTGAGGCCGACTACTCGGCGCCAGAAGAAATGGGAACAGTGTTTACCAAGCGCCAGCTGGGCCTGGTGGCCCGCACCCGGGCGGCGGACAAGACCCCCCAGCCGGCAGTCCCAGGAACCCCTGAACTGCTGGCGGACTTGGCAGCGGCCTACGGGTCGGACCCCTGGCTCACGGAGCACCAAGAGGACCTGACCGAGACCGGGGGAATTTGGTACTACAAAGACAAGCTGTACGTTCCCCAAAGCCAGAGAGCCCCGATCCTGGCTCAAGCCCACGACTCCACGTTGTCCGGCCACTTCGGCCTCACCAAAACCCTAAAGCTTCTGGCCCGGCAGTTCTGGTGGCCAGCCATGCGAAAAGACACTAAGGACTATGTTGCAGAATGCGAGGTGTGCGCAAGGAACAAACCAAAGACGGGCCGCCCGACGGGACTGCTGCAGCCAGTAGCCGACCCAGCGGAACCCTGGAGCGAAATCGCCATGGACTTCGTCGTTGACCTGCCGCCTAGTGGCGGGTACACCACCATTTGGACTGTAGTGGACTTATTCTCTAAACAGGCCCATTTCATCCCGCTGCGCAGACTCCCCACGGCTCCGGAGCTGGCTCGCCTGTTCACCCACCACGTTTTCCGGCTACACGGCTGTCCACGACGGGTCGTGAGTGACAGGGGGCCTCAATTCACGTCCAGGTTCTGGAAGGCGTTCCTGGCGGGGCTGGGGTCGCAGCGCGCCCCGGACGGCGCGACGGAGCGTGTCCAGCGGACCCTGCAGCAATACCTCCGCTGCTACTCCACCTACCAGCAGGACAACTGGGCCGAGCTGCTGGACGTGGCCGAATACAGCTACAATAACTCCGAGCACGCCTCAACGGGGGCCTCGCCGTTCCGGGTCGTCTCAGGCCGCGACTTTCCCCCCTTCCCGGCGCTGGCCCCGGCAGCGGACCCGGCCGAACCACCGACTGACTGGGGGGCCAAGGTGGCGGCCGCTTGGCCGCGAATACAGGCAGCGCTGCTTCAGGCTCGGGACTCTTACAAGCTGTACGCCGATAAGAAGCGAGGCCCCCAGCCAGTTTACGCCGTTGGGGACCGCGTGTTCCTGTCCACCAAGCACCTCAAGTCCACCCAGCAGTCCCGCAAGTTTGCGAATAAGTTTGTGGGGCCCCTCAGCGTGGTGGAAGTTATTAACCCTGTGGCAATCAAGCTGGACCTCCCGCACACCTGGCGCAAGGTCCACCCAGTCTTCCACGTGAGCTTACTCAAGAAAGCTGTGTCCGACTGGAAGTGGTCCAAGCCCGAAGACGCTCCGGTGCCCATTATGGTGGGGCCCCACACCCACTTTGAGATCAGGGAAATCTTGGACTCGCGGCGCCTCAAGGGCCGCCTTAGCTACCTAGTTAGATGGACTGCCAAAGACTTACACCCAAAATGGGTGCTGGCCCAGCATGTGAGGGCCCCAAAGCTGTTGAAGGCTTTTCACGTCGCCTTCCCTGCCAAACCTGGACCCTGAATTCTCCCCCCCCTTCCTTTGTCTCTCCCTTGCAGGTCACTCCTTTCCGGAGGGGGGCGCTATGTCAGCGCCGCTTGGCCCGGTTGTTGTCCTAACGGGTCAAGCCTCGCGCGCCATCAGATAAGAGAAGCATCTGGCGGGCTTTGAACTGGATCCGCCCTTTGAAGTGCCAGGACCCTTTTCCTGAACTTTGATATGCGGAGAGCCGGATGGTCATCCCTGAGGAAGGAGGGGCACAGCAGGGGGGCAGGCCAGGGAGGGCTTTTGAAGAGAACTTCGCGCGCGAACCCTTTAGTCTATCTTTGCCTACTTTGGATTAAGGACCTATTAAACCATTTTCCTTCAACCACGCTTGGAGTGAGTTTGCTTTACTAGACCCCCCTTGCTGAAGCTTACACCAGAGGGTGTTATTGGGTGACACCTGTTTGACCCCCACAACCGTTGTCGTTTAGAGACCCTCAGGGTTCAGTACTGTCCCCGATGTTATTTAACATCTACATGAAACCACTGGGGGAGATCATCCAGAGTTTCGGAGTAAGATGTTATCTGTATGTAGATGATGTCCAAATCTGTCACTCCTTTCCACCTGTCACTAAGGAGGCTGTTCAGACATTGAACCGGTGCTTGGCTGTTGTGTCAGACTGGATTAAGCAAATTGAAACTTAATCCTGACAAGACAGAGGTCCTCCTGGCAAGTCGTAAGACCAAACAGGTCATAGGGTTACAGCCTGAGTTGGATGTGGTTACACTCTCCCTGAAGACGCAGGTTCGCAGCTTGGGAGTGATCCTGGATTCATCGCTGAGCCTGGAACCCCAGGTCTTGGTGGTGGCCAGGGGAGCTTTTGCACGGTTAAGACTCGTGCGCCAGCTGCGCCCATAGTCTGATCTGGCTACGGTCGTCCATGCTCTGGTCACATCCCGAATAGATTACTGCAACGCACTTTACGTGGGGCTGCCTTTGAAGACAGTTCGGAAATTGCAACTAGTCCAACTGGCGGCAGCCAGATTACTAACTGGCTGCCGATCCACTTCCGAGCTTAATTCAAAGTGCTGGTTTTTACCTTTAAAGCTCTATACGGTTTTGGCCCTGCTTATTTGTCCAAACGCATCTGCTTCTATGACCCACCTTGTAATTTAAGATAATCCGGGGAGGCCCTGCTCTCACTCCCACCAACTTCTCAAACGGTGGGGACGAGGGATAGGGCCTTCTCGGTGGTGGCTCCCTGCCTGTGAAATGCACTTCCAAGCAAAATACGATCGACTCCATCCCTCCTAGCATTCAGGAAAAAAGTAAAATCTTGGCTATGGGGCCAGGCTTTTGCACATAAGCACAATGCAGCACTTTGGATTGGAATTGAACTGGCAAGTTGATGGATATGGCTCAATGCTTATGTTGTGGACGGAACACTGTTTTAACTCAAGTGAATGTGTATTACATGTTTAATGTTAACTGTATTTTAATGCTGAATGTTTATGGTTTTATATTGTATATTGTCATTCGGCATCAAATTGCTGCCTTTTGTCAAGCTGCTCTGAGTCCCCCCTCAGGGGTTGAGAAGAGCGGGGTAGAAATAAGGTAAATAAATAAATGTGTATGTACCATATTCTGTACTGGTTTTAATATTTTCTAAAATGGTCAGCCTTTAATCCAAGCAATAAGACAAGAGTAGGAAATAAATGCCCGAATGAGTGCAGCCATCTCATCCTGTGCTGAGTAGTCTGTTGCAGAGAGAAAAACAAGGAGCAAGAGCTTTTTGTATAACACCAGGGTTATTATTTTTGCAAGAGTGTCCCCTGTTTTAACCTATAATGTCATTTGTTTGGGGGTGGGGATGAACCACAGGGAAGGGTTAGTATCTCATACCTTCCATATCGATTTTGCAGAATATGTGGCTGATCACTGTTGGATGCAGAACACCGGGATAGACAGAGCTTAAGTTTGATCCAGTAGGATTCCTCACCCTTTATGTATTTTTTTCTTATCTTTGAAATGTCATCTGGTAATAACAAGGTGGCAAAATAACTGAACTGTTTCTTTTTTTTAAAGCAACCCTAATATCTAAAGACAGCAAACAGCTTTCAAGTGAAAACATGAAACACATTTTATGGGACCCTAGATTGTAGGACATTAATGTGATGAGATGGACAGTATAATCAAATTTAGAAGCAGAGTCAGCAGAATTACTCATTGCACAAGGCTGCAAAATGCATTCATATGGAAATAAAAAGGAATTAGCTTTCCCTTACTCACCCCTTCCACCACTCCAATCTTATGCTTTGGAAAACAAACAGATGCTTAACAAGCACAGTGCAAACAAGGACCAGAGGTACTGACTCCATTCCATTTCCAAATTAAACCACCATTTATGGGTATAGAGAAGCTTAGGACCTTGTGGGAGATTGTGAGAATGTGTTTAGATGATTTCAGTAATGGAATATTGTGAGCATGAATCGAGTTACATGACTTTTTTTGCTTCTGTTTATATTGTGAGATGCCTTAGGTCCCATATTGGGAGAAATCTAGGAAATAAATAAATGGTTCCATCTGGGCAGAGGCCTACATCCTATCTCCTGATGTAGAATTGACCTCTGTGTGCAAGATTCCAATTCTGGTGAGTTAAAACAGACAGCCTCTGAATTGCACTGATCTAAATCCTAGAATGCTTCCCAAGTCCTGTCTGATGAATTCATCCATGGAACCTCATGCCACCCATCATAAAACATAAGGTGATTTCTGGTGGTGCTCTGAGAGCAAACTGTTGGGACACTCCCCTCACCAACATGGAAGTCATCCAGTGTCCCATTAAGAACAATAGTGATTCAGTTTATATAATGGTAGGTTACATACCTGTGACCATCTTTCTTCGAGTGGAGCCCTGTGAATACACACTTATGAAGTCTGCGCGCCAAGTGCAGGCCCAACGGAAACTTTCCAGTTTGAATTTTTCAGTTTTGGCGGTAGCTCCGCCCAGCCCTCCCCGACGGCATAAAAGGCGCCCTCTGTGCGCCAACCGCATTCCTCCGTCACAGGACAACGAGGAAGGGGAGGCTGTTGAAGTGGGGAAGGCCGGGCGGGTTAGTGTGTATTCACAGGGCTCCACTCGAAGAAAGATGGTCACAGGTATGTAACCTACCATTTTTCTTCGTGGGCCCTGTGAATCCACACTTATGAAGAGTTAGCAAGCTAAGGTCCTGGAGGAGGGAATCAACAGACTCACCAAAGTAAGGACCAAACGCAATTTATTGCAATAACCCTGAGAGGAACGAGGGGAGAAAAACCCAACCGGGAAAAAACTCCCAACTGAGGATAAGGGGGTGCAACATGCACCAACATTGTGGGCACAAGGCCGCGCCACATCTACACAGGGTAAACACAAAGTGCGGTGCAACAAGCACCATTCATGTCAGGCTCGCAGGCCTCACAGCATGTAAACAGGAATAACACAGAAAAGTGCAGTGCAACAAGCACCATTCATGCCAGGCTCGCAGGCCTCACAGCATGTAAGGGACAATATAGAAAAGTGCAGTGCAACAAGCACCATTCATGTCAGGCACGCAGGCCTCACATAGTGACTATCAGAGGAGGCACACCGGAGGGAAGGTGCAACAAGCACCATTCATGCCAGGCTCGCAGGCCTCACAGTATGTAAACAGCACACAACATGCCGAAGGTGTAGTGCAACAAGCACCATTCATGCCAGGCACGCAGGCCTCCACAGCTGTCAAAGGGCATGCCCTAGCTCAGGTACATGGATCCCGAGGTCAGAACTGCCCTCCCAAAGGCTGTGCCCCTGCTGTTCCTGGTGTCCATTCTATAATGTGACACAAAGGTGAGCGGGTTTGCCCAAATGGCCGCCCTGCAGATGGCATCCAAAGGGATACCCTGTAGGAAGGCTGTGGACGCTGCCATGGCCCTCATCAATCGTCCCGTGACATGGGGCGGGGGCGGTTGTCGAGCGGTCTGGTAACAGAGCTCGACCAAAGTGGCCACCCAGTTCGAAAGCCTCTGTGCTGAGACTGGTGAGCCCCGCTTGTCAGCCGCATAGGAGATGAAGAGTCTTGTCGACCTACGAAGGTCGGCCGTCCTGTCCCTGTAGACCATTAACGCCCTCCTGACGTCGAGGGTGTGTAGGTCCTGTCCCGCCGGTGTTCCCGGTGGGTGGGCGAGCGAGGGCAGCACAATGTCCTCGTTAATATGAAACGATGAGACCACCTTAGGTAGGAAGGTGACATCTGGTCTTAGGAAAAGTAGATAGGGTTCATCCACCCGCAGTGCCGCCAGCTTGGACAGTCGACGTGCTGATGTGATGGCGACCAGAAAGGCCACTGTCAGAGCTGGAGGTTCTTAGCCTTGGAGAAGGCTCAAGAACTCCCAGTCTGCCATGACCGGGAAAAGCCTGGCGTGCAGGACCTTGGGGGAAATCCCAGGGATGATGTAATCTCCAGGGAGGAGTGCTGAGTCAGGACGGATGTGACGAAACCTCTTCTGGACACTGGACACTGATGAGCATTATGCTGACTCGGCAGGGATATGATGTAATATCCATTGGACAGTAGTACTGCTGAGTCAGAGGGGGGTGATGCAACCTTTCCCGGACATTGCGGGTGACGGGTGGAGGGGGTTGAGTATAAAAGGTGTGTTTGGGGTACGAGCCAATGCTTTGGCTTTACAGGTGTTGTACCTTCAATAAAATCTCGTTGGATCGACCTGCAGTTTGTGCGTGATTTTTACAGAAGATTGGAGCGGCCTCACAGAAGCCAAAGCCTGTTTTAACTTTCCCAGTATGGAGAGGTTGGCGTTAGAAGAGGAAGATTATTTGGATACCTGGAATCTTGCCCCGGAGGGGATCCGAAGGATGATGGAGTGGGAGTGGACCACGATTGATCAAGTGGGATTTCCTGATGAGTCCAGAGAAGCGACGGCATCCTGGCGTGCGTCGGCTCAGGTGGACAGAGGTTATCTTCAAGACGAGCCCAGAGAAGTGGGAGGCTGGAGGATGTTTCCCACTCAGGTGGGCTCTAGAAGAGTTGGAGGAGAATCCAGAGAAGCAGGAGTTCGGGGCGCTCCTGTTCAGGTGGATTTCCATAGAGTCGGAGGGACCAGAGAAGCGGTGTGGGGTGCGACCGCTCAGGTGGACCCGGAGGCGGCTCGGGGCCGAGGGAAGGCAAGGCTGCCAGCGAGGGGTAGTGAGACTACCGAAACAGAATCTCCAACTGAATTGGAGGTGTTGTGGTGTAAGATGGAGGCAATGGAGAATACCTTCCGGTGGATGTCCAGAGAGATGTCAAGGAAGGAGTAAGCTCTGGATTCGATGTGGAGCGCTCCTGGTGGAGGTGATTTCACGTACTACTCCTGGATGGATGGTGAGAAGCTGGATGCTCGTCCTAGATCTCCTTCGGGAGTGTGGACAGGAGCGAAGAGACCCTTTGGAGGTGGATTGAATCCTTTGCGAGAGAAGGAGCCCAGTCGGTCTGTTGGCGAGAGGCGTTCCATGGAAGGCTCGCAACCGGCGGGTTTAGGAAGAGGGATCCGGTTGCCAGAAGAGAGCCTTCGGAGGAGAGAACCAATCCCAGGACTCCAAGATTACGGTAGCAGGCCTAGGAAGGAGCCTTTGCGGGTGGAGTTCGAGGGGGAAGCTTGTAAAGTGGCTTTCTTCGTGGCAGCTGTGAGTGATCATATGGAAGATTATGGACATCTATACCCGAGTGAAGGTAGCCGGGTCCGGGCTGTAGGAGCAGTGTTTAAGGGAAGAGCTGCGGATTGGTATGTCCAGTGCCATGATCGTCGAGACCCTTGTTTGAAAACCGTGCAAGGGTTTTTACGGGCTGTGAGGAATCGGTTCCGGGACCCATTAGAAAGAGTGAAGGCCAAAGAAGCATTGCGATGTTTAGCCCAGGGTTCCCGATCGGTGACAGAGTATGCGGAGGAGTTCATGAGCTTGGCTGGGAAGGTGGCTGAATGGTCCCCGGCGACACTGCTGGAGCTCTTTAAAGATGGTCTTCGGAGGGAGATCTTGGAGTGGTGCCTACATCGAGGTGATCCGGGAGATGTTGACGGTTGGATCCAATTGGCCAGTAATGTCGAGGGGATCCTGGCTCAGGTGCAGCGTCGTAAGTCCCAGATGACAGCAGTGGGGAGATTCCGTGGTTCTGGACGTGGTTCGGGAGAAGGACGAAGTTCCCGTGGAGAGCCCAGGCGTGTTGGAGCCAATGAGGGGAAGCCTGGGGCTGTGAGGAAGCCGGTGATGGGCAGAGGCCTTTGTTTCATTTGTTCTCAACTGGGACATTTTGCATCACAGTGCTGGCAAAAGAAAGTGCCGGACACGAAGTGTTTGGCGGTTGCTAGAGGGGCGTTAGGAGAAAAGGTGGAGCAGCCTACTGCTGGGGTGAGTGGGAAGCCCCGGAGTGTCCACTGTTCTATGTAAAAAAGGGAACTTTGAAGAGCATCGGGCTTTGGTGGATTGTGAATGTTCGGAAAATATCATTTCGCCGGGTTTAGTTGAAACTTTGGAATGTGATACCAAAGTTATGGCCGCCCCTGTGCATTTTACTCAACTGGATGGATCTTTTATTGAGGGAGGACCGTTTCCTTTAAGCACGAAGGGTTTAAAAGGCCGAGTGGGCCCTTGGGAGGGAGAAGTGGATTTTGTGGTGGCTCCCATTAAAGGGCATGAAGTGGTGTTAGGGATGCCTTGGCTAGAACAGGCGAATCCCAAAATCGATTGGAAAACTGGATTGTTAAAGTGTAACCCGAGGGAAGGGGGAGGAGTTCATAATAAGTTGCAAGGGGTGCCGAAGGAATATTGGGATTATAGTGATGTGTTTGACCCTGTACTAGCAAAATGCCTTCCTCCAATGCGGAATGTACAATGCAGGGTTGAGATCAAGGAGGGGGCGGTATTGCCGAAACCAAAAATCTATGCTATGTCTGTGAGGGAAAAAGTAGCCTTACGGGAGCAAATTGATGATTACTTGAGTAAAGGGTTTATAGAAAGATCAGAATCTCCCATTGCGGCGCCAGTACTATTTAGGGAAAAGAAGGATGGGAAATTAAGGTTATGTATAGATTATCGGGGTTTAAATGCTATAAGTACTACCAATTGTTATCCATTGCCTTTGATTAAGGATTTACTGGGCCAATTGGGAGGAGGTCGGTATTTCACCAAACTGGATTTAATAGATGTGTTCCATATGGTTAGGGTGAAAGCTAGTGACAAATGGAAGACGGCATTTTCGTGCCCCTCGGGCTATACCAATGGGCCATCATGCCATTCGGTTTTGGCCGGCGCCCCGGCATTTTCATGCAATTAATTAATGAGGTGTTACATCCCCTTTTGTATAAGGGGGTGTTCGTATATTTGGACGATATTGTGGTTGTGACGCACACAGAGGAGGAGCATGTGGTGTTGGTCCGGGAAGTGTTAGAGAGGCTGAGGCAAGCCAAGTTGTATGTGAAGTTGAGTAAGTGTAAGTTTAGTAGGAAGCAAATTGATTTTTTGGGGTTTCGCATAAGTGAAAAGGGAGTTGCTATGGATCCCACTAAGGTTGAGGATGTTCTGTCTTGGGAGGCTCCGCAGACTCGGAGACAGTTGCAGGCTTTTTTGGGCTTGGCTAACTTTTACCGGACCTTTATATTAGATTTTGCTGCTATCAGACTTCCCCTTACAGATTTGCTTAAAACGAAGGGGAAAGGAGAGACAAAAACCACGAAGTCCCCTGGAGCCAAGCTGTGCTGGACGAAAGAGTGCCAGTGTGCGTTCGAGAGGTTGAAGAGAGCTTTTACCAGTGGGCCGTTGTTGATGCACCCAGATACGGAGAAGCCTTTTGTGGTTCAGTGTGATGCATCCGCTTGGGCTTATGGAGGCGCATTGTTACAGAGGGATGATCAGGGGAGGTTACGGCCATGTGCGTACTTTTCCAAGAAGTTTGGGGAACAGGAGAAGAGGTGGCCGGTTTGGGAAAAGGAGGCATTTGCGGTGCGATGTGCGTTGCAGACCTGGCGTCAATTTTTAGAAGGGGCGGTCCACCCTTTTTTGGTGTTGACGGACCACCAGAATCTGCAGTACTTGAAGGCGCCTCAGAAACTGTCGCCGAAATTGGTCAGATGGGCACAGTATTTTGCTCGGTTTAATTTTTCGTTAAAGCATATTAAGGGTAAAGAGAATGTGGTGGCAGATGCTTTGTCTCGTTACCCTGCGGTAGGACCCAATCCTCCTCCTGGCTTGGAGGATGTATTTACTGAGAGTCAGTGGGGTTTGGCGGTGCAGACCAGGTCTCAGTCTAGTGTGGTTAAGAAGGAGGAGGAGGATAAGGTTGAGGGTTGGAATTTGGAGTTGCAAAAGCATTATGCAGGGGATGATTGGTTGAATCGACATATAGAGGAGTGTAAGTGGTTGGAAGGAATTTGGTTTGTTGGGTCTAAGGTGTATGTTCCCCAGAGTTTAAGAAGAAAGGTGTTGGAGCTGAGTCATGATCACAAGACTGCGGGTCATTGGGGATTCACCAAAACCCTCTTGGCAGTGAAGACCCGATTTTGGTGGCCCTGTATGAGAACGGAGATAAGGGATTATGTGCAGAATCGTGAAGCTTGTGCTAGGGGAAAGGCTCCTACGGCTAAACCGCAAGGGCTGATACAAGTAGTGGCTTCTCCAGTTCGGCCGTGGACTCACGTGAGTACAGACTTTGTGGGAGAACTGCCCTCGAGTAGGGGATTTCGGTATATTTGGACAGTACTGGATTTGTTTTCTAAGCAGGCCCATTTTATTCCTTTGAGAGGGTTGCCTTCGGCGGAGCGGTTGTCTGAGTTGTATATTCAACATATATATAGGTTGCATGGATGCCCTGAGCAGGTGATTAGTGATCGAGGGGTGCAGTTCACGGCTCGGTTTTGGGAAAAGCTTTTGGAAGGTTTAGGGGCGGATAGACGGCTTACCACCGCTTATCATCCTTGCTGCAATGGCGGCGTAGAACGTACGCAGAAGTCTTTGGGGAGTTATTTGCGGATTTTTACTAACCGGCAACAGAATGATTGGGCGGACTTGTTGCCGTATGCGGAGATGGCATATAATGGGTCAGTTCACTCCTCTACTGGGAGGACTCCGTTCTCCATAGTTTATGGCCAGGAGGTGGTACCCCTACCTCAGCCTTGTATGCCTTCGGAGGAAGGAGGAGGGGAATGGAAAGGGAGAGTTCAGGAGGAATGGAAGGAGGTGACCGAGGCTCTGAGAAAAGCGCAGGGTTCCTATAAAAAGTTTGGTGACCGACGGAGACAAGAGGGAGAAGAATACCAGGAGGGGGATTTGGTCTGGCTTTCCACGCAGAATATTAAATTGGGGTTGCCCTCCAAGAAGCTGAGCCCAAAATATATAGGTCCCTTCCGGGTGGCTCAGATAGTCAATAAGGTATCTTATAGACTGATTCTGCCGAAAGGGATGAATAAAATTCACCCTACATTCCATTGTAGTCTATTGAAACGATATGTAAACCCGCTGATGCCAAAAGATTGAATGGTGTTTTGTTCCTGCAGGGGGAGGATGAGGTGGAGGAAGCCACTATGTCAGAGCTGGAGGTTCTTAGCCTTGGAGAAGGCTCGAGAACTCCCAGTCTGCCATGACCGGGAAAGCCTGGCGTGCAGGACCTTGGGGAAATCCCGGGATGATGTAATCTCCAGGGAGGAATGCTGAGTCAGGACGGATGTGACGCAACCTCTTCCGGACACTGGAAACTGATGAGCATTATGCTGACTCGGCAGGGATATGATGTAATATCCATTGGACAGTAGTACTGCTGCAACCTTTCCCGGACATTGCGGGTGACGGGTGGAGGGGGTTGAGTATAAAAGGTGTGTTTGGGGTACGAGCCAATGCTTTGGCTTTACAGGTGTTGTACCTTCAATAAAATCTCGTTGGATCGACCTGCAGTTTGTGCGTGATCTTTACAGAAGATTGGAGCGGCCTCACAGCCACCTTCCAAGACAGGAGACGAAGGTCGATCGTCGCCAATGGCTCAAAAGGTGCCGACATAAGGGCCTTCAGCACCAGGTCGAGGCTCCATCCCGGGGTTGGCGGATGGACCGGGGGCCGAAGGTTAGTATAGCCTTTAAGGAACCTCTTCACCAGCGGAGACTGGAACATAGATGGGCCTCCCCGCTGTTTGCTGTACCAGGACAGCGCGGCCAGGTGCGTCTTCAAGGAGGACATCAACAGCTTGCGCTGGGCCAGCTCGGTAAGGAAATCCAAGACGACCGAGATCTTTGGCGGAAAAGTGTCAATTCCCCGTTGAGCCTGGAAGTTGGCAAAATGGGTGAAGCAAGCCATATAAGCTTTCGTTGTGGACGGCTTCTGAGCGGCAGCCAGGATGGCCACCACTTCTGGGGAAAGACCGGTTAAGGAAGGATCCTCCAGGCCGTGAGGTGCAGTGACATCAGGTCCGGATGCAGCAGCAGGCCATTCTCTCTCGTCAACAGGTCCGGCCAGTTCGGGAGATGACGACAACGACCCTCCCATACGAGCAGGAGGGTGGGGAACCAGACCTGTCTCGGCCAGTATGGAGCGATCAAGATGCAGTTGACTCGGGATAGCTGTATCCGCTCGATGATCCGCAGCAAGAGCGGGATCGGCGGGAAGATGTAAAAGAAGCCGTCCGTCCAATCGATCAGGAAGGCATCTCCAAGGCACCCGGGGCCCACTCCGGATTCAGCCGGGCCCCGTATCGAGGGAGTTGGTTGTTCTGCGGTGCCGCGAAGAGGTCGACATCCGGCACCCCGCACTCCTGAAACAGATGGTGGAGCTCATCCGGGTGGATCATCCATTCATGCGACGACCAGCGTGTCCGGCTGAGCGTGTCTGCCTGGGTGTTCTGCTCCCCCGGGAGGTGAACTGCTTTGAGGAGAGTCTGGTGAAGAACGCACCACTCCCATAAGGCTAGGGAGAGCGCGAGGAGCTTCCTCGACCCGGTGCCCCCCTGCTTGTTCACATAGTACATGGCCACTATGTTGTCCGTCCTGACCAGTACTGTTCTGTGGGAGACCAGAGGGGCAAAGGATCGAAGAGCCTTGAAAATAGCCAGCAACTCCAGATAATTGATGTGGTGAAGCTTCTTGATGTCCGACCACTGATCGTGCGTCGAGACGGTTCCGGTGTGGGCTCCCCATGCAGACAGTGAGGCATCCGTCGTGAGAGTGATGGATGGGGTCTGCGGGTGAAAGGGAACCCCGACACAAACATTCAGGTGGTCCCTCCACCAGGCCAGGGAGTCGCGGACCGACGATGGCATGGAGAGGAGCTTTGAGTGGTGATCTCGCTCCGGAACAAAGTGGTTGAGAAATCATCTCTGAAAGGGGCGGAAGCACAGCTGAGCAAAAGGCGTCACTGCAACCGTCGAGGCCATATGGCCCAAGAGAACTTGGATCTCTCTCGCTGTAACCGCCGGTCGACCTTGACAAGCCACGACCTCCCTCCGAAGCGCCTGGAATCGAATGTCCGGTAGAAAGCCGATCTGGTCCGTCGAGTCAAACATCATCCCGATGAACTTTATGCAAGTCATCGGTTCGAGCTGGGACTTCTCCGTGTTGAGGCAGAGACCGAGGGAGGAGATCAGCCGTAGCGTAGTCGATAACTGGTGTAATAGGAGATCCGTCGACTGAGCCGCCAGCAGCCAGTCATCCAGATATGGAAAACTCCGGATCTTCTGTCTCCGGAGATGTGCCGCCGCCACCGACATACACTTTGAGAACGTCCTGGGGGCGGTGCCGAGGCCGAATGGGAGGACATTGAAGTGGTATGCCTGTCCATTGACCTTGAAGGCGAGGAAGCACCGGTGTGTCGGCCTCACTGAGATGTGGAAGTACGCGTCCCGCAGGTCTATGGAGACGAATCGGTCGTGGGCCTGTAGAAGGGGATGGATGGACGCCACCGTCACCATTCTGAACTTCCGGGGCAAAATGTACTCGTTTAAGGATGGGTCGCAGAGTACCGTCGGGCTTTGGTACCGAGAAGTACCTGGAGAAAAAAGCCCGGTCATCCTGGCATGCCGGGGATGGAGAAATAGCTCCCTTCTGTAATAGTGTGTCGACCTCCCGTAAGATTGCTTGGGACGGCGATCTACCCCGTAGGCGGCAACTCGTCGCATTCTAAGGCATAACCGTGCTCCACAATCTTGAGCACCCACGCATCGGAGGTGATGCGTCACCAGGCATCGATGAAATTTGCCAGGCGGCCTCCAAAAGGCGGGTTGGATGGTTGAGGTCGACAAGGGGAGGTTGGCATGTTGACGGCAGTGGTATCTTGCGAGGAGACGGTGGCGTCCAGCGCCCCATCAAATCCGTCGCCGGGATTGCCCGTTACCAGATGTTTGGCGAGAACGGGGGCGCTGGTTCCTTGACCGGTTAGGTTGCTCTTGCTGATGTTCTTGCTGCTGGCGCGGCTGCTGCGACTGCTGCGGCGGAACGTATGGCCGTGGTCCTTGCCTGTAGGGGAAGGATCTTTGTTGGTAACGAGGTCGTTGGTGAGACCACCGAGGTCTGGACTGTTGAGGGTTGTCCAGTTTGGCCGTTAGCAGCTTAAAGTCATGGTTGCTCTTCAACTTCTCGTCGGTGCCGGCGTTGAAGAGGCCCTGTGCATCGAAGGGGGTCCTCGATGACCTGACGAGAGGTTGAAGAGAGTTCCGATGACTTTAGCCAGGCATGGCGGCGAATAGCAACGGCATGAGCGAGGAGTTTTCCCACCGTATCTGCCTCGTGTCTAGCCATCAAAATCTGGTGGTGCACCAGAGAGATAGCCTCCTGCATGAAGGTCGACAGGGCTGACTGCTGCTCAGCCGAGAAGGATTGGAAAAACGGCGCCGAGTTCTCCCAGAGCACCTCTTGGTAGGCGCCCATGCAGGCTCCGTAATTGGCCATCTTAGTGAGCAAGAGGCCGCTAGAGTAGATCTTGCGGCCCACTGCATCACAGCGTTTACCCTCCCGGTCGGCCGGTGTAGACGCCTCTCTCCCGGACGACTGAGCCGACTTGACGATGAGGGAATTTGGAGCCGGGTGGTTCTTCAGCCAGTCCTTCTCCTCCTCATTGGTGCGGTACCAAGCCTCAATGCGCTTGGCCGTTGGTGGGATGGAAGACGGTGTCTTCCAAGACGCTCGGAGAACCTCCTCGAGGGTTTCCAGCAGTGGGAGTTGAGGCATCTGCGACTCCTGTAGCTGGACTCTGCTGAAGACCGGGCAGGTAGAGGCCTTGACGGTCTTCTTGATGGGTATGCCCAAGGCAACTGCCATACGGGTCATCTGGTCGCCGAACGCTCGAATGTTGTCGGTTGGCGAAGACGGGTCAGGATCGCAAGCCTCGATCCATGCCCAGGGAGAGGACCGACCCAGATACCACAGACCTAGGTGGGTCGTCGTCCTTGATTTCACCCTCTGAACAGGATTGGCCAGCCACTTCTGTTGAAGGTGGAAGTGGAGCCATCATGGTGTTTGTCGAGGCAGCCGTGACTGGAGGGGCGACGGAAACCGTAGACAGGGTGGGCCGTTTCGTCGCTGGCGCCTGTTGGAGCCTCATGGTCTGCCATCCCTTCTCCGGTGTAGCTGTTATAAACAGCTGTCACACCGACGACTGCCCTGGGGGAATTTGGACCACAGTTTGTACCGAGTCCCCTGGAGATGGGCGTCGTTGCTCGATCTGCACGGTCGAGCTCTCCACAGTGAGAGCCCCCAACGGCAGGGGACGTTGATCTTGAAGAGGTGCCCGATGTGGCAGCTCTGGAAGAGGGCGAAGAGGACACGACCCTACTCCTCTTCGGAGGGGGGTGGACGTGAAGCACCCAAGTCGAGGGTTTTCCCTGGAGTTGGTGGAATCGCCTGGGTTTTCACGCGTTGGGCCTCTTCGCTCGACCTCTTGAAAGCAATTTGCATGGCCTTCGAAGAGGGAGCCACCGACACGGCTGATCTCTGGGAGAAGCCAGAGGTGACCGACGTCACCGACGGCCGTCGGGACCGGACGGGCTGCACCGGACGGGTCACCGTGCAGGGTTTCGCTGTCGAAGTCTTCGACGTGGTCGACTTCGACATCGTATTCTTCACCTTCGTCGACCGTTTTTTCCCGGTCACCGAAGGGACCGCGGCAGCCATGGAGGCTGACAAATCACTACACTGGATCTCGTCCTTAGAGAACATCTCAGGGAATAGGCAGTTTTCAAGGTCCATTGTGAATTTGAATCTTACTGTGCTTATGATGACAACTGAATGTTTTGATTCCCATTGTGTTTGCTATATATACTCATGTATGGGCCTAAAAATGTTTGTCAAAAGCTCAACTCCAAAAAAACTTGGATTAATTTATCCCTGAGTCAATGTAAATACTTATCTCAAAGTCTGGATTTAAATTACCCTATATCCCAGGATCTGATCCCAGATTATCTTCTTATTCCAGATTATCTAGCAGTGTAGACTCATATAATCCAGTTCAAAACTGATAATCATGGATCAGCTCCTGGGATGTAGGGCAGTGTAGATCCGGCCTTACTAAAATGGTAAAAAGTGAGATCTTAATCCATCCTGGGAAAACCTAAAACCTCTATTCTTTTTGCCATGACATTACTTCTGGATTTTCTGAATGCCTGAATGGCAGCAGTGACCACTTCTTTGGCATAGTTTTCCTTCACTTCATCCTTTGCTTCCTTTATTACATGATCGTAACTTTAAATCTTGACTTATGCACAGATCACATCAAATCCATTATTTTGTCCCGTAAACTACCATCATTTTGTACATGTCACAGTATATGCTTGTGATAGTTCAAATCTTTCAAACACAAGAGACCATCACCTTCTGTCCCCACTACTGTATTGTGACTTTAACATGCAAGTATCTGGAGATTAGATTTCCTGTAAGTAACAGACAGTGACGTGACAGTTTCCCACACTCATTAGGAATTGGCAGCAGGAAAGCAGGAGCTTGCTGTGTGGTCGGGTTTTGTGATAAATAAATATACAAAGTGCATAAATTCAAAGATTAGCTTGCAGCAGACATGTTCACAGCTTTGTTTGTTCCCTAGCCTTCTAACAGTCGGAAGCTTATCATCAGGATGGCTTGCTGACATTGAACATTTTGCCACAAAATGGGAGGCTGATGGTGGGCCCGCTGTCCTGCCAATACCACTGGGGGCATCTCTACTGATTTCTTTTAGGTTCAGGACTCTCTGACCCTTCATATTTATGAGAAATAGGAAAGAAGAAACACTGCTATTTTTAACTTGCGCTTGACATGAAAATCTGCTTTCTCTCCCTGGCTTGCATGCTTTGGCAGTGCAGGGTCGGTAAACATGGGAGCAGTCCTTGACATCTCTCTGGAAACCAAATGTTACAGAAATAGAGCTCGAAAATACGACTTTCAGAGACTACAATTACTATAAGCCTACAGCCATCATAATCCAGAATCTCCCAGCCAACATTAGATATGAAGACATAGTACTGAAAATAGCATTCCTGTATGGAGCTGTTTTTAGCAAATGAGGAAAACAATGGGTTGTTGTAGGTTTGTCAGGCTATATGGCCATGTTCTAGAAGCATTCTCTCCAGACGGTTCACCTGCATCTATGGCAGGCATCCTTAGAAGTTGTGAGGATGCTTACTATAGATGCAGGTGAAACGTCAGGAAAGAATGCTTCTAGAACATGGCAATATAGCCTGAAAAACCTACAACAACTCAGTGATTCCGTCCATCAAAGCCTTTGACAATATGAGGAAAATAATCTTATTAATTAAATAAATAATGATCCAAGGTGACATACAATGCTTTAAAATAAGAATACATTTTTAAAAACTCATAACAAAAGTCAACACACAGTTAGATTAAGTTTCTATTCCAAAAAAAGTTAAAAATAGCAATAAAAAGGTGTTTTAAACAAAATTAAAACACCATAACTCATATCTGCTGCAACACAATAAAATCCAAAACTTTTCTTTAATAAAAAGATCTTTGTCTGCTGATGATAAGACAGTAGGGAACAGGACGACTGGAGCCCCCTTGTTGTGCTATTAGAATATAGGAGGCGGGCCAGGACGAAGACTCAATGTGTGAATGACCTTCCATTGCACCCTGAGTTGAGGTAAACACTAGGCATGAGAAAAATGAAACGGAAATTAAAAGAAATCGTAAGTGATTCGTATGTAATGGGCCTTTCAAGTTTATACGGATCGCAAGGCCAATCCCGGAAGTGGACTTTCTTTTTCGCACCCTGGGCCCAAAATTTCATTAGATTATTAAATATTTCGTTAGATTATTAAACAGGAAAATTTCCCCCTCCAAAATAGCTTTGCAGACATAACTCACAGTGAAATCGGGGCCTTTCCATGCTTGAAGCCTAATTAGAGTGGAAGGCCTCCTCCAGGAAGTGAAAAGGGAGCCGGAAACCATAGAGAGCCCGAAATCGGGACTCCTAGAGGGGCTGGAGGACTGATGAAAAAAGCGATGTAAACACCCAGGAAGGGGTTTAGATAGAAGAACAGAGTAGGAGGACATAAGAACTGCTGAGAGAAGGGCAGCAGGAGTGAAAAGAGCACGGAGAGGAGAAGTAAGAGTTCAGAATCAAGAAAAGCCATAGAGTTCCAACGGAGGTCCTAGACTGCTATGGTAAAACTGAATGGGGAAAAAAGATGGAGTGAGGAGAACTCTACAGATTAGCAAGGCCTGCACCAGAGGTAGGCCTAGGCATTTATTTAATAATATTAATAATAATAATATATTAATGCATTATATGTGTCCCTGCAAAGAAACCCTGTCCTTTAATAATATTAATAATAATAATATATTAATGCATTATATGTGTTCCTGCAAAGGAACCCTGTCCTTTAATAATATTAATAATAATAATATATTAATGCTTTATATCTCCCAGCAAGGAAACCAAGGGAAATGTTGCCCCTTGATTTGCCTGTGTTTAAAACAGTATCAGTCCTGTTTCCCTGCTTTGCCTACTTTAGAACTACTAACGAAATTTCGTAAGTAATTAAGTTACATTTCCGAAATTTTTGGGAAATTTTTTGTAAGTCTTTGATACACTAATAAAAAAAAATCCCCCCCCCCATTTGATTTTAGAATCGCCATTTTCGGATTCTAAACCATTCCGAGTAAACACTATAAAACAACTAAAGTCAGGAAAACATGCTATTTTCCATGTGGGTATCGTATTGGAAAAGTAACTCATTTAGGAAGAGATCCATGAGTCTCACCTGCCTACTTTTTGCTGGAGCCTTTACAAAGAGCATGGAAAACTAACATTTTTGTACTGCAACTTCCTGGGACACTCCTGTAGACTAAAAGTAATTTTCACACTTGGAATCTATACAGGTGGCCTTCCATATTTGCAGTTTTCACTTTTGCTGGTTTTACTAATTTAATTAATATGGCATCTGTAGGAATTTCTAGGTCCTCCAACAAATCTATGGTCAACATCTAGCAGAGGATGACTACAGATTTGCACTCAGGTTTTTAAAAATAGCATTTTTATTCATTTTTTTCAATTTCACAGGGACTCTGTGCCCGGCATGGGCAGACTTTGGCCCTCCAGGTGTTTTGGACTTCAACTCTTGCCATTCCTAACAGCTGGTAGGCTGTTAGGAATTGCAGAAGTTGAAGCCCAAAACACCTGGAGGGCTAAAGTTTGCCCATTCCTGGTCTAACCCCTTCAAAAATGGAGGACCTAATTTATGCATTTCTTGCAGGACACTAATAAATAATTATGAATAGTTCTTCAGAATATCACGTTATCTGCTATATTGTAAATTTGGGGTGATTCAAACAGAATGCAGTCATTATACTATCCTTATGGATTATGTAAAGCATGGAAGGTAGATATAGGCTGCTGGCTAACACAATACTTCTTAAGACCTGTTTTCTTTAACAATTGGTTAGCACTTGCTATGAACTAAGGAATCTTGTAGTATTTTTGAGATTAATGAGGAGAAAGATTGAGCAGCCTAAGGGCAAGTCTACTTAGAGAAGAAAACCCAGATTGAACCTGATTGGACTACTGTTTGTCCCCATGATTTTGGACTACTTCCAGTGAGTATTGCAGGTTTTGCAAAGTTCAATCAGCTTTGCCTCACTTTGGACAAGTTCGAGCATAGCCCAGAGTATCCCATGGTTTCAGACACTCTGGATAGTTGAATTGAGTTTTAGGTCCCTTCCGCACAGCTAAATAAAACCCCACATTATCTGCTTTGAACTGGAATATATGGCATTGTGGACTAAGATAACCCAGTTCAAAGCAGTTATTGTGGGATTTTCTTCCTTGATATTCAGGGTTATATGGCTGTGTGGGTTATATGGCTGTGTGGAAGGGCCCTGGGTCAAATTGGTTTCCTGTTCAGAGAAGACACCTTTTTCCTGAGCACATCAGCACAGTGAAAAGGTAATGCCCTTGTCAACACCATGACTACTTCTAGCAAACTATAGAGCTTCATCTGTGCTACTGGCCATTGTGGGTGCCCAGTCCTCATGTCAACAGGAGCATCTACATGATCAAGAAAGGAAGATTGCTCTCTTTGGTGTTAAAATGGATCCAGAAGCTCACATAGAGCTCCATGGCCACTTGAAGTAATGGCAGGACAGTCAAGTGGGGCTAATGTAGTCTCAACCTAGCTGAATTATGAGGATGCCAATATGGTACCATTGCAAATTCTGTTGAATGCATCTGGTCAACTCCACATTTATTCTGAATAATTTCTGCTTCAGACTGGCCACAAATTGTAGACTCGCCCAGGTCTACTTTAATACTATGTATGTCCTTTAATACTATGAAAATATTCTAGAATTGCTAAGACTTAGTGTTCAGTAATCTTCCTAATTATGTGTACTTACTATGAATCTAGGACGTTTGTAATTCCTCTCTGATCCACTGAAACTAGAATATGTTTTAACTCAAAGCAAGGTTAATTGAAATTCCAATTTAATTCAAAGGAAGTTTTTAATTCAAGGCAATATTGAAGTCCCTTTTTTCAGTGCCTGTGTGGTCTGACTGCTCAGTGTGACAAAGCAACCAAACACTGACATCTTTGTGCATGTTCATGTGCTGCTCCCTTTACTTTAAAGGAAATAAATAGTTCTGCTATCAACACATGCTTGGAATAATGTTAATAACTTTCCCCCAGCCTCCCATTCATATGTTTTAAATTTTTATTGTGAATTTTATAGCTTTGAAAGCTGCCTTGAGCCCTAGTTTGGGGGGGAAAGCAGTATACAAATGCCATAAACAAACAAGGAGTTATGGCCATTAGGGTTGTGCCCGGATGTGCTTAAAAAAAACACAACCCAAAAACCTTTGGCTTATTCGGCTTATTTGGATGCCCATAATGGCAATGGCTCCACAGCCATTTTTTAGCCACAACAGAACAGTGGCTGCCAAAAATGTCAGAAATAGTAATATCTTATTTATTTATGTTTTATTTTGAGTATTTTTATCCCACCTTTCTCTGATTGGGAGCTCACAACATTGTTAAAAAGAAACAGCATAACATAGACCATTCATTAAAACAATCAAAAGTAGTTAAAAGCCATAAAAATAGTAGAGAGCCATAAAAGTTCTAAAATTTAAAATTCACAAATAACCATAAAGCACAGACTCAGTAAAATCAATTAAAAACTTTGTTGAACATGAAAGTCTTCACTCTTTTCCTGAAAGACATGAGGGAGGGGGCTCATATCTTAACTCGGGTGCTTTTAATCTAGTTCTTAATGAATGATATAAAGACAAACAATACCTAAAATGACAGGAAGGGGAGTCTGCGAAGTATCCCCTGTTGCCGTCAATGGACTGGATGACAAACAGATCTTTTGGCTTCCCAGATCAATAATGGATGTTTTTGTCCTGTATTCGGGAGACTCCCAAAAAATGGATCGGAGTCCCCACCGAAATCCTGGACACCGACACAGAACATGGTTTACCTGAAATGCACAACCCTAATGGCCATCTTCCTATGCTCAGCATCTTACAACACCAAAGACAATGTCATTGTGTTTTTTCTTTTCACCTTGTTTTCATAGAAGACTTAATAGGATCAAACACAGGAAGATTATTCCAAAGAAGGATTTTTTTCTAAGGTACCTTTTGGTTATGTGGAAGACAGCAAAACCATTGTATGTTTTATTATTGGTATTGTGTGAAGGACAACATCACAAAGACAGCAGCGGCAAAATGATATTTTCTTTTTTTCTAGGTTGTCTATATTCTCTTACCGATCCTCTTGTAATGGATGTCACTCATTCTCACTAAATTATAAAGGGCTAGGAGCTCACAGGAGAGAGATGTCAAGCTGTGTTATAACCTTGCAAGTGTTTTGAAGAAAGGGTAACTTTGGGAGAGAAGCCTTGATCTAAATTTAGCCAGGTGGACAAAGTTCAACATCTACAGAGGTCTTTAACAAGGAAAAAATCCACCAAGGCACTCAAGAGAAACAAAAGGATGGGGGTATGTGTGTGCGCGCTAGGATTGCTACTTTCTGATAAAAGAATAAGGGACGGGTACCTAAAAATAGGGAATTTTTCACAAAAATAAGGGACACTTCATAAAAACTTGAAAATCAATTGATGATTTTCAAGTTTTTATGAAGTGCCCCTTATTTTTGTGAAAAATTCTCTATTTTTAGGTACCTGTCCCTTATTCATGTGGCAACCCTAGTGTGTGCACACACATTCAACATCAAGAAAGATACATCTGAAGCTTGACAGTAATTCCTATTTGTCTCCTACACTGAATGAGCAAGCTACTTGAAGTTTTCAAATCCTCTGCCAGGAGTAAGTTATGGAGTTGTCAATCACAATTTTGTGATGGTTGGTGAAAGCACAGGGCTGTTGAGAATTAAATCTGACAAATGGAGACTAGCATACATTTATGAATTTGAGATTTGGGAGGGAGGAAACCTGTAATGCCATTTTTATGTTTTTTCACACATAGATACTAGTGTTGCCAGACTGGATACCACATGGGGCTCATGTAACTTTACCAGATCGTAGAGCAGGGTGAGATACTTGTAAAGCTTTGCCAAGTAGGATAAAGGAATATGTCCTCTTTCATCTGCTAAAACTCCCTTTTCAATGTGGCTATTTTTTTGCCAATGCAAAATGAGGGAAATGGGCGCACTGAACATCATTCACACATAGAAGTGTTATATTTGCTGTGTCCACGTTCCTATGGTAGTGCCATCCTCTTCTTATATTTCAGTGTCTAAGCTTTGGATACCACTCAACAAACAAACAAACGTAAAACATTTCTAATTGTGCCATTACAGTTTCTGCAGTGCTAGGAATAGGAAAGAAAACTTCAACGAGGAGGGTCAGGTCAGAATTCTTATTAGATCAGTAGCTATATTCTCATTCTCCAACTTTAGTATAGATCCTTCTGTTTACTAGAGCCTCATGTATAAGGCTGGCAAGTTCATTTCCGAGCACATGAAAATATTGCTGAATATGTTTTCATTGAGGAAGTCTTTCATCATTTTAAGACTTTATCTGCTAATATTCCATCAAGTCTTACTATAAGAAAACAAACAAACAAAATAACAACCCATGGCTAATGATGACTCAGAACACAAACCCCATTACTCAAACTGAGACATTATATCGGTTTTTTGGACTCAGATCCAAGTACATTTTGGAACCTTTCAGAATGGTCATCATACATCTGGTAGGGCCTGGCATCTGGGTTAGTGTCTGAGAGATCATTTCTGTTAAACGTGGTGATGTAGAAGCTTTGGTTGCATGGGATTACAGACCAATAGCTTTAATGCATCTAAAGATATAGTATACTGTCATAGTTCAAAGGAATAAGGTTCCCTAAAATTAAAATCTATTATTCAGGACTGGTGCCAATTTTGGTGTGAATTTGTGTGTGCATGTGTGATACCAATAAGACAGACACAATTGGTAGGAATAAAATTGGCTGCAACGTATTTATTGATAACAGGAACAAGGGTAGGCAGCCATGCATGGGTCCTGGATCTTGGGTCAGACAACCCGCTGTTGTCCAAAGACGCTTGCACGCTTGCCTGGGTGCCACCAGCCCACTACCGGTCCATGAAAACTCAGCACTCCAGGGGCCAGAGCGTTATCCCCCCCCCCTTCCACCAAGGGGCAATAAGCCAGCCAGATCCAGGGCCCATGCCACAGGCCAAACAGAGTTGTGACGATGAACACAAGTAACAGCAAGAAAAGTTAACAAGATACAAACAATGAATGTACAGCATGAAAAGTAACAAGATACAAACAATGAATACAAGCAGGGTGGGTGGGATGGACAGAAACAGGAACAGGCCCAGTGCCTGCTGAGGAGCCTCGGGCAGCCTTAAGTAGAGTGCCCGGGCGGAAGGGACGGCCGGCCCGCTGACGGGGCAGAGAGAGGCGGTGCCAGCCCCACCCTTGGCCAGCTGGCACAGGTGACGGGAAACTCTCCCGCCACCCAGGGGGCTTCTGAGAAGAGTCCCCCTTCAAGGGTTAAGAAAATGCTCCCCCCTCCCAGACCAAGATGGCGGCAAGAACACCCTGCACCGCAACGCGCTTGGCCCAGTGAGTCTGGCTGAGCCATATATTGTTGCTCTATAGATGTGGCAGGACCAACTCATCATTGAGGCCCCATCTTTATTTGTTCATTTATTATTACTTCCAACAGTTTTACCCCCTCCTTCTCAGCCCTTGAAGGGGGACTCAGGGTGGCTTACAATTGCAACATTTTGAAGCCAGCACATATAGAATACACACACAATATATAATAACATTATACATTAAATAAAACCACTAAGTTAAAATCCAGTTAAAAACATTATTAACAACCATGTTGCCAAATCCATACCAATTCAGCATCCCAAGTCTTTGTAAGAGCCAGTCTATTGTCAGTTCATGTAAACATTGCAATTGCTATCAAGCCTGCTCCTCAAATGCCTGGCTCCAGAACTATGATTTAAGCTTCTTCCTGAAGGAGAGGAGGGACGGAGTTGACCTAATCTCACTGGAGAGGGCATTCCAGAGGTGGGGGGCCACCACTGAGAAGATCCTGCCTCTCTTCCCTGCCAAACGTGTTTGCGAAGAAGGCATGACCGTGAGCAAGACTTCCCCGGAAAATCTTAAAGTCCAACGCGGGACATAGAAGGAGATATGTTCAGACAAGTAAGCTGTGCTGGAACCGTCTAGGGCTTTATAGGCCAACACCAGCAATTTGAATTGTGCTCAGAAATGGACCAGCAGCCAATGGAGCTGGCACAACAGGGGACCATTTAATGCAGTACAAAGCTAGCTTCAAACTGTGGCAGCTAGACAACAACAAACCCCCAAGAAAACACATGAAAGAAAGCCCTTAATGTACATCTGTACTCTGTGATTTGTGTAATCACCATCTGAACCTCAAACCAGTTTTAGGATTTCTTATGTAATTATCTGCATTAAATGGCTGTGCAGATGTGCCATGAGTTTAAGAACTGGCTAAAAGCAATGTAAGTAGGAAATCTAGTTTGGCATAAAAAAGTTTGTCCTATTGTTAGTCCCAACTACTGTTAGAGCCATTGAATCAGTTGAATTTTCCTACATGATGACTCTTGATTCAACAGCTGATTCAATAGGTTTTCTCTAGTTCAGACTAATTAACATGCTGCCATGCTGCCATATTTCCATGCTGCCATATTTCCTATTAATGTCTAATAGGGTTTCCCCACCCCCTAATATTCATTCTTTTCGATTAATATTCAATATGTATTTCAAAACAGATCTTATCCCGAACTTATCATTTTAAAAAATGTATCCTGATACTTTTCTGAGCTGAGAATATTCAGGAAATGGATAGACGCCTGATTTCCTATGTGTGCAAGCTAGTCCAGGAAATGTGAATAAGCTCAATTTGTATCTGAATTCTGAAAGACTAATATCCTCAGACGTTCCTGTTCCTAGAGATTTTCCATCCATACACTATTAATAAATAATTAACTTTTCAAAAGCTGCATTCAAGGAATGTGTTGACTGAGAAATTCTTTAATTTTTGTTCATCTCTTTGATTTAATGCTGTTAACTTAACCTCCTTAGCGTTAATTTTATAATCAATGATACTAAGTGTTATTCTTATTGAAAGCCAGTGCATTCCCATTGTGTGAAGTAAGTTGCTCTATCCTGAGGTCTGGCAGTGTCGCACAGAGTGCTGTGAAACCAGCCAATTGCCCATCAGCCTTCTAAAAATATAATCTTTATGTAAAGCCAAGTGTAATATGCAATAGTCCAAATGGGGAAATGTGGAAATCAGTAACAGGCATTCATTGTGTCAGTCGTTCAATCTACAGATGATTGTTCATCTGTCAATCGGACACACATCTCTGGAATTAAATTATTTTATTATTTATTTATTTATTATTTCGGCTTCTTTGCCGCCGACTCCCGGAGGCTCGCGGCGGCTCACAGTAGCCACAAGGCACAGCAAAATACATACAGTTAAGTACATACAGTTAAAAACAGTAAAAAAAAATGACACAAAGACTAGTGAAATCCCCTTAATTTTAGTGTTACATTTAGAGACAAAACAAATTATGCCAGACTAATCCTATCTCTTTTTTTAATATAATTACAAGACTGGTAGATGCCTGGGAATGCTGTGAATGTAGCATATCTTGATTTCAGTAAGACTTTTGACAAGGTTCCCGGTGAGTTTTTGCAAGGAAACTAGTCAAATGTGGACTAGGCAATGCTACTATTCGGTGCATTTGTAATTAGTTAAGTGACCAAACCCAAAGAGTACTATTAGGTGGATTTGTAATTAGTTAAGTGACTAACCCAAAGAGTGCTCACCAATGGTCTTCTTCATCCTGGTTCTTCAATCTTCATACTAGTACTAGGTCTAGTACTGTTCAACATCTTTATTAACAATTTGGATGAAGGTTTAGAGAATGTGCAGATGACACGAAATCAAGTTTGCAGATGACACCAAATTAGGAGGGTTAACTAATACTCCAGAAGACAGGATCAGAATTCAAATTAACAGATTACAGAGCTGAGCCAAAACTTTAAAAAAATGAATTTGAGCAGGGAGAAATGATGGATACTTCACTTAGACAAAAAATATGAAATGCAAAGGCGCCCTCTCCGGCCCCGCAAACATCGATCCCTCTGGTATTCAGAAGATCTCAGGTCGATGAGGCGGGAAAGGAGACGGCTAGAGAGCGTGTGGAGGGAACTCCGTGACGGAGCCTCACTATCAGCTTATAAGCTTTAAAAAGATGCTTATGAGCGTGCTGTCAAGGCGGCCAGAAGCGCCTACTTCTCCGCCTCGATAGCGTATGCTAGCTCACGCCCTGCCCAATTGTTCAAAGTAATTCGGTCCTTGACGACAGTCCCTACCGTCCCAAAAAACAGTGATCAGGCCCTTACCGCCGGTGCTTTTCAGAGCTTTTTTGCAGACAAGATATTGAGCCTCCGCCGGGATCTCCCAGCCATGGTTGATACAGTAAGGGAACTTGAGACCCCGTGACCCTCCGCCGGGCCCACCCTCGACCGGTTTCGGCCACTGGACGCAGATGCTGTTGATAAGATCGTGGCGGCAACTAGACCTACCACCTGCTCCCTCGACTCGTGCCCCTCCTGGCTTGTTAGATCTTGCCTGGAGGGGTTACGTGGGCCTCTGTTGAATATCGTAAATAGCTCCCTTGAGCAAGGAGTCTTTCCAGAGTGCTTAAAAGAGGCGGTGGTAGCTCCATTACTGAAGAAACCATCTTTAGATCCGGCGGTTCCCTCCAACTACCGACCAGTGTCGAATCTCTCGTATCTGGGGAAGGTGGTTGAGAGGGCAGTAATGGAGCAGTTGCACTCCTTCTTAAATGATGCAACATGGCTAGACCCCTTCCAGTCCGGCTTCCGTTCGGGGCATGGGACGGAGACGGTCCTGGTCTCCATCACAGACCAACTCCGCTGCCAGCTCGACCAAGGCGGGTCTGCGCTGCTCGTGTTGTTGGACCTCACGGCAGCGTTTGACACAGTCGACCACAATCTTTTGATCCACCGCCTGGCCATGGCTGGAGTGAGGGGGACAGCCCTTAAATGGCTGACCTCCTTCCTCCACCAGCGGTCTCAGCGTGTGAGGAGGGGTGGAGTGGTCTCTGAGGGCTCCCCATTAGTTTGTGGAGTTCCGCAGGGGGCCATTCTTTCCCCTCTATTATTTAACATCTACATGCAGCCGCTTGTACAGCTGGTGCGGAGTTATGGGCTTGAGTGTCACCAGTACGCTGATGACACTCAGCTCATTCTGAGGGTGGAGGACAGGTCTGGCCCCGTCCCCGATAATTTCCAGCGCTGCCTCGAAGCCATTACTGGATGGCTGCGAGCCAGTAGGTTGAGGGTGAATCCGGCGAAGACGGAGATCTTGTGGCCGGGTCGTCCGGGCGGTGGGGATGTCCAGCTTCCGACCCTGGACGGTGCGGCGTTATGCCCATCGTCTTCCGTAAAGAGCCTGGGGGTCCACTTGGACTCCCAGCTGACCATGGAGACCCAGGTCTCTGTGGTCAGCAAGATTGCCTTCTTTCATCTCCGACAGGCAAGGAGGCTGGCCCCCTACCTGTCCCGGTCAGACCTGGCCACGGTGATCCAAGCCACGGTCATCTCGAGGCTAGATTACTGTAATGCTCTTTACGTTGGCCTTCCTCTGTCGGTAACCCGGAAGCTCAGGCTGGTGCAGAACACTGCCGCTCGGCTCCTGTCTGGCTCCCCAGCAGGGTGCCACATAACACCCATTTTGCAGGATCTGCACTGGCTGCCTATTGAGCACTGGATTACCTTCAAAGTGTTGGTTATTACCTTCAAGGCCTTACACGGCCTGGGGCCAGTGTATCTGAGGGACCGTCTCACCTCATACTACCCTTCGAGATCACTTCGTTCGGAGGATTCTAATCTTCTAGCTGTTCCTTCCGCTAAAGTGGCGAAAAGAACTGCCACCCGCCGAAGGGCCTTCTCGGTCATAGCGCCGATACTGTGGAATGCCCTTCCGGCAGCTACAAGGGCTATTCATGACCTACTCCCGTTTAGACGGGCATGTAAGACTCACCTCTTCCGGCTGGCTTTCCAGGTATAGGCCCAGCGGGACCCCCTGCCATGCCAATGTTGCCAGACCGTTTTTAACTTTTCTAACTGTGTTTTTAATGATGTTTTATCGTGTTTTTTTTTCTTTTTTTTAATCTTGCATTCTGTATTGCATTTTAGAACGTATATGTCTTTGTATATTGTTCTGCTTGCTGGCTGTAAGCCGCCCCGAGCCTACTTGGGAATGGCGGCATAAAAGCCGAGTAAATAAATAAATAAATAAATAAATAAATAAATAAAGGTACAGGATAAGTGACTCCTGGCTCAGCAACAGAGTTACATGTGCAAACGATCTTGGAGTCTTTGTGGACAACAAGTTGAACATCAGCCAACAATGCAATACAGCAGCTAAAAAAGCCAAATAGATTTTGGACTGCATCAAAGGGAGCATAGTGTTTGATTAAGAGAAGTCATGGTGCCTCTCTTTTCTGCTTTGGTCAGACCTCACCTGGAATATTGTGTTTAATATATAGACAACACAATTTGAGAGATATTGACAAGCAGGAATGTATTAAGAAGAGTGTGACTAAAATGGTCAAAGGAGACCATGAATCCCTATGAGGAGCATCTTAAGAACTGGGTATGTTCGGTCTGCAGAAGAGAAGGTTGAGAGGAGACATGATCACCATGTTTAAATATTTAAAGGCTGTCATAAGGAAGTGGAAGCAGGCTCATTTTTAACTGCCCTGGAAACTAGGACTTGAAGCAATGGGTTCAAATTACAGGAAAGGAGATTCCACTTTAACATTAGGAAGAACCTCGTGAGCATACAAGCTGTTCAGTGGTGGAACTCTCTGCCTCAGAAGGTATGGAAACTCCTTCCTTGGAAGCTTTTAAACAGAGGCTGGATGACCATTTTGATTGTGCTTTTCCTGCATGGTAGGGGGTTGGACTAGATGGCCCATGCGGTCTCTTCTAACTCTATTATTCTATGATTCAGTTTGGTGACACCTGCAAAGTTTATAAGCATGCCCTTCATTGGTTCCAAAACCTTGGTTCTCGAAGTAGTTTTTGACTTCAGCTTCCACAATTCCCAACAGTTGGAAAACTAGCTGGGATTTCTAGGAGTCCAAAATAACTGGATAACCAAAGGTTGGGAACCACTACTTATTCCATCATTCAAGTCATTGATAAAGATGGTGAAGGCCCAAGATAGAACTCTGAGGCATTACAGTAGTTACTTTTCTCTAAGATAAAGAGGAGCCATTGGTAAATAAATACCCTTTGGGTCTTGCCAGGTAATCAATTCTCAATCCTTCTAACAGTAGCATTGCCCAGTCCACATTTTACTAGCTTTTTTGTGATAATATCACACGAGACCTTCGCAAAGGCCTTACTGAAATCGCATACTGTACCTGCATAATGTGCTTGAAAGAGTTGTTTTACTTTAAATTTCACCATGAAGAAAAAATGCACTCAGTTTATATACAACTTAAAATCAATCCATCCACTGGGCTCATAGGGTTCATGTACCCCTGTTATAAGGCATGGGAATCTTATTTATATACATTCCATAATCTAGCTGCCGGTGACATTGTTGCTCAGTCTTAGACAGTAATAATGCTGCTAGCATTATCAGTATGAATTGATTTCAGAGGTGTGAATTGTTCTTGCAAACATGTGCAGCATCAGAGACTCAAACCAATATGGCTTGAGATATAGCAAAATCAAGACAATAACATTGTCTACATGCTGTCTAGTAGGGTCAAACAATGGATCTATGATGTATAACATTATGGACATTGATACCTCTCTCTAATATGCTGTTGCTCAGTATTGGTATTGTGAAGTTGATTCACAGAAAACCCATGAAAAATTAAAGGGCATAGACAAAGTGCATTTCATGCTGAGTCAGCCTCTGTGTGGATTACCAATGCCATGAAACAGGCAATATATATGAACAAATAGCTGGGTGGAGAAATCATTTTTTTCCAAGAATAATTTATGAAACAAAAAGTTCATACTTGAAAGCTCAGTTATTTATAGCTGGAAGCCTACTATAGCGTAGTATATTTTTGCTGCCCAAAGCAAAAAGCCATAGCCTACAGGAGAGATTTAAAACACACATAGAGAGGAACACACACAACAAACCAAAACCCAGCAAGTTTGGAGACAGGAAGTACAGCTTCAGCAAAATCTGTAAGATGCAGCCCATAATAATACAATTTAAATTTAGGACAACATGAAAGAGCATGTGATCTGTATCAGTAACCTGCTCCATAACCTCAAGAATTTAATTTATTGAGTTACATTTCTGTATCACTTTTAAAAAAAAGTTCGGTGCCCAAATCAATTTATAATTAAATAGATATATTATGCAGTATGACACACAAACCCCAGTAGATATATTATGCAAATGGGTCTCTCTAGAGCAGGTATGGGCAAACTTCGGCCTTCCAGTTGTTCTGGACTTCCACAATACATAACAGCTGGTCAGCTGTTAGGAATTGTTTGTTTGTTTGTTTGTTTGTTTATTTATTTATTTGTTTGTTTGTTTATTTGTTCGATTTTATATTCCGCTCCTCCCAGACGGCTCGGGGCGGTTCACATACATATCAAAATGCACAATAAAACAGCAATACATCATAAAACAGCAAAAGGTAAAAGTTGCAAATAATGCAACGACAGTAGTAATAGACAGTTACAATATCCGGGGGCTTCAGTCAAAGGCAAGCCTGAACAAGACAGTTTTGCAAGCCCTCCGGAATAGAATAAGCTCCGCCATGGCCCGGACATCGTCTGACAATGCATTCCTTAAGCATTGGGGCAGCAACTGAAAAGGCTCATTGCCTTGTACTAGAGAGATGGCAGGAGCGGACTGATGGTACCGTTAAGAGGTTTCGCTCCTCTGAGCGCAGTGATCTCAGGGGAACGTACGGGGTGAGGCGGTCCCTCAGGTACACCGGCCCTAGACCATGTAAGGCCCTAAAGGTCAGAATCAGCACCTTGAAGACAATTCGGTACTTGATTGGAAGCCAGTGCAATTGCTGTAAGATGGAAGTAATATGCTCTCTTGCCGGCGCTCCCGTCAGCAAGCGAGCTGCAGCATTTTGCACCAGCTTGAGTTTCCGAATTGTCGACAAGGGAAGGCCTATGTAGAGGCCGTTACAGTAGTCTAACCTCGAGATGACCATCGCTTGGATTACCGTGGCAAGGTCGTCCCTGGATAGGTAGGGGGCCAGTCGTCTAGCCTGTCGCAGATGGAAAAATGACATTTTGTTGACCGCAGAGACCTGAGCCTCCATGGCCATCAATGGGTCCAGCTGAACCCCCAGGCTTTTTATCAAAGATGATGAGCTTAACTGCTCGCCATCCAGGGTAAGCAACCAGCACTCATCCAGCCCAGGGCGACCAGGCCACAGGATCTCCGTCTTCGATGGATTCACCTTCAGCCGGCTGGAACGCAGCCAATCAGTCACGGCTTCAAGGCATTGCTGGAAACAATCGGGTACGGAGTCCGGCCTGCTGTCCATTCTCAGCAACAGCTGGGTGTCATCTGCGTACTGATAACACTCCAGACCAAAGTCGCACAGCAGCTGGGCCAGTGGTCACATGTAGATGTTGAACAATAAAGGGGAGAGGATGGCCCCCTGGGGAACCCATAAGTTAATGGGAGTCTCCCAGAGACCTCCCCCCCCCCTCCACACGTTGTCGCCGGTCTTGGAGGAAGGAGGTTACCCATTTAAGGGCAATCCCCCTAACTCCCGTCGTGGCTAAACGGTGGGTCAATAGCACATGGTCTCCAGTGTCGAATGCTGCCATCAGATCTAAAATCACGAGCAGGGCTGACCTGCCATGGTCCAGCTGGCGGCGAAGTTGGTCTGTAAGGGTGACAAGTACGGTCTCCATCCCATGCCCAATACGGAAGCAGGACTGGAAGGGATCTAGTCCAGCTGTGTCATCTAAGAACTGCTGCAGCTGATCCGCTGCTGCCCTCTCAATTACCTTGCCTAAAAATGGCAAGTTGGAAACCGGACGGTAATTGGAGGGAGCCGACAGGTCTAACTTCGGCTTCTTCAGCAGCGGTCTTACCATAGCCTCTTTCAAACCCCCTGGGAACACTCCTTGCTCAAGGGAGCTGTTGATAATCTTACCCAGGGGTTCTCGTAACCCCTCCTGGCAAGATCTAACAAGCCAAGAGGGGCACGGGTCAAGAGAGCAAGTAGTTGGTCTAGCTGCAGCGAGTAACTTATCAACAGCTGCTACGTCCAGCAATTGGAAACGGGTGAATGTGAGCCCATCGAGTGGCGGCGGGGTCTTGAGTTCACTCACTGTATCAAATGTGGCTGGGATGTCCCGGCGGAGTATCAAGATTTTGTCGACAAAGTAGTTCTGAAAAGCCTTAGCTGAAGGAGCCAAATCCCTATCGTATAGGACAGTCGGAATTGTTGTCAATGATCGAATTATCTTTAAAAGTTGAGCTGGGCGTGAACTGGCCGACTCTATCAAGAACGAGTAGTAAACCTTTTTGGCATCCTTGATAGCCTGCTCATAAACATCTTTAAATTGTTTATAAGCTGATCTCGATGCTCCGTCACGGAGACCTCGCCACACGTCCTCTAGCTGTCTCTTCCTCCGTTTCATCACTCGTAGCTCCTCGGTAAACCAAGGTGAGCGATTTCTATGGGGGACGAGAGAGCGTCTGGGGGTGATCTCGTCTAAGGCAGCTGAAAGACAGGTGTCCCAAAGTTCCACTTGCCTATCGACCGAGTCGCTGGTGAGCTCCATATCCCTCAGAGCATTCAGGAACCTTGTGGGTTCCATAAGTCTCTTTGGACGAACCAGAATAGGTTCGGCACCCTTACAGGGCGGGGTGGCCAGCTCAAGTCGGACTTTCAGGACACTGTGATCCGACCATGGAACCTCCGTTATGGAGGTTAGGATCACTTGGATTCTGGCTGTGAAGATCAAGTCCAGGGTGTGCCCGGCCTGATGTGTGGGACCGGTCTTACAAAGTGAGAATCCTAGTGTCTCCATGGTGGACACTAGGTCCATGGCTGCTGTTGAGGGGGAGGGGGTGTCGGTGTGGACATTGAAGTCCCCCAACACAATAAGTTTAGGGAACCTCAATGCCCACTCCAAGACCATCTCCAGCAGCTTAGGCAGGCTCTCTGTTGGTGTGTTGGGTGCTCGGTACACCAACAGAAAGGCTACACTCTCATTAGAATCCCACACTAGGCCAGTACACTCTAATCCTGGAATGTTCATTGTCGGAATCGTCCTGAAATGAAATTTGTCTCAGCCGAGAATGGCCACACCCCCCCCCCGTCTCTCTGTCCTCGTCTGGTAACTAGCAATGTAACCTGGTGATGTTAGCTCGTGAATCAGGACCTCATCCCCCTCCTGCAGCCATGTTTTTGTAATGCAGGCCAGATCTATGTTCTTTCCTGTGAGGAAGTCTCTGATGGTCATGGTCTTGTTACGCACGGATCTAGCGTTTACTAGTACCAGAGTCGGAGAGGAGATATTAGGCGTCTCACCAACAGTGTGCCTAGGGATAGCTCGTAGGTCAGAAGGAGGTCGAGTCTTTCTCCGACTCCATCTCTTTCTCTCATTTGGCCTACGTCTACCATCCCTTCTACCCCTCCCTGAGATCACTGGTATTCCCCGTCCCTGGTTATCATCTCCTGATGGAATAGTTAGGTGTCTGGTCTTCGGCCCACCCTCTGAAAAGGAGGCGGCGTATGACCGACCTTAACCAAGTCGCTTGCTGCCAAGTAGTTGTTAGTTGAGGTTAGGGCAGGTGGCGTAATATCATGTCCTCCTCTTGTCATGCTTTGGTTAGTCTTTGACAATTTGGGTTTCAGATCTATGCCTGGTATCGCCCTAGGTCCAATGTCTGTCCCGGCCCTCTTATCCATCCCAGCCCCAGTGATCGAGACCTCGGGTCTAGATGAGGGAGCGCTGGGGGCATTTTGGGCCTTGGCTTTAGCCTGAGCCTTTGTAGCGCCACCATTTCTTTTGGCGTGAAAACCCACCCCCCAAAAGGTCCTGGATTTATAGTGTCTCTTTTGTCGTCGAGGGCCCTGGCCGCTCTTATTTAGAGGCTTCATGCTCTTGGAGTCAGATCTTACATCTCCTCCTCCCTTGCCTCTACCAACGGGTGATGGATCCATTTGCCGACCTACATGGCTCCTGTTTGGCACTGATTGCTCAAAAATAGAGGAATCAGATGTTGACCCTGGCCTCAATAGGTCCTGCATGAGCTGATCAGTAACAACCATCCTTTCCCCTCCCCCCTTCCCCTTCTGTGGGGAGTAAGGGTTAGGTGACATCTGGCTCGTATCAGGCTGATGGTCCTTGGGATCGCCTATCACTTGCACTGGAGCTGCCCTCTGGATCGCTCCCCGGAGCGGAGAGAAGCCAGGCATTGTTTCCTCAGGGGGCGGCTGGATAGGCAAGACTGTGTCTGACATGGTCTTCAGATCGACCGAGGAGAGCAAAAGCGGCCTGGTCCTCTCTTGGCCACGCCCTCGGCCCTGCCTCCTACCCCGCCTCTGCCTGGTCCGTCCCTCAGTCTCTTCCTCTAAGGCTGAAGAAGGGGGCAGAAGGACTTGTGATCCCGCCGCCATAACGGCGTCCAAAGAAGCGGGCGGCCTGGTCCTCTCTTGGCCACGCCCTCGGCCCCACCTTCAGCCCCGCCTCCGCTTGGTCCGTCCCTCAGTCTCTTCCTCTGAGGCTGGAGAAGAAGGCGGAAGGACTTGTGAACCCGCCGCCATGACGGCACCCAGAGAAGCGGGCGCCATCTTGGTGAGGTCTGTCTCCACCCCATGGATCGGCAGCTGGCACGCCCGCCACCGGGGGCGAGCATCCGGGGCCTATGCAAGAATCTCGCTGGTGTTAATAGACTCAGGCAGGTTCTCCTGGAGTTCAGCGGCCGCCGCCGAGGAGAGATGTCTGCGGCGGGGGGGGGGCCATGGGCAGCTGCCCAGTCCAGCAAATGGGCAGTCACTTCCCAGGGCCACAGGGCATGGCCAAAGGACCCGTAGGTCTGTCCGGTGTTCCCTCCCTGGGGAGTTCAGGTGGAAGTTCTCTCGCTTGCTGACCAGGTAAGTTGTTAGCCTCCTGCGGGGGGTAGATCGTATTCTCCCGCCTTCTCCCATCTCAGTCCTCCGTCAGCTTGCACGCAGGGCAGCAGTTCTTCATGGCCGTCGATCTGTGTGCCGGGTGGCTGGTTCAGGGAAGAAGAGGCGGAGAGCATAGCTCCCAGCCTTTGGAGATGAGCGGTTACCAGATGGAAGTGAAGGCTAATCGTGGCCAGGGAGGGATTAATACCTCCTGGTCATGGCCTCTTCAAGTCCTTAGCTTGGGCAGCCTGGGTGGATGGTGTGGTAAGACCCTGGAAGCTCTTCTGGGAACCCCCAAGACGCTAGCTAAAATACTGGTCGCTATGTCAGTCCGAGGCTGTACTTCGCTCTATGGCGATTCTGGGGGGACCTGCTACAAAATTTTCATGTTGGAGGTCATACCCACTCGAAAATGTAGCCAGAGCTGGTATATTCACCGTATTTGATGCCAGTAAAGGCCCCAAATCTAGCTGCAGCAGCCGGAGCTTCTCAGAACCACGTCTCTCACCGTGGCCATCTTGTTTATTTTTGTGGGAGTTGAAGTCCAAAGCACCAGGAGGGCTGAAGTTTGCCCATACCTTCTCTAGATCCTTCAATGCAATTCTGTGTTATTCTTCGGAAGCTAGTGAAAACGTGGCTGTGGAATGAGGCCTTCTCAGAATGTGGGCAGAGAGCACTAATCGACTAAGTTATTGACCACAATATATGGACTGAATACATGGACTGAGTTGGACATGATTTTACCTTGGCGAACGGCTTTCATGTAATTTATTTTATATGTATTGGTAATTTTATTGTTATTTATGATGTTTTAGATTTTAATGTTAGCATAGAATTCTTGCTGTCTGTCGGTCTGAGTCCCTCTACGGAGTTGAGACGATCGGGATACAAAAGTTTTAAATAAATAAATAAATAAATAAATAAATAATCAAAATAGGGGATTTGCTAATATCCATGGAAAGTCTTAGAATGTGTCCTCCGCAGATACAGGGTTCATACTACTGAGCTCATACTTCCAGGGTGATGTCAATAATTTCTGAATGGAATAAAATGTTTAGTTGTGGCATCTATGGACCTTAACATTTATTTCACATCAAAATGAAAGTCAATGCAGTGTAATATATAGAGGACCCAATTGGTCAAGACCCAGGCTCTGGTCCCCATTAAGCCATGAAACATGCTGGATGACTTTCTACCTTTCTCAAGCTGTCCAGCCTCAGAGGATCATTGGAAAGACAGGATGTGGTGGAAGAGTGCAATGGTCACTACCTTGAGCTCACTTAAGGCTAGTTTTAATATTAATCAAACAAACAAACGGGATTCTCAGCAGAAATGTTTATGCAAAAAAGGGTTCTCAAAGACATTATTATAGGGTTTGGAATTTAACAAGCTGCAAGTGTTACAGACATAACACACACACACACACACACACACACACACAGAAACAAGCTGACCTGTTTGTGTGATGGATGTTTTCACATAGGTGGAAATGGTCAGTTGATAACCCTAGTGCCTCCCATCTGAAATCTCAGCTTTGAAACAAAGATGAAAGATTCTTTTGTTGTTCCCCTTGTGCCCTGCGATAAAGGTTTCTCTTTTCAATCCACACCACAGTATGAAAAAGCACTTAGGGGAATCATACCAAACCAAGGTGTTGACCTTTTGTTTCATCTGCTGAAGGCAATAGGAAAGACCTAAGAATGGATGCTTCAGATGACTGATAAGGGCCAATTTGCTCCTCACACAACTCCTGATCCTTCCTTGCTAATGTAGCAAAGAGGTGAGTGATAGAAATCTCAAGCTGGTGATTTGAAAAAGTGAATAGAATTCTTATTGGACCAATTCAACACAGATATTAAAACAAAAAAAAGAAACTGTTTTCTAAAAACAATCTCAATGAGCAAAACTTTTAACATAGCAGAAAGTTTGGTTTTGAAACTGGAGAGTAGATGTCATAGCTAGGAATCTTGATTTAGGACTAAAGACAATAATGGCCCAAGAAACAAATGAATGGCTTAATTGTAGGAACTTTATTAAGATACAATGTTTGTCTAGAGCAGTGTTTCCCAACCAGTGTGCCGTGGCACACTAGTGTGCCGTGAGCAATCATCAGGTGTGCCGTGGGAAATTGGAACCTCCAATACCCTTTCTTCCCCCTCCTGCCGAACACTTTTTCCTCTCCACTCGGGCTCCCTTCTTCCCAGCCTCGCTCTGCTTGCTTTGCCTCGCTTTGCTCATGCTGCAGCTTCTGCGGGAGGGGGGAGGCAGGAAGACGTGCCCCGTGTGGGAGCTACTGCGCAGACTCGCCCCACGTCTTCCTCCCTCCCCTCCACAGTGCTCTCTGGATATAGGTGAACTACAACTCCAAAACTCAAGGTCAATGCCCACCAAACTCTTGGTTATGGTAGTTCTGTGTGGGAAATTTAATTCCATTCCATCATTGGTGGAGTTCAGAATGCTCTTTGATTGCGAGTGAACTATAACTCCCAGCTGTTGAGCAAGACCTTCGTGTGTGTCTTTCTGCCATTCCTGCCAGGATATCTATGTTTTGTTCATCGAAACAGGCCCAGGTTTCACACTGAGTGTATAAATACATTTAAAAACGTAATTATATGTTTTACTGTGTTAGAGTGTCATTTTGTGTCATTTTGGTTGGTGGTGTGCCCCAGGATTTTGTAAATGTAAAAAATGTGCCGCAGCTTAAAAAAGGTTGAAAAACACTGGTCTAGAGCGCTAAACAAATACTGAATTCAATTTTGGAGGAAGCTGAGAGAGCAGAAGGAGAAAAGACTGAATGATCTGTAATAGTACCAATTTATATCACAAAGAGGTAAAGAAAAGTGGAGAAAAGATAAGAAAACATTAGATGGTGTTTTGTGAGTCACATAAGTTCATGAAAGTGTGACTTACCTGCATGTTCAGTATGATCCCTCTATTCCTGGAACCAGTACCTGTGTTTGACAAAATATGATCTTTTGAGACATTTTCTAGTTTTTCCAGGCTGTTTTGTGGTATGCTTCCACTGAATGTTGCCTATAGATTTGCACAGGAAGACCAAAAGATAGCTAAGGAACTGTCCTCTCTATTTCCTATGTCCTCAGTGCAATTCTCTGGCATGCTTCTGTCAGAAGTCATCTGTTCAACAGAGTTTGCTACCACCTGTGGTTTTGTAGGTGTCAGGATTTGGAAATTACCGGACATTTTCTAAGTGATAGCAGAGTTAATACCTCTGGGCTGACCACCTGTAAAAAGTTAAGCCACTGTGGTAGTTAATTCAATGGGAGTAGTAAATGGTTGCAGTTATACTGAGTAAGTTTGATGAGAGTTGTTGAGACATGGATGGTGTTTTTGAGAGTGTGTTGGAGAGTTGCTGCTATTAGTAGAAACTGTAAAGTTTGCATATGTTGTATGTACTTTAGATACTAATGCAACAAAAGAGAAAGAAAAGCCTTCCTGCTTATTTGGGAAAGAACAAGAGTCTCTCTGTGTTTTGTTGTTTTAGTAGAAGACCACTATAATTGTGCTTTTCGATATCAGGTTTATTAACCAGAACCAATGGAGTCACTTCTGCAAGATCATGAATTTTATGACTGTATAAAACCCCTGATAGCATGTCCATGCAAAGTCCTGAAACATATTCCTTGTAGATATGTGGGTCACATTGTATGTCTCTTTCTGAATGCAGGACAGAAAGCTATGATTTGCACTCCATCTGAAACCTTATGTCCTGGTTTCCAGAACTAAGAAGGTCTGACAACCAGAAGGAGTGTGAAACCCAAGAAGAGAGAGAGAGGAAATACACAGTATAGATTCAGCGCATCTGGTCTCTAAAGGGAAGGAAAAGAAGAATGGACACCCTTTGGTGAGCAGCTATAATTCCTCCTTCCTCTAAGCTGAGACCACCAGCTTTTTAATTATCCAAACCACTTCCCCACTTCCTTCTCTTTCCAGCAGTAAGCATCAGGGATTCCTGCCACAGTTAGACTGCTGCTGGTGTAGTGGAGAGGACATTGAATTTGTTCCCTCATGGTCTCCTTGTTTCCCAATGAGTCTCATTTCAATTCTCAGAGATATTGAAGAGGAAATGGATTTTACTAGCTATGATATATATCTGTCCAGATTATTTGAAGGCAGCATGACAAAATACTGCTAGACATCATTTCAGTCAAACACAGCTATCTAGTGTTTTGGATTCTTCATGAAAGTGTTGCTATAGAGAGTGTTCTCCTGAGGCCCTCACAATATGTCAGGATCCATTAAAAACTGATTGGTGTTGAAAGCTCTTCAGTAATGGAATAGACTATTTCAGAACGGTGTGGATTCTTCTGTATTAGACATATTTAAAGAATAGATGGATCATCACTTCTCAGGAATGCCTTTGTTGTGAATTTCTGCACTGATGGGGGTTTGACTAGATGGCCCTAGGGCTAAATTCCAACTCTATGAGTCTGTGACTAATTGTTCCCCATTTATTTATGTCATTTCATGTTTATTTTAAAGTATTCCACTTTTTACAGCACAGTGAATGAGGCTCTGGTGGCTGAATCTAGATAAAAGATATCTATTTAATCTTGAGTTAATTTTGAGAACAACAGCAGGCGGCTTCTCCTTTCTTGGTTCTTCATACTTCCAAATTCACATTGAACCATTTGAAGTCACAATTAAAGAAACAAATAGCAGCAAGCATCTTTAAAAGACTGGTTTGAATAAACAATGGGATGTGCTGAATATAGCCGAGACGTTTTGCTTTTTTAAAATGCAGACTCTCAGAGGGACATTTATACTTCCCCAAAACCACTTTGCTTTACTTCACTAAAAACAAAACCAAACTATACAACACCAAAGAGAACAAAACAGATGACTAGCGGGAGAAAAGGAAGAAAAATAAAATCTTCAGCACTGAAAAATCAATAGATAAAGCAGATAGGATTTTAAAAGTATTTACAGAGTTGACTTTCAATTCTGCTCTGTCTTTTTTGCTTCAGGGAAGGCAACAATTTATAATACAAACCTCCATTGTTTAAATCGATTTCAATTGGGATTTAGTTTGCTTTTGGACAAAAACAGTCTTGAGGCTGGTCTACACTGGTTAGAAAACTTAGCTCATCCTGAAATCATTGCTGTCTGACTCCATGATGCATTTGTTGAAAATTCTGGAGTATCCCAGGGCTTTGCAGCAGTCTGGACAGCAAGGTCAAGTCGCACCTACCTCCAACAGACAAGAGTTCTTTCTCCCACCATGGACATTTCACACATACATATAAACCCCATTTTCCTAGTTTCCAACAGGAGAGAATGCTTGTAAAACATGGCCCTACAGGCCAAAAAAAAGTGCAACAACCCAGTGATTCCGGCCATAAAAGCCTTTGACAATACATAGATCAAGTCCACTTTGTTGCAAACATTGCATCAGCCTTTTCCTCTGCTGATCAGGACTAAGGATGAGGATAGCTCATCCTCATATTGCCACTGCTGCTCTCTGCCTGACATAGAGGTACCTGCAAGCATTGGCTATCACAGTTGCACTTGCTAATATCAGAATAGGTTGCCCAAGTGATTAGCAAGGAAAGGATCAATTGGTCCCCTCTTTCTTCCAAGAGCACCCCATTCTGAAATGAAAAAGAAAAATGATGACCAGGCACTTGCAGTGAGCTCTGTGGCTGGCAGGGAACAGCAGCAGTGACATAGAAGACTGAGCATTGGCAATTTCAGGACAAAATGGAACGACTGGACAACGTGATTGGACAATGTTTTTAACAAGGAGACTCTAATGATACATGCTTTTATTGACATTGATTGTTCTTTCGTGGTTTTATATTTATATGAATGTTTTAATTGTAATTTAAGGTCTTGGTGCTGACTGTAAACTGCCCCGAGTTGCTTGCGGGCCGAGAAAGGCGGTATATAAATATCTATTATATAAATGGGTTCACGTCATGTGATGTATACCTCAAACAAAGAAACCATACAACTGGAAACACAATGATGGAGAACAGAAATAGGCCCCAAGCAAGTGTTTCCCAACCTTTTTTGAGCAAAGAACCTTTTTTACCAAAACCTAAAAGGCCCCCAAAACAACGAAAATGATACAAAATGACATTTACCAGCAATCCATATAGTAAATACTTTTTATATAATGTATTTGAACAACATGATTGGCTGAAATCTGGGCCTGTTTCGATGAACATAACTGCATAAATATAGGAACGCTGGCAAGAGCCAAAGTTCCAAGGCTAGGACTCCCATGCTGAGAGAAAATAGTATGGTGTTTGAGGGCATTGACCTTGCCAAAACCAAACATCTATATGAGGGAGCACTGTGGACTCAAACAATGTTGGATCAGGACCAAACTTGGCATGAATACTCAATATGCCCAAATGTGAACACAGATGGAGTTTGGGAGCTATAGTTTCTGGGATTTATAGTTAACACACAAACAAAGAGCATCCCGAACTCTTGCAACAATGGAATTGAACCAAACTTGGCATATTGAACTCTCATTACCAACAGAAAGTACTGAAAGGGTTTGCTTGGGAATTGACCTTGAGTTTGGAAGTTTTAGTTCACCTACACCCAGAGAGCACTGTGGACTCAAATAATGATGGATCTGGACCACACTTGAAATGAATACTCAATATGCCCAAATATGAATGCAGATGGAGTTCAGGGGAAATAGACTTTGCAATTTGGGAGTTGTAGTTGCTGGGATTTATAGTTCCCCTAATATCAAAGAGCATTCTGAACCCCACCAATGATAGAACTGGGCCAAACTTCCCACACAGAACCCCCAGGTGGCTCCCTTCCTGAATGGCTCTCTCCCTCTTCCACACCAGAAGGGAAGGCACTCACTCGTTCCCCGGTTGCCGGCCTGCCTTCCTTCTTTCCTGCAGTTTGAAAGAAGAAGCCGGTGGGCCTGCCTCAGACTGCGCTCCTCACTTCCACTTCCGTTCCCCACCCTCCCCCGATTGGAGGCTGGCTGGCTGGGGATACGGCCGAAGAAGGCGCCGCCCCAGCCCCTTCTTTTTCACCACCGCCATTGCCCGGCCCTTCCTCCTCCTCCTCCTCCTCCCCCCAAGCAGCAGCAGCAGGAGTTTGGCAGGAGGGGGAAGAAAGGGGGGAAGAGAGGTTTTTCCATGGCACACCAGGTGATCGCTCACGGCACACTAGTGTGCCACGGAACAGTGGTTGGGAAACACTGGCCTACACCATAGAATTAATGCAGTTTGATTTGACATGGCTCAGTGTTTTCAAATCCTAAAAGATGTCGTTTGGTGAGGCACCAGCATTCTTTGACAGAAAAGGTTAAAGACTTTGTAAACCTACAGCTCCCAGGATTCAATTGTACAAAACCACAGCAATTAAAGTAGTGTCAAACTACATTGAGTCTATCATATAGAGCAGGGGTGGGCCCTCCAGGTGTTTTGGACTTCAACTCCCAGAAATCCTAGCCAGTTTACCAGCTCTAAGGATTTCTGGGAGTTGAAGTCCAAAACACCTGGAGGTCCGGTAATTGCCCACCCCTGGTATAGAGCCAATGTTCTCCTGGATCTCTTTATGTACTTGGTATCCTTCTTGAGGAGCCTGTATTAGTAGGCACAATATTGGAGTGATTCTGAACTCTCCTGGAATGGTGGTCTCAGAAGGTGGAACTGTCTTTGACGATACTCTGCAAACTTCACAGTATTGGACACCATGTAGTCTATTTTGTGCCCTATGTCTTTTAACATCTGCATTGGAAGCAGCAAGTATAGCAAAGTGAGACAGCTCTCTTGGGTTGCAGAAGCTGAAGGGCACAATAGGAAGCCACGTTTGAAGAAAGACTAGTAGCTACCCTTGGATGCAACAGGAGATTCTGTCCTGTCACAATCATTGAAGTAAAGATTTAGCTGCCAGTATAGTCAGCTTTTCATAGAATCAGTATTGTTCCTTTTTCGAGCATAAATATATCTTGGGCAACAATCCTATAATATAACTCCTTATAGTTCACTTCTGTATTTGTTCATTTGGAAGAATAAATAAAAATAGCCTGGGATACAGATGGATTCTAATTTTACAAATATCTTGCATCAATGTCTGTGTCAGCTTCCAATTATTCCTGAGTATTCTTTGTATTCTATCGGGTTTGGTCTTTGGTACATTTGGTTAAAAGGATCAATTATTTCTTGATAAAATGTTCTGTTTGGAACTGTGGGGACTTATTGTCAGAAGAGACAGTAGCTAACTCAAATGACAAATGTTTTGATGAGGCAAATGCCCGTTCTTATTATCCTATTTGAAACAGGGTCATTTGGAAATTGATCTGTAAAAAACGGGAGTTATTATATCTGTCAAGATCAAGAAAAGTTCCTATCTGGTCTTTCCACTGCCCACAATCAATGGATAGGACTCCTCTAGGAAAGGGGAAAGGTTTTTGGAAATTTTGTATTGATTTTACCTGCATACTCCCAACTTTGCACCCAAATGCTTTCATGAAATATCCAGGTTTTCCTCTCTCACAAACATCCTAGTTGCATCCTTCTTCCTCCCTCTTGCACTGATCCAGTATCACATCTAAACTGATATTTCAGAAAGTAATTTCCAAATCATAGAGTTGGAAGAAACCTAAGTGGCCATCCAGCATCGGGACTGTGGCGCAACTGGCTGGGAGTCAACTGCATAATAATAATAATAATACACTTTATTTATATTCCTCTTCTTCTCACCCCGAAGGGGACTCAGAGCGGATTACATCACACATACGGCAGACAATCCCTGCCGGAAGACGTACAGTTACAATACAACACATACAATTTTTGAAGGATTTCTTCTGGCTGTCACAGGGTGCGTCATTACGTCACAAGGGGGTGCTGTTGCTTCATCCTCATGACGGAAGGCCTCTGTTCCTCTGCTCCGCATTACACCTTCCGACAGCCGATCTTTATTTATTCAGGTGTTGTAAAGTCCTTACTGAAAAGAATCCTCCCCCACTTTTGGCAGGTTCCCAGTTCATCTAATCACAGCTGTTTTCAAACTGCTGGGTGAACAGTGGACAGGGCTCATAACTGGGTGTCCAAGCCAGCTCGGGAATCGAACTTGCAACCTTCAGATTGCAAGCACAGCTGTTCTTACCACTGTGCTATCTCTCTGGCATAAAGATCATTACTGACCGAAAGGTCATGAGTTCAAAACCAGCCCGGGTCAGAGTGAGCTTCCTATCATCTGTGTAGTTTGTTGTTGACCTTTGCAGCCTGAAAGACAGTTGCATCTGTCAAGTAGGAAATTTAGGTACTGCATATGTGGGGAGGCTAATTTAACTAATTTACAAATCCATAAAATCTCCAGCAAGCAAGCAGAAGAATGAGGAAGTACTCCATCAGTGTCACAAATGGACAGTGAAGCAACAGCTCCCCTGGTGGCCAGAATACCCTTATGAATCTGGAATGTTTACCTGTCTGAACGTATTCTCCCCTATAAACCATCAAGAGCTTTAAGATCTTCCGGAGAGGCCCTGCTCTCGGTCCTGCCACCTTCTCAGGCGCACTTGGTGGGAATGAGAGACACGGCCTCTCGTCCCCAACACCTATGGAACTCTTAATTCGGGTGGCCCCCTGACTTTGGAACTCTCTCCCGAATGAAGTTAGGTCTGCCCCCTCCCTCCTGTCCTTCAGGAGCAATTGAAAACCTGGCTGTGGAATCAGGCATTCACAGAGTGATGGTTGGTACCGGTAAAGACAAAGAGCTATTGGAACACAATGTGCGGACTGAGTTGGATGATGTTTTTAACTTGGTGAATTGGTTTATATGTATTTTAACTTATATGCATTTTAACTTATTGTATTTGTATGTTGTTTTAATGGGTATTTATTGTCATGCATTGAATTCTTGCTGTTAGCCATTCTGAGTCCCTCCACAGAGGTAGAGACGAATGGGATAAGTTTGAATGTTTGCCATGTATATGTACATTGTAATCCGCCCTGAGTCCCCTGTGGGGTGGTAAGGGCAGAATATAAATACTGTAATAAAATCAATAATAATAAATAAACTCATTTTGTCGTGCAGGAATACACAATCAAGTTATTTTCAATCAATTACTCTGAGATTTTAAAAAATACTATTCAGGAGTTATAGTCAAAGTGATGAAGTACTTTAGCAATATTACACAAGGTAAACATGAGGAACATTTTGTTTGGGTATAAACATTCCTTTTTGCTTGATCTCTGTTGAATCCATGTTTGGAAACAGTCACTATGTTTTAGTGGCAGTGTGGCATAGTGAAGACAGACCATAAAATAGAAATGCATTACATTTTGGGGAAAAAGGGATTAATTTAAATTGATGTGGGAAGTAGGATTTAAAAGCCTCAAGGAAATACTTTTGGATGGCAAGAACATCATGTGGATCTCCACAATGAAACTGGCTTCTACAGGAACAAAATCTGGGACATTCAGAGCCCCCTCATCTGAAAGAAAAGAACAAACATCAAATAGTAAATTGACCAACTAAAAAGACTGACCTGTTTGTACTACATTGGGAACTAAAAGAAGAATGTTCCCCTTGTTTCATCAACACAATATTAGTGGAAACTAGAAGTGGCACAATCGAAATGCATTTCTGTTCTGAGTGGCAGAAGGGAGAATGAGAACCTGGCTAAGAATTCCTCATCTGCTATCTTAAGATGCTCTGATCTGGACTCTCCCTTGTTGTCTCTTCTGGCTCTCTATTTGATGCTCTTTATCATTTTATTTTTGATATTGCAAACATACCACACGGTATTGTACATTTTATGGAGGGGGATCCAGTTATTCATAGCCTTAAATATCAATACATTCTGTCTTTTTTTTCCACCTCCCCAAATTCTGCATAAGCTCTCATTTTATAGAGACAAAGGATAAGAAGTTCTAAAATATATGTTTGGAGAAGCAGAGGGGAAATGAAGTATGGCAAGAAGAAAGCAAAAGTATTTGGGAATTAACTCTCAAATGGTATGGTTATAGAAAATGGTGGGGTGAGGTCAGAAAGGGAGGAGCATGCTATTTTGTGTTTTGCATCTGGGGGTGGTTTAAAATGTATGTTCTCAATGTTTATGCTGTGTCCTCCTTATAAATGATTCGCTTTGATCAAAATTCAGTGTGGATTCCTCCTCCATTTCAGTTTTCAGAGGCAGTATTGCCCTTGACAGCTCAGTGGGAAGGGAGAAAGCAAAAGGAGAAAGCAAAGAGGGGGAGTGTCAGAAGAACTGAAAAGGGTGAACAGAATTCAAAGCCAAGCCAATGATGAGAAGAGAGGTGAGGGAGTAGCTACACCCTTGAAAGAAGTTCTTTGCTAAAGACGGAAGGACGTGCAGGCATTACTTTATTATTTATTCAAGGAATTTATTGATCACCTTTCAAAACCCCCCAAGATGGTGTCCATTCAATAAAAACGCTTTAAAAACAGCACCAATTAAAATCACCTCTAACTCCTATGCAAAAATACAGTTGGCCCTCCACACTTGTGGGTTTAACTTTTACATATTTGACTGGTATATTTTCTCTGTGGAGGACATCCACAATCCAGAATTCATGCAGTTTGACACAACTTTAGCTGCCATGGCTCAATGCTATGGAAATCTGGGAGTTCTTGTTTTACAAAGTCTTTAGCCTTCCTCTGATCAGGAGTGCTGATGATTCCCTAAACCAGTGTTTCCCAACACTTTTTACATTTGCAAAATCCTGAGGCACACCACCAACCAAAATGACACAAAATGACACTCTAACACAGTAATACATATCGTTAATATGTTTTAATACTCAATGTATTTATACATATCGTTAATATGTTTTAATACTCAATGTATTTATACAACTCAGTATGAAACCTGGATCTGTTTCAATGAACTCAACATAGATATCCTGGCAGGAATGGCTGAAAGACACAAGCTTCCCAAACAGAACTACCATAACCAAGAGAAAATGCTATAAGAGTTTGGTGGGCATTGACCTTGAGTTTTGGAGTTGTAGTTCACCTATATCCAGAGAGCACTGTGGATTCAAACAATGTTGGACAAGAACAAAACCTGGCATGAATACTCAATATGCCCAAATATGAATGCAGATGGAGTTCAGGGGAAATAGACCTTGACATTTGGGAGTTGTAGTTGCTGGGATTTATAGTTCCCCTACAATTAAAGAGCTTTTTGAACCCCATCAACGATAGAACTGGGCCAAACTTCCCACACAGAACCCCCAGGAGGCAAGAGGAGGTCTCTACTTCCCAATGCATGGAGAGGGAGAGACCAAGTAGACAACGGGTGGGGAGGGGGGTGTTTGTAATTTTGTGTCTTTACCGAGGTAGGTTTCTTAGGGTTTTTATACTTCAACACACTAGACTCCCCCCTTTCCTGGAGGTTCCAATTTCCCAAGGCACACCTGATGATTGCTCACGGCACACTAGTGTGCCCCGGCACACTGGTTGGGAAACACTGCCCTAAACTACAACTTCAGTTATTCCATAGCATTGAGCCATGACAGTGGACCAAGCTTTTGGGACAGCCAGCAACAGGAAACCTCACCATACTAGATCTGGATGATCGAGATGGTATAACAGTGGATTTTAATTTCAAAATTAATGTTTTAATGCTTACGTATCTGTAGAATTTATTTATGCACCGGCATTGAATGTTTGTTATTTTTATGTTGTTCTCTGCTCGGAGTCCTCTTCGGGGTGAGAAGGGTGGAATATAAATGTTTTATATAAATAAATCTATATATATAAAAAGAGAGCTGTCCTGAGAAGTAGCCAGTAAACAAAGAAACTACACAACACAGACACACAATAATTACCCACACAACCCCACACTGAAAGAGCTATGTTCTTTTAAAAAAAAACCCAAAAACATTGAAACAACGGGGAAAAACCCCAAAAACAAAATGGACTACTCCTCCCATGATCCCCCATGCTTCACGCGCACAGCCTCCTTTTCTCCCCCCTCCCAGATGACACACAGATAAATAACACATAGAGCGCAAGAGACAGCCAGGGAGCGTGCGACCGCGGCCATTGAAGAGGGAGCCGTTGGAAAGAAAAAGTGCACGCAAAAGAACAACACAGTCACATACTGCGAGACAGAGCACCGGAGAAAACCTTCCCTTCCTCCCTTCCTCCCTTCGTAGGAGGAGGACGGCTCGAGGAGGGAGGGAGGAGGGGTCTCCATGGACTGCTTCCGCCTGGGTGGGAGAAGAGCCTGGAGGGGGAGGAGGCGGACAGGCCTCGCTGCTGCTCCTGCCCTGCACCGTGCTCCTCCCGCTGCCCTTCCAGGCCCCCGCGGGCTTACAAGGAAGGTCCTGGCGGCAGCGGCGGCAGCGAGGAGGAGGAGGCGGAGGAGAAGGAAGAAGCAGCAGCAAGAGCAGCAGCAGCAGCACAAGGAAGAGGGGAGCCGCCATTTCGCCACTGCCTCCTCCTTCCAGGACCAGACCGGCCCCCTTCCTCCCTCCCCGCCGCCGCTGCCCTGGGCGGTAAAGAAAGAGCCCAGAGGGAAAGGAGATGGGCAGGCCTCGCTGCTTCTCCTGCCCCGCGCTGTGCTCCTCTCGCCGGCCGGAGCCTTTGGTGGGTGGGGAGGGGCCCAGCTCTGAGAGAAAGAGAAAGAGAGACAGAGAGAGAAAAAGAGAGACAGAGAGAGAGAGAGAGAGAAAGAGAGAGAGAAAGAGACAGAGAGAGAAAGAGAGAGAGAGAGATAGAGAGACCGACAGAGAAAGAGAGACAGACAGAGAGAGAGAGAGAGAGAGAGAGAGAGACAGAGAGAGAGAGAGAGAGAGAGAGAGAGACAGACACAGAGAGAAAGAGAGAGAGACAGAGAGAGAGAGAAAGAGAGAAAGAGAGAGAGAGAAAGAGAGACAGAGAGAGAGAAAGAGAGAGAGAGATAGACAGAGAGAAAGAGATAGACAGAGAGAGAGAAAGAGAGATACAGAGAGAGTTAGAGAGAGAGAGAGAAAGAGAGAGCACAACAGTGCAGCAAGAAAAGCCAAGATCACAGGGAAGCATGTCTGTGTAGGAGGGTGAACATTAGGAAGAACTTCCTGACTGTGAGAGCTATTCAGCAGTGGAACTCTCTGCCTCAGAGTGTCATTTTGTGTCATTTTGGGAAGGTTGGGAAACACTGAGCTCCACTATAGAATTGGCACCACTTTAACTGTCTACACCAGTGGTTTCCAAACATTTTTGGCCTACCGGCCCCTTTCCATAAAAAAAAATGACTCACTGCCCCCCTAGAAATTAATTTTTTAAAAATTACTAGCAATTAAACAGAAAGATATATGCATTAATGCAGTGGTTCTCAAACTTTCTAATGCCGTGACCCCTAAATAAGGTTCCTCATGTTGTGGTGACCCCCAACCATATGTTTGTTGCGACTTCGTAAATAATTTTGCTACTCTTACAAATTCTCATGCAAATATCTAATGTGCAGGATGTGTTTTCATTGTTACAAATTGAACGTAATTAAAGCATAGCGATTAATCACAAAATCGATATTTTGGGGGAGAATGGACAACGGACGATGGGATTTTCAGTACCTTCAACCAATTCAGCTCTGGCTTCCACAGCCGAGACCATATGAATGAGAGACCGGGACCAAACTTGGCACACAGAACCCCTATGACCAACAAAAAATACTGTTCTACCATGTGGGTAGAAGGGGTTAGCCACAGACTATGGCACAGCAATGCGTATGGCACAGCAATGCGTGCACGGGTCAGCTAGTAATAAATGAATAGTGTTATGTGATTTCAGTTCTCTGAAATCGTGGGTTCGGGGCTCCAAGTGCTTGGCTTCCAAAGGATGGAATGAGGCACAGATGAGTTGAAGGCAAAAATCAGAGGTTTATTCTCAATGGCCAGATGTAATGTCAGTGGAGATATCACTCCAAAGTACTGATATATCTTCAACTGCAAATGCATGGTTTTATTTATAGTACACTAGCTTGGGGACCCGGCCCTGCCCGGTGTAATGAACGCTGGGAATATCCCTGCAAAGACGACAGCACACAGCGACTCGGTCCTACCAGGTTTATTTCCAGGTATCAAAACCTGTGAAGCCAGATCTGCCTTTCCCAGAACCAAACACAGTTTATATACAGTCCCCGCCTCCAACATCTGTCCATCATCCCAAAGACCCAACCCCCCTGGCATGCAATGCCCAGCAGAAGTTGCATCATCTCCCCTTTGACCCAGTAGTTCCAATGTCCAATGGCTATTCCAGCATATTCTCTCTGAGTCAGCATTATGCAATGCAGTTCTTCTCATGTTGGTGTGGTGTGGCTCCAGCCTCCCAAGGCTAACACCTGGAGACATCTTATCTGGTGAGCAGAGTTAAGAGACTAAAGCAAATGCAGGCAGGTCAAGGAATCAGAGCAACACCAGCTCAGATTAATGAGCCTGACATAATACTCTTCCCCTCCCCCTTGTGGAAGAGAGGACCCAAAATACTACTTAACTCTAATATCTAAATCCTATCCTAGCGCCAAACAAATTAAGAACTAATTCTATAACACACAATTCTATATCTCAGTCCTCTTCAGTGAAACACACACTGGGACAAAGCCTTGCTATATACTTCACATACTAACCCGGAACTCCCCACACATCAGATAACCAAACATCTCTCTCACAAAATGCTCAGCTTGTTCAAGGCTAAATCCTATCTCTTACTACCAAAACCTAAAACAACCCCATCCCTTCACTGCCATGGCAAAGGACTAACCTACAGAATCACACTTCCCATGCAACTATTTATCACTATAAATCCCAACAATCCATTGCACAGGGACAAATCAACTGTGCATCTGTACCCACACGACCAGGACTCAACCCTCATAACTTCTAAAACCTTCCACTGCCGAAAGCAGGAGGCACCAGGGACCAAACTACACAACCACATCTGTAACACACAACCAGGATTCTAAGCCTCATAACTCCCACAAACCTTCCACTGCCAAAAGCAGGAGGCACCAGGGACAAAACTACACCTCTAACCATGTCACACCACGGGGACCCGAAGGCACTTGGGAAAAAACTACAACTTTCACCACTGCATTAGCAGGAGGTCTACAATCCATAATCAACAAGCAATACAAGGGCTACTAACTACCCGGTAACTTAACTCCTCTTGGCTCCCAGCCATGAAACCCAAGAAAACCATAAACTACTAACACCCTCAAAAGCCCATGACGCAGGGACAAAACACTACCAGAAACAACCTTTAACTATTCAGCAAGTACACAGGATTACTCAACTGTGTCAAGTACTCTTATAACCGAAATCCAATACCCTTGCCACCTTAGCAAAAGGCACATCAATCTTTCATGTGACCAAACACACTCCCACAAGCTATCTAACCATCACATACATCCATGAAAGGAAACACCTACGTGAAATCCACACGTTCGATTTCAAATCCAAACACACAATCCTAGCCCTTTATTACTCTGAACAAACTATAACACCCCCTCACATGGGGAAAAGCACCTAGGAAAACTACAATTCCCCACTCTAGCTCATCCTAACTATCGCACACATCCATAAACCAATATAATCCTTACCCAGGAACAACCATCTGGGTCCAGCTAACCCCTCCTCTCAAGGAAGGCAACACAAACTTCCACTCTGATTCTAAAGTCTATCCTCCCAAAGGAGAACTCCAACCCTTGAACGCAGGCATGTCCATCTGCGCATAAACAACACATTCACATCATAGCTACCATAACTCAGAATAACCCTCCTCCTGGCCAATTCAACAGGAGGCAATACCATTACCAAATCAACTCCAAAACCTATCCCCCACCAAACAACCTTCCTGCCGCAATTAACCTCATTGCAGATCCCAAACAAGGCTGTACCTATTCCTCTAAACACTTGGACCAAAATCCCTAATACAACAGCAGAATACACATTCTAAATCTCATCCCCATCTAACATTTCTAACAATGGATGCAAGTCTAAACATTCCCCAATCATGTTACATTCTACAAAAACACATGTAAGCATAGCATCTACCTTAACCTTATGCAATACTACCCCCATCAACCTGAATAATACTTTAAACATCATATCACCGTATCTATCCTTCCAGGGTCAATTTTACCATAAAATCATCTGATCACAATGCTTAGAGCAATACATTTAAGTGACTCCAACCTCCCAAGCTAAAACCATCCCAATTCTAAATCTCCTGGGAACATTTTCCATACAAAGCATTTTACTCCATTGGAAGCATAATACAATCATGTTACTAATTTTTCCCAAAGTCAAAATTAACATGCGGGTTACTGGACAACTGGCCCATAGTTCATTCCCAAGGCACGCCTTGTTCCAAAGTTCTTCTTTCGACCCAGCAAAGGTTCGCAGCCACAACTCAGCTACCTTCTTTGAAAGATCTTGCTCAGGCCCAAACAAATTCTCTCCCCCCGAGAGAACAAAACCTCTGGCCAAATTAGCCAGCACCAGCTCGGCAAGCCAAGGCTCCAGCAACAGGGCACTCCTAACACCTTCCTTCAGGGGAACAGCCAACGGTCGCCACCCAGTCGCAGCAGCCACCATGGATCTCGCCGACTGCTCGCACTGGACCTCGCCAACTGCTCCACTTAGCAACTCCACAGCTCCATTACTCCCGGCTGCCACCGGCTCCTTCAGAGGAATATCGGCTCGCTGACACTTGACTGGCACCTCCACCGCATTCCATGGCTCTCCTTCCTCAGACAAGGCCAAAACAGCGACACTCTCCTCAGCAAGCCAAGGCTCCAGCAACAGGGCACTCCTAACACCTTCCTTCAGGGGAACAGCCAACGGTCGCCACCCAGTCGCCCCAGCCACCATGGATCTCGCCGACTGCTCGCACTGGACCCGCCAACTGCTCCACTTAGCAACTCCACAGCTCCATTACTCCCGGCTGCCACCGCTCCTCAGAGGAATATCGCTCGCTGACACCACTGACTGGCACCTCCACCGCATTCCATGGCTCTCCTTCCTCAGAGACAAGGCCAAAACAGCGACACTCTCCTCAGCAGTCTTGGATCCCGGTAAGAAGAGTTGTGGCTCAGTTCTTTTCAAACCATCACCGGCCTCTTCTACTTCAGCATGCTGCTCACCTCTCCTGGACCTTCAGCTCACAAAGGGCCTCACCACATTCCAGGGGTCGCTTACTTCCAGGGGAAACAACTTGGCTTATTCCCATAGCAATGGGAACAGGTTTCACTTCCTCTTCTCTTCAACACCTCTGGGAAACCAGCCATGAAGGATTCCAGCCCACACAAAAGCAACGGCCAAGGGAAACATCTGGTTGCTCTCCTGCTTGGTCATCAAAGCACTGAGAGCCTCTGTAATTGTAGAAGCCTCTTGCTTCCTTCCCCTCACCAGCATCGTTCGTTCTTCCCAGGCTTCTCCGGCTGAGAAGCCTTCTCTAAAATTCAATCTCTTGGAAGCCTCACCTCCAGGACGGAGGTATCCTCCCTGCAAGGCATCTTCTCCAGCTCCGACCCGTCTTCACCATCAGCGACAGGGACTTCCAAACTACCAGTCAGTTGATTTTCCAACACCACTGGCAGCTTCCCTCAACTTCTGCAAGACAGTCATTGCCAGGGAGCTTCTTCTCTGCAGCAACTTCCACTCTTTCAAGGGACAGCAAAATCCCCCCACGCCAACAAACTTCCCAAGGCCTCTGTAGTTAAACAGTTTCGCTTTCTCCTTACTGCAGGCCGGGACATCAAAGGAAAAACATTCCTCTGTCGCTTCTTTCTCCGGAGGCCTGGCTTCCATCTCTCAGGGCACTTTCCAGTATCTTCGGCCCGTCCACACAAATTTCTCTGTAAAACAGCTTCTGCAACTGGTTTAGGCCCACACACTCCATGCCTCCGCTGCTGGACTTCTTTCCTCTCCGGGGCACCATCAAAACGTCCATCCCTCTTCGCCTGGGAGACACATCCATCCTTGGAGACACATCACTCCTTGAGCCTACCGACTCTCTCTTTGCAGAACATCCATCTCCTTCTGCAGCACACTCACATCATGCCGCCCACAATGAAGAGCTTTCTGCAGTACTTGTAGCCTCAAACAGCACCACTGCAATTCCTGGACCACCTCATCTCTGGTCCACACAGAAAACTGAGCTCTCTCCTGCCCAGTCTCTTTGGCCTTCATCCCATCCGATTCAGGCTTTACGATCCCTCTGTCGCACTCCACCAGGTCCTTCCAAACTGGCCCATCCTTTGGATCAGTCACCTGGCCGGCCCCTCTTGGGCCTCGGGATCCCACTGGAACTGGGCACTTCAACCGCTTCTCTGGGTCCCCTCCTCAGCCCCTCGATAGCCCACACCTGAGGCGGAGGCACTTCCACCCTTCTCTGGGCGCATCATCTTGGGCATTCCCATCACTCTCCTTCCAGGAAGGCTGGGACTTCTTCCTCTCCCATACAGTCCACTTGAGTTATTGGAGGCAGTAATCTCTCACCGTCTTCCATCTCCACACGGGGAAAACCACTCCACTACCTCCATGGGACCGTCTTCATCAGCAGAGTTAAGAGACTAAAGCAAATGCAGGCAGGTCAAGGAATCAGAGCAACACCAGCTCAGATTCATGAGCCTGACACCCGGGTTATTTGAGAAGCGCAGCAGGATGTAGAGTGGGTCATGGGGGCTCTGTGTGCCAAGTTTGGTCTTGATCCATCATTATTGGGAGTTGCAGTGGTATCATGAAATGGTGAAGGTAGTGAGTCCCATCATCTCCCCCCCCCAAAGTGTAGTAGGATGTAGATTGGGTCATGGGGGCTCTGTGTGCTAGTTTGGTCTGTATTGGTGAATGGATGAGGGATGCATTGTTTTTAGGAAGTGAGTGAAGGTACTTCAAGTCCCATCATCCGTGGTCCGTCTCACAGTAAACTGCACCAGGCTGTAGAGTGGGTCATGAGGGCTCTGACTGCCAGATTTGGTGTTGATCAGTAATTGGAATAGGTTAGTAGCAGGATTGGGAAGTGAGGGAAGGTACTGCAAGTCCCATCATCCATGTTCTGTCCCCCTCCAAACTTCAGTAGGATGTGGAGTGGGTCACTGGGGCTCTGTGCCAAGTGTGGTCTTTATCAGTGTTTGTTGGGGCCGCAGTGGTCTGTGGAAACAGGAAGGGTGAAAAATACCACAAATTCCATCATCCATTGTCAGTCGTCCCCCGAACCTCACCAGGATGTGAAGGCAGTCATGGGGGTTCTGTGTGCCAAGTTTAAGTCTCAATCAGTAATTGGATGAGGGGCCGCAGCGCAGACTTGGGAAGGAGTAGAGGTACTTAAAGTCCCATCATCCATGCGTGGTTCCCCCTCCCAAACTGCACCAGGATGTAGGGTGGGTCATGAGGGCTCTGTGTGGCAAGGTTGGTGCTGATCAATCATAGGATTAGGTTTGTAGCAGTCTTGGAAAGTGAGGGAAGGTACTGCAAGACCCATCATCCATGTTCTGTCCCCTCCAAACTTCAGCTGAGGTTGATTGCCCGGGTTATTTGAGAAGGCATTGTTGTGCCCAAGGTTGGTCTGTACAGTTGTTCATTTGGCTCGCAGTGGTTTCGGGAAGTGAGTGAAGGATTATGGACCATGGACCATAATCCATGGTCCATCCTCCTCCAATTGCACCAGGATGTAGGGGGTTCTGTGTGGCAAATGTGGTCTTGAACAGTCATTGAATGAGGGTCGCAGCAGTCTCAGGAAGTGAGTGGAGGTACTTCAAGTCCCCATCATCCGTGGTCCATCCTCCTGGAAAACTGCACAGAGGTGTAAAGTGGGTCATGGGAGCTCTATGTGCCAAGTTTGGTCTTGATCGGTCACTGGATGAGAGTCGAGCGGTCTCAGGAAGTGAGTAAAGGTACTGCAAGTCCCATCATCATAATCCGTCCTCCCACAAACTGCACCAGAATGTTGGAGTTGGCCATGGGGGGCACTCTTTGCCAAGTTTTGTCTTTATTGGCAATTGGATGAGTGTTGGTGTGGTCTCAGGGAGTGGAGGTACTTCCAAGTACCATCATCCATGGTCTGTTCTACTCAAAGCTGTACCAGCACCAGCATGGTAGGTAATGGGAGCTCTGCCAAGTTTGGTCTTGATCAGTCATTGGATGAGGGTGGCGGTCTCAAAGTGAGTGGAGGTATTTCAAGCCCCATCATCTATGCTCTGCTCTCCCAAACTGCCAGGACATAGAGTGAGTGGAGGTACTTCAAGCCCATCATCCATGCTCTGCTCTTCTCCAAACTGCACCAGGACATAGAGTGTGCTAAGCTTGATATTTATCGGTCTTTGTTGTGCCACAGTGGTCTCTGGGAAGCAAAGCGCTTTGAAGTACTACAAATTCCATAATCTGTGGTTCATCTTTTCTCAAACTGCACCCAGGACATAAAAAGGGGCATCATGGGGGCAGTGTGCCAAGTTTGGTCCAGGTCCGCTCACCTGTGCTGGTCAGAGTAAGTGAGTGAAGGTACTGCAAGTCCTTCAAACTGCACCAGAATGTAGAGTGGGTCTTGGGGGGTGTCTGTGTGTACCAACTGTAATCTTGTTCTGTCATTTTGGGGCCTAGTCAGGAAAATAAAGTTAAGTAAGCCTTTCTGTCAATTCAGGCTGAGGCCTAGTCAGGAGAATCAAGTTGAGGAAGCCTTACTGTGAATTCAAGCTGGCCTAGTATCAAAATCAAGTTGAGGAAGCCTTACTGTCAGCCACAGGCTGAGGCCTAGTTTGTAAAATCAGCTGAAGGAAGCCTTTTTGTAAAGAACTCTGTCTGGCACCTTTGAGATTTGGGATGTTGGAATGCTGGCCTATCCATGGCCCAGCCTCCTCAAACTGCACCAAGACGTAAAGTGGGTCTTGGGGATTCTGTGTGCCAAGTTTGGTTTTGTTGTCTCATTGTTGGGGCTGCAAAGTGTTTGGACTTAAACTCCCACCATGCCTGACTGCCTCAGGGCTTTTCCTTACCTCCTCTGGCACTTTAGAGTCTCGATGTTCGTGGCTGGCCAATGGGAGTCGTTTATGCAAATAATGCTGCCACATATCCTTCCTGGCCTGTGAAAGTGGCTGCACATATCCAGCCCTTCCGTCTTTCCCGCCCTCTGATACCCGCATACACACATACAAACATTCCGTTTTATAAAGGTATACAGATACAGATGAGTGTTTCTAATTCTATCCCAGAATTATTTATTTTATATATTCCTTGTTTTGGGGTCTCGGTTACATGATGAAGACAAGGGAAATTGTTAAAAGGGGAAAATTTGGGGCAAAATAAATGGATCCATTTTTTTTAGGGGGAGGCTGAACCAGAGGAGACTTACAGTTGTTCAAGAGGCATTCAAACTAGGTTTTCAACAGTAGCTCTCGTGCGAGGATCAAAACATTTTAAAATTAAATTTAACATTTTTTGAAAAATAGATATGGTGTATTTATGGACAATAACAATTAGGGAAAAACAATTAAGATTGAAGGGTCTGTCCGTTTCCCTTCTTAAATTTTTAATTTGAAAAGGAATTTCATTCTACTCGGTTTCTGAAATAATTTAAATAGATTTCTTTAAAGGTCTGGAAAAATGGCTGGAATCTTGTTTGGTCATCACTTATGAAAAATCCCTCCCTAGGCAACTGTTTATTTTTTCCATTTTGCAGAGGACATTGTCAGTTCACTTTTATAAGCAGATTTCCACATGTGGAACTATTTCCTTCTGAAAATTTTTTTTAGCCTTTACCTGGGGTATATATATCCATAAAAAAATTGGGGTTGATGAAATGTTGACTCACTATTTTTAAAATTTGTTTGAATAAGTCTCCTAAAAAGGGAAAAAGCAAAAAATTTAAACCAGCTCCAAATTTTGGGTGTGTAGCTTTTTTTCATTGTTCAATCAAACACTTTTTTTCTGAAATTTCAGAAAAACAGCAACCCCCGTTTTTTTTTGTCACACTATGAAATAATTTGGGGTATTTTACACAATGCTAGTTTTTAGAAAATGAGTGTGTGAATACAGTCCTAGGTTACACATAATGTAGGGCCAATCCAAAAATGTTTTTCATGAATGTAAGACTTTATTATTGTATTTTTTTACTAAATATTTTCTGATAACTTTCTCATAATATATTTGGGATATAAATCATAATACTAAAGAAAAAGAGTTGGAAGAGACCCCAAAGTCATCCCTCCCAAACCTATTCTACCATGCAAGAACACACAATCAAAACACTCCCAACAGATGGTTCCCGTCGTTTCTTAAAAAAATCCAGGTAAGGATTCCCAAAACCCAAGGCAAAATATTCTACTGGGGTTTTTTTTTTTGTTTTTGTTTTTTAAAAAATATTTTTTCAATTGAAATTTATTTTAAACCCTGCAATTATAGTGTACATTCTATTTTTCCCAAAGACCCCTTTTGTGTAATTAGGAATCTGCACATTTTGGGAAAAGTATTTGAAATTTAAAGAAAGTTTTTAAAGCTTCACCAAATCAAAACCCCGGGTTCCCTTTTATCTTTATTAAAGTTTTAAAACATATTTTAAAAGAGAGAATCAAAGGGGGGAGAGAATGTGATGGGGGATAGAATGGGTAAACCCGGGGAAATACCGGAGGGGGAAAGGGGGATGGGGGGTAAAAGGGGATGGTAGGGAAAAAGTAGGGTGGGTTAAAATGAGGAAAGAAAACCATGGGAAATGACTTTCCCGTCCGAGGGTTTTTTAGTACTTGAACTTGTACTTCCCGTTGAGTTTAAATAGTTTTTCAGCCTCCCTTTTTTTCCCGTTTGGCTCCCCTTTCCCAAAAATTTATTTCTCCTTTAAATTCCTGCTTTCCTACATTTTCAATTGTTTCCCTTCTATTCCTTTTTTTGTTTTGATTGTTAACATAAGAACATAAAAAAGAGCAATCTAATCGACCTCAGATCAGTCCAGATTCTGTTCCTGGCCCCCCCTTGTACAGGGGGTCTCGAGCAGAAGGAGGACAAAACCCCCAAACCCGCCCCGACCCCCACAACCAGTACCCAGAAATCCTGCCTACCCCCAACCCGAGGTGGCACTTGAAGTCCCAGTAACTCCGATACACTTGGGATCCATGAATCTGTCTAATCCTGCCTTGAAGGGTTTGGTGACAGCTGTCCAAATCTTTGGGAAATAAATTCCAAAACCCCAAACCCCTGGGTGAAAAATTTTCCCTTTATTTCCCTTTTCCTCCTTGGAACTTCAGGGGGGGCCCCTGTCCCAGTGTTTTGTGCAAAAAATAATTTTTTTTTATTCACCTTTTCTATCCCCGCATGATTTTATCACTTCCTAAATCACCTCTTGATGCCCTTTTAAGGCTGAAAAAACCAAAGGGGTTTCAACCTGGTTTCATAAGGGAGCTCCATCCCCTTTGGGTCTTCTTGTTGCCCTTTTCTGCCCCCTTTTTAGTTTAAACCTTTAAAGGTTGGGGACCGGGTTTACAAATTCCCCAAAAGTGGCCTACCATAGATTTGTAAAAGGTAATTCATAATGTTTTAACTGTTTAATGTTTTAATGTTTTAATTTTTTTAACTGCCTAACTTTTTTGCATATTCATTCTGTTCTTCCTTGTAAACCGCCTGAGCCCGAGGACGGAACAAAAAGGTAAAAATAAAAAAAAATAAATAATACAACATTTCGACCTATTTTATTCCCTTTCTGATCATGCCTAGCATAGAATTTGCTTTTTTTACTGTTTTGCGCCTGGGGGACATCTTCATTGAGCTGTCCACCAAAAAAAGGGGTCCCTTTTCCGGTTTGTCTCGGAAAACTTTTACCCCATCAATTGGTGGTAGTTGGGGTTCTTTTCCCCATGTGCATGACTTACCTTGTTTAGGTTAAATGCATTTGCCACTTTGTTGCCCATTCACTCATTTGAGATCTTTTTGGAGCTCTTTTCAATCAGTTTCATTTTTCTACCCTGCAATTTTTGTGTCGCCTGCAAACTTTGCACCCCCAGAATTCACCCTACATCCCGATCATTAATGAAAAATTAAAAAATAAGGGGCCCAAAACGAAACCGGGGGCGCCACCTCTTTTACCCAGAGAAATGTCCCTTATTACCAACCCCCTGCCTACAGTTTTAAGGTTCCAACCAGGACAAGACCTGTCCCTGATTCCATGGGTGAAGAGCTTTTTAGTTTGAGGACTTTGTCAAAACCTTTGTGCTAAGTTTGATATTTATCGGTCTTTGTTGTGGGCCACAGTGGTCTCTGGGAAGCAAAGCGCTTTGAAGTACTACAAATTCCATAATCTGTGGTTCATCTTTCTCAAACTGCACCAGGACATAAAGGGCATCATGGGGGTTATGTGTGCCAAGTTTGGTCCAGGTCCGTCACCTGTGCTGGTCAGAGTAAGTGAGTGAAGGTACTGCAAGTCCTTCAAACTGCACCAGAATGTAGAGTGGGTCTTGGGGGTGTCTGTGTACCAACTGTAATCTTGTTCTGTCATTTTTGGGGGCCTAGTCAGGAAAATAAAGTTAAGTAAGCCTTTCTGTCAATTCAGGCTGAGGCCTAGTCAGGAGAATCAAGTTGAGGAAGCCTTACTGTGAATTCAAGCTGAGGCCTAGTATCAAAAATCAAGTTGAGGAAGCCTTACTGTCAATACAGGCTGAGGCCTAGTTTGTAAAATCAGCTGAAGGAAGCCTTTTTGTAAAGAACTCTGTCTGGCACCTTTGAGATTTGGGATGTTGGAATGCTGGCCTATCCATGGCCCAGCCTCCCTCAAACTGCACCAAGACGTAAAGTGGGTCTTGGGGATTCTGTGTGCCAAGTTTGGTTTTGTTGTCTCATTGTTGGGGGCTGCAAAGTGTTTTGGACTTAAACTCCCACCATGCCTGACTGCCTCAGGGCTTTTCCTTACCTCCCTCTGGCACTTTAGAGTCTCGGAATGTTCGTGGCTGGCCAATGGGAGTCGTTTATGCAAATAATGCTGCCACATATCCTTCCTGGCCTGTGAAAGTGGCTGCCACATATCCGCCCTTCCGTCCTCCCGCCCTCCGCATACCCGCATACACACATACAAACATTCCGTTTTATAAAGGTATACAGATATACAGATGAGAGAAAGGCAGAACCGTACAGAAAAATTAGAAATGGCTGTGTTGGTTCCTCATTGATTCTAGAATGTGGCAGCTAGGATCCATAGTCTCATTGGAGGAGGTGTAAGTCCATTTCTGCCTCTGAGCTAGTCAAAAGTGAGGTGGGAAGTTTAATAAACCATCATTTCTGGTTTGGAAGTTTTGTATCTGTTTGTGAGTCCTTCTCAGAAACTGGGTGCATCTGGGTGGAATGCAATTTGATGGGTAGCTGAAGAGTCATGATGGTCCAATGCCAGCTAGACAAATGAGTTGCTGGGCGATGGACAAAAGGTGTTTATGCTGCAGTATACAATGGAAAATTCACAGAGGGGCTCTGGATAGGTGCTATAGATGAGACAATGTACCCAAGATTTAGTTTTAGACAAAGGTGGGAAACTTTTGTGTCTCTACATGACAAAACCCATTTTGTGTCCTGGGATTTTTGCATGGTATTGTGAGATGATTTTGATATTCCAAAACAATTTCCTAAGTTCCTAAGGTACAGTGGGAAACATTCTAAAACATACCAAGTGAGATTTGTAAAAGGTCACTAGCTGGCAAATTAAAATACCAATGTGTGCTGGCTGAATATCTCAGACACAGATAATTCATAATTCAGGGTCCAGGGGTGGTCATAAGAGAGAAATGACTCAAAGACACCAAACAACAACTTCTGTCCACTAGATTAGGAATAAGCCCCATTGTACACCATTGGTTTTAATTCTGAGCATAGCTGCATAATCATATTATTGGGGACCAAAGTGACACGCTAGAAATTGTAGGTGTGGAGGAGACACCTTTTTAATAGATAAATTAAGGGTGCCTTTAAGAGGCAGATTGCAGTGTGTTTCTAATTCTATCACGATGAATTACATTATATTTTATGATATTCCTTGTTTGTGAGTCTCGGTTACATGATGTGAAGATCAAAGTGCAACATTGTTAAAAGGGAAATTTGGGTCAAAATAAATGGATCATTTTTTTTCTGCTGAAAGGGGCAGGCTGAACCAGAGGAGACTTACAGTTGTTACAAGAGAGGCATTCTAAACTAGGTTTACAACAGTAGCTCTCAGTGCGAGGATCATAATACATTTTAAAATTAAATTTGACATTTTTTGAAAAATATGATATGGTGTATTTATGGACAATAACAATTATGGACAATAACAATTATAGATTGAAGGATCTGTCCAGTTTCTTCCTATAACATTTCCAATTTCGAAATGGAATTTCATTCTACTCGGTTTCTGAAATAATGTGCAAATAGATTTCTTAAAGGTCTGGAAAAATGGCTGGAATCTTGTTAGGGTCATGCACTTATGAAAACTCCATCACATAGGCAACTGTTCATCTTTTTCCATTTTGCAGAGGACATTGTCAGTTCATCATTTCATAAGCAGATTTCCACATGTGGAACTATTTCACTTCTCTCTGAAACTTTTTGTTAGCCTTGACCTGGTGTATATATATCCATAAAAAACATTGGATTGATGAAATGTTGACTCACTATTTAACATTTGTTTGAATAAGTCTACTCTAAATTGGAACAAGCAAAAAAGATTTCAGACACACAGCTGCACATTCTGGGATAGTGCATAGCTTTTTATCATTGCCTTCAATCAAACACTTTCTTTACTGAAATTGCAGAAAAACAGCAACCCTGTTTTTTCTGTCACACTATGAAGTAATTACTAGGGATATTGGTTACACAATGCTAGTTTTCAGAAAAATGAGTGTGTGGCAATACAGTCCTATGAGTGTACTTTTACATAATGTAGGGCCAATCCAAAAATGTATTTTCATGAATGTAAGACTTTTTATGCTATTGTATTTTTGTTGCCACTAAGGTATATTTTCTTGATGGAACTTTCTCATAATATATTTGGGATATAAATCTATAATACTAATAGAAATATAGAGTTGGAAGAGACCCCAAGAGTCATCCAGTCCAATCCTATTCTACCATGCAAGAACACACAATCAAAGCACTCCCAACAGATGGCTATCCAGTCGTTGCTTAAAAACATCCAGGTAAGTGATTCCAGCACACTCCAAGGCAACATATTCTACTGGGTTATTTTCTTTTTTGTTTTTGAAAAAAATATTTTATCAATTAGAAATTGGTCTATTTTACACCATGCAATTATAGTGCTACATTCTATTTTAACAGCCGCACCTGCATTCTGTGTAATCTAGGAATCTGCACATTATGGAAGAGTATGTAGAAATTTCAGTCAGAAAGTTTTAATGCTTCACCAAATGCAAAGCCCAGGATTCCATTTCATATCTTTATTAAGAGTTTTAATACATATACTTAAAAAGAGAGAATCAAAGGGGGCAGAGAATGTGATGGGGGGTATAGGAATGGGTAAACCCGGGATAGTACCGGGAGTGGGAATGGGGGGATGGGAGGTAGAGAGGGGATGGTGAGGAATAGAGTAGGAGTGGGTTAAAATAGAGGAAAAGAAAAACCATGGTAAATGACTTCCAATCCAGTCCGCAGGGTTTTATAGTACTTGAACTTGTACTTCCTAGTTGAGTTTAAGTAGTTTGTCAGCCTCCCTTTATTTCCGTCCGTTTACGGTCTCCTTTGCTCTAAAAGTTGATTTCTCCTTTTAAATTCACTGCTTTCAAATACATTTTCAATTGTTTCCATTCTATTTTGCTGTTTGTGTTTTGATCTGTTAACATAAGAACATAAGAAGAGCCATGCTGAATCGGACCTCAGCCCATCTAGTCCAGCATTCTGTATCACACAGTGGCCCCCAGTTGTACACGGGGATCTCGAGCAGAAGGGAGGACAAAACCCTAACCTGCTCCCGACCCCCCACAACCAGTACCCAGGGAAATCCTGCCTACCTCAACCAACTCCGAGGTGGCACTTGAATGTCCTTTTCAGTAACTACCGATACACTTGGTATCCATGAATCTGTCTAATCCTGCCTTGAAGTTGTTCAGGCTGACAGCTGTCACAACCTCTTCTGGAAGTAAATTCCATAACCCAATGACCCTCTGGGTGAAGAAATATTTCCCTTTATTAGTCCTAATTTTCCTACCTTGGAACTTCAGGGAGTGCCCTCTAGTCCTAGTGTTTTGTGACAAAGAAAATAATTTTTCTTTATTCACCTTTTCTATCCCATGCATGATTTTATACACTTCGATCAAGTCACCTCTTAGATGCCGTCTTTCAAGGCTGAAAAGACCAAGGCGTTGCAACCTGGTTTCATAAGGGAGCCGCTCCATCCCTTGGATCATTCTTGTTGCCCTTTTCTGTACCTTTTCCAGTTCCGTTATATCCTTTTAAAGGTGCGGAGACCAGAATTGTACACAGTACTCCAAATGTGGCCTTACCATAGATTTGTAGAGAGGTAATGCCTCATAATGTTTTAACTGTTTAATGTTTTAATGTTTTAATGTGTTTTAACTGCCTAACTTGTTTTAGCATATTCATTCTGTAGATTTAAACCGCTCTGAGCTCCGGAGTGAGCGGTATACTAAATCGAAGGTAATAAATAAATAAAAATAAATAATACAACATTTGCTGACCTATTTTCGATTCCCTTTCTGATCATGCCTAGCATAGAATTTGCTTTTTTCACTGCTGCTGCGCACTGGGTTGACATCTTCATTGAGCTGTCCACCAAAACCCCAGGATCCCTTTCCTGGTTTGTCTCGGAAAGCTTTGACCCCATCAATTGGTAGGTGTAGTTGGGGTTCTTTCTCTGTTTCCTACAGTTTAGCCAGGTTCCAATCCAGGACAAGACCTGTCCTCTGATTCCATGGCTGAAGAGCTTATTTAGGAGCCTTTGGTGAGGGACTTTGTCAAAAGCCTTTTGAAAGTCAAGGTATTTCTCTGAGTCTTAACAGGCAGTCTTCAACCTTCAACTGGGTTTTGTTCTTCCAGTTTTTTGCTATTTCAATTCTCGCCGCTGCCGACAAGTAAAAGAATATTTTGTCATCATTCTGCTCAATTTCAAAGTCCATAATGTTAAGCAAATAATAGTCTGGTTTTAGTTCCAGTTTATATTTTAAAAAAAATTCTACATGGAAATGAACCTCCTTCCAAAACGTCTTGATCTTCTTGCACGTTCACCAACAATGGATGAATGTGCCTTTTAAGTCTTATTTTTTCCCTCCACATTTCCAGCAGCTGTTAGTTCTTTCAGTATCCCATTCTAGGAGCTTTTTGTAATATCTTGCACCAACCTAAACTCCATGACCTCTTGCCCTTTAGGCGGGCATGCAAGACGTATCTCTTTCAACAGGCCTTTGGCCTATAGGCGCCGCTAGTGCACAGCCCGCCGATACTGTTGCATACTACACTATGCTGTGCCCTGCATTCTGCACATCATGCTGTATTTTAATCTTGATGCTTTATATTATGTGTTGCATTTTAATGTGTTTTAATGTTTTTAATGTGTTTTTATTGTACCTTGCTTGCTGTGAGCCGCCCCGAGCCCCCGGGAGTGGCGGCCTAGAAGCCCAATAAATAAATAAAAAATAAATAAATATTGTTTTCTTCTCTGAATTCATAATTCTGTCCCATGATATCTCCTGCGTCTAGAAATCCTTCTTCACATCTTGCTTGAAGAGCTCCTTTACCTGGGCATATTGGAGCCAGGTAAGATCCATCTCCTGGTCTCGGAGAACCTCCAGTGACTTTAATTGCCATCCCGTAGAGGTCTTTTGAATGAGCTATTTATTCATGAACCAATTGCGGGCTGGGATCTCCTTCATGTGTTGGGCTCCTAAAGGCGATACCCACAGCGGTGTTTTCCGATAGTATCGTTCTTTATGTTTCCTCCAGGTTTTCATTAAGGCCGCTCTACTAAAGTGATTAGAGAAGTTCTTCTCAATTATGGTTTTATCATGCCAGAGATAGGCGTGCCAGCCTCGGCGTAAGTCAAACCCTTCTACCATGAGGACTTTCCTTTTCTTCAGGGTGGCCAGCCTTTTACCCAACTTAGGGCTGCCGCTTCGTAATACAACTGAAAGTTAGGCAATGCCAGGCCCCCTCTTTCCTTCTTGTCACACAGAATTTTAAAATTAATCCTTGCTTTTTTGCCTCCCCAAACGAACTTAAGGATGTCCGTCTTCTAGGTCTTAAAACTGTAGTTCATTCTTAGTACTGGAATGTTTTGAAAAAGAAACATCATTCTTGGAAGTACGCTCATTTTGATAGCTGCTATTCTTCCGGTCAGATTCAAATTAAGGTGCCTCCAATTTTCCAGTTTTTTTTTAATGTTCACCCAGGTGTTATCATAGTTGTTCTTTAGCAACTGATTGTTGTTCGCGGTTAAATAGATCCCAAGGTACTTTACTTTATTGGCTATTTCGTAGTGTGAAATTTCATACAAGAGGTCCCTTCTGTCTTTGTTGATGTTTTTCGTTAAGATTTTTGTCTTCTCCTTGTTGATTTTAAATCCCGCCACCGAGCCGAAGTCTGTTAGTTTCCATGACCAGTTTACTATAGACTCTAGCGGGTTTTCTACGATGCAGGCAATGTCATCGGCGAATGCTTTCACCTTAAATTCTTCTCTCCTGATGCGGAGACCTCTTAATTCTCCATCCCCTCTTATGGCTTCCAGAAGGGGTTCCAGTACCATGATGAATAGAAGGGGGGACAATGGGCACCCTTGCCTGGTACCCTTTTGAATACTGATTATTCCAGCCAATTCACTGTTTACTAGCAGATTTGCCAACTGATTGGAGTATATTGCCTGGATAGCATTCACAAAGTAGAACCCCATGTCCTTTTCTTTTATTAGTTGCTTCAGGAAATTCCAATTAGCATTGTCGAATGCCTTTTCGGCGTCGACAAAAAGGAGTCCTACCTCTTTTTGTGGGTTCTTCTCATAGTATTCTATGATGTTGATCATGGACCTGATATTATCCTTTAAATTCCTGTTGGGCAAGAAGCCCGCTTGGTCCTCGTGGATGGTATCCTCGAGGAAGTTTTTTTAGCCTATTCACAATCACTGCCGCAAAAATTTTGTAGTCCTGGTTCAAGAGGGATATGGGTCTGTAATTCTTGACCAGGAGGGGATCCGTTCCTTCCTTATGAATGAAGATGATATTTGCAATTTTCCAGGAGTCTGGGATTGTCGCAGAACTCAGTGCGTTGTTCATCAATAATTTAAGATAGGGGAGTCACTTTGTCTTGGAAAAGCTTGTAATAAATGGTTGTCAAACCATCTGGCCCAGGTGCTTTATTCCTGGGTAGTTTCTTTATGGCATCCCTTATTTCTTCCTCTCCGATTGGGTGGTTTAAGGCCTCTCTTTGCTTTTCAGTTATTTTCTCGAGATTCTGTGTGGCAAGATAGGAGGAGACCTCACACCTTTCAATATCTTCTTCCTTATACAGTGCTTTATAAAAATCTTTGAACTGCTCCGCTATTTCCTCCTGAGTAAAAATCAAATGGCTAGGAACCTAAAACGATTAAAAATGAACTATCTATTAAATGCCAATAAACCTGGGAGGGTACTTGTGAAGAAGTTATCCCAGAAAAGACAGAGACAATGCATCTCACGGTTAGTAAAAGACAATGTGCAACATATTCTACTGTTGAACAGCTCTTGCCATCAGGAAGTTCTTCCTAATGTTTAGGTAGAATTTTTTTCTTGAGTTTAAATCCATTGTTCTGTCTTTGGAGCAGCAGAAAACAAATTTGTCCCCTCATCAATATGACATCCTTTCAGAGATTTAAACATGGCTATCATGCCCCTTCTTAACCTTCTCTTCTTCGGCTAAACATATTCAGCTCCCTAAGCCATAGGGCTTAGCCACCCTTCTCTAGATAAGACCCATCTTCTCAAAATCCTTCTTGAATTGTGATGCTCAGAACTGGACACAATATTTCAGAACAAATAGAATGGTGCTATTACATCCCTTGATCTAGTAATTAAGAATTGCATTGTCTATTTTAATTGCTGTATTGCACTGTTGACTCATGTTCAGCTAGATGCATATGATATTGGAGGAATACTTGCTTTAGACCTACTTGCTTATTCAGCTTACTAGTAAATATAACATATAATGAGATTTCAAATTGGGGCTACAGTGAATTAGCCTGGCCATTCCCATGGCAGTAAACTCCAGTGAACCCGGGAGGATTTACTCCTGATTAGACATGTTTGGGATTGCTCTGATAGCTCCTTTACCTGGAGCTCTGGCTAGCTTCCATATAATATTTAAAAACTGGGGCTTTTGAAATATCTATCGCAAGAGTTCTCTTCTAAACAATGAGAGAAAAATTCAAATTAATAAAAGGTGATGGCTTCTGATGGTCTTCATAATTGTTATTTATTCCAATATTTTTCCATCCTGCATTTCAGCCAGCTGGTTCCCCAAGTAGCTTACAATAATAAAATAATCAAATTAAAATGCAATCAAACCCCAATTAAAGTTGCATTTAAAATCCATCCGTCAAAGCAATTCAGAAAACCAGAAAGACAGAACCGTAGGTATCCCTGGCCAAGTAGAATTAATAAATCTACGTATGCTCTTCTACACTGTGTGGGATGAGATGAGAAGAACGGTTTCTTTTTATTTAAGTTCTCTGATATCCTGTTAATTACACATGTTGGGGTAACTCTGGCATATGCCCCCTCACTTTTGGTCATTGACAAAGGAGGAATTTATTATTTTCTTCATCCAATGACCTCACTGTCTCCGATTGCCATGTTATGGATGGTATAGAGTGAGGTGGCTGAGAAGCATATGGAATGACAATGAAGGAATTCTTCAGGACCTCCTGCAGTCCTCCGTGGTGACAATGGCATTATGTTTTCAGCATCCCTTTGCTTTCCACCAGCTATTCCATCACCTTGTTTAGAAGAATAGGCATGGATTGGGTGGGATGAGTGGGAAACAGAGCATATTTTTTCCTGGGTAAAGCCCATCTTCCAATGCAGGATTGCAAATATTGTTAAGAACAGGGACAGCCATTGGAGCAGCAAATTCATTTACATCTCTCTAGCCTACTACAGCTGTTCCAGGTTGTTCAGCAGCCATGCAGGTGATGAATCCTTGATTCCTGAGGTCTGGCACTAGGAGAGTTCCCATACAATCTGGAACAGACATTAGATTTGTGTATTATGTGGATTCAAGCCATTTTTGACTTATGAAACCAAAATGGAATTTATCAAGGGTTTTCTTACAAGATTTGTTCGGGAGGAGTTTGCCACTGCTTTCCTCTAAGACTGTGGGAGTATGACATGTCCAAAGTCATGCAGTGGGTTTCTATAGTGGGGCAAAAGTAGACACGCACAATATCTGATGGACCTGCCTGGGTGACCATTTGGGAGGTTTTAGGTTGGGAGTTTGGGTAAAATAGTCACCACTCAAATTAATGTCCTGGAAGCTTTCAGAATGGGAAAGAAATCACCAAAGGACAAAGTCCTCAGAAAGTAATATTGGAAGTGATATGCAATCCAAGGATGAACCTTATCCACATCTATTCTAAAATTCGGGACAAAATATTAGTCATTTTTAAATATTGTCACAGTTGGTTGGACCTTACCTGGGATACTGCATCCAGTTCTGGGCACCATGATTGAAGAAGTATATTGACAAAGTAGAGCATATTCAAGGATCAACCAAATTGGTCTGAATGTCTAGAAACTATGAATCCCTATGAGGAGTGGCTTGGAAAACTAGGTATATTTAGACTGGAGAAAAAAAGGTTACGAGATGACATGATAGCCATATTGAAATATTGAAAGGATGTCATATTGAGTATTGAGAAAGCTTATAGCTGTGGTTCCAAAGACTAGGACATGGAGCAATGCTTTCAAACTATAGGAAAAAGATATTCCATTTAAACATTTCCTAAGAGTAAGTGTTGTTTGATAGTGGAATATGGCCCTAGTGGTCTCTTCCCATTCTGATTTTATAATTCACTTGCTTTCTAGAAGCCCTCCAGTGCATTATTATTTTCTTTTCTTATATGCCCAAAGATAATCTCACAATGTGACTTGACTGCTTAATTATTCCAGTGTGCACGTTATGAAAACTGCATGTTATGTTTTGCATTCTGCCTTGGCCCGAGTTATTTTTCTCGATATACATCTTATAAATATTCTAGCAGGCCATTCTCAATTCCAAAAAAATCTAGCAGGAATAGTAAATGCTTATATCAAATGGAAGCTATCAAGGGACAGAGTAGTCTATACGGAGGTGATGATATATCAAGTTACAGGAGATAGAACATACAGATGTTTACAATGGGAGGGGAAGGAGGTGGAGGAGAAGAAAATAGATTTGCTCATGCTTATCTCATAATTTTCTACAGAAGACAGCCTTGAAGAAGTGGAATGGTAGAGGAGAGGCCCAGAAACAGAAACCAGGGCTTGAAAAGTTATTTTTCAAAAGCAATGAGTCCCACCTACAGTTCTAAAGCCATTCTAAAGTTACCATTATAGTTATCTGATGTAGTGATTTCAGCATTGTACTACAACTCTGAACACCTTAGCCAGAATCCCAGTTCAACCTTCTCCAATGACTTACTGGCTGAGGATTTTGGGAGGTATAATCTAGAAAAAAGAGGGTATTGTTTGGTGGCTGGGATGTTGCACTTGGACTCTGAGTGATCAGATTTCTAATCTCCACTCAACTGGGGAAATCTTCTGGGTGATCTTAGGCAATTCACAATCTCTGAGCTTCAAAAGAAGTGAAAGCCAAAGCCCGTCTGAATGAACCTTGACTAGAAAACATGATAGGTTGCCATAAGTCAGAAATGTCTTGACTAAAGAAGAGGAGGAGAAGGAACTACTACTACTACTACTACTACTACTACTACTACTACTACTATAGAATGGCTGTAGACCAAAACATACCTAAGTATGGAAGCAAAATAAAAGACCTGAATTGTTTATATTTGTCATTTATTGCAACAGTGTAGTCAGTATTAAAAGCAACCAAGCAGTCAGTGTTTGCTATTATTGCAATGTATTAAATTCTGTCTTTGTTGTTTTAAGAATTAATGGCCAGTTAACCAGTTATTTGTGGTGCATAAAGGCACATCTGAGCTTTAGAGGAGTTATGCAAAGTGCAAGATTGGCAAGATTCGTTCAGAAAGAGTTTGCCATTGTCTTCTTCTGAGGTTGAGAGAAGATCCACCTTCACCAGCCCACTGACCCAAGAGACACCAACTGATACTTCTTTGCCTTCTCCCCAAATTGCAATGCCCACACTTTTCTACTATTCAACTAGAAGTATTTTCTAGTTGAATAGCTCATATTCCTGCAAGGTATTCTCATTTAGCAGATATTCTTCAGCATACCGTGCCAACCAAATACTCTGAAATGGCACCAAGTTATTTTAGAAGCCTTTTTTATAAAGAGTATTGATCGGACAAACAAGCCACAAAGCAGATTATTTGTACTCACTTCTGGTACCTGAGGAAGAAGAATCATTTGTTTAGAGAACAAAAATATCTGCATCACTGCCAGAATTTGGAAAAAATATCTTTTTAGCTACCTTGATCAATGATAAAGCAATTACTGCTATATTCCATAGTAATGGACTGAGACATATCCATGACATGAACATAACTCATGCTGGTCTTATATATGCTCCCAGAATGTATACTTTTGTAATTGCAGAAATTGTAGCTTTTTATCTATTATCAAAGAAAATGAAAAAAAAAGTCCGAATAGAATAGACGTACAGCATTGAGTGTAAACCGTCTCGAGCCTGCAGAGAGAAGCGGTATACAAAATCGAATAATAAATAAATAAATAAATAAATAAATCTCACCCAGCTTTGTCCACCAGGCTCCTCCATGCAGCACCAACTGAGATCTGGAGGGCGGGGAGGCAGGGTTGCGGTGATCTATAAGGATTCCATCTCCCTGACCAGGTGCTCCATTCCTCAGTCAACCAATTTTGAATGTGTCCACCTGAGAATAGGTGATCAGGACAGAATAAGTTTTAGGACTGTTACTTTTTAATTTATTCATAAATGATCTGGATGTAGAAGTAAAGTGTGAGGTAGCAAAGTTTGCAGATGACACTAAACTGTTCAGGGTAGTTAAAAATGAAACTGATTGTAAAGAGCTCCAGAAAGATCTCTCGAAATTGAGTGAATGGGCAACAAAGTGGCAAATGCAGTTTAACCTAAACAAGTGTAAAGTCATGCACATCGGGGCAAAGAACCCCAAATACACTTATCAACTGATGGGATCAAAGCTTTCTGAGACAAACCAGGAAAGGGATCTTGGGGTTTTGGTGGACAGCTCAATGAAGATGTCAACCCAGTGCGCTGCAGCAGTGAAAAAAGCAAATTCTATGCTTGGCATGATCAGGAAGGGAATCGAAAATAGGTCGGCAAATGTTGTATTGTGTGATGACTTGGCCACTGGTTCTGGAGATTATTAATTAAAATAAATCCTCCCGGTAGTACTGCCACCAACCTAATTACTAACAATCAGGATTTTAAATTAAATAAGATGTTTAAATGGTAGTTCTGTTGACCGAGCCACCCAAACACAACCACACTGTGAGGAACTAAAAGATAGCGAGATGGAGGCTTTTTAAAGTTAACAATAAAACAGAATTTATTAATTAACAAACGGCTAACGATGAGGCACTGATCACAATGGTTCTACAGAGAGGCAACAATATCGTATGGTTACTGATGGTAATAATATGCTAGAGCGTGCGGTTACAGATAATTAAAGTACTAAGCGTGTGGTTACAGATAAATAGTTCCAAAATCCTTAGATCTCAACAATACTTTAGTCAGTACTGTGTCTTGACTAAAATATAAGCCTGTCACCCTATTGTCTGAAAATAGGAGTGAACAGCTGGTTCCTAACAGGATCTTCCAAACACCAGAAGTCCCTCTGAGTCTTCCCTGCCTAAGTCAGCCTGCTGCTGACTCTCCAGCCACAGAACCCACCTTTCCCTCTTTACACTGAGGGGACAAGGTGTTTAGTCTGACTCTGCAAAGTCAGCCCTAATGGCTCTAACCTAACTAATAGTGTCACCCCACACCCTGGTTGTGTCACTATAGTATATGACTGGGCAGTTCCTATGGCTGAGGTTTGGAGGATATTGTCACTCCAACCTCAAACCACACCAGCAAGAGCTAAGATCTGTCTCAATCAAAGCTCTGCCCAAGACTGAGAATCTTTCTGCCAAGATCCCTCCTTTAGTCAGCTCTGCTCCACCCCTCTGGCACTCAGCCAATCACAGGGCACTCTCTCTCTGAGCAGGATTGACTCTAAGGCCACGCCCCCTCTCTGGCTATGACCTCCCCCTGCTGGCTGTTAGCTGCAAATCCCTTTGCCCAAAATGGATGCCAGCTTTCTTCCAGCAGAAAAGGAAAAACCTCCAAGCAGGCTTTCCACCCACTTAGGACAGGTGAGTCCTTACATATTGCCTCTCTACAAATCTATGGTGAGGCCACATCTGGAGTACTGTGTACAATTCTGGTCACCGCACCTCAAGAAGGATATAACGGAACTGGAAAAGGTACAAAGAAGGGCAACAAAAATGATCCAAGGGATGGAGCAGCTCCCTTATGAAATCAGGTTGCAACGCCTTGGTCTTTTCAGCCTTGAAAGACGGCGTTTAAGAGGTGACTTGATCGAAGTGTATAAAATCATGCATGGGATAGAAAAGGTGAATAAAGAAAAAATACTTTCTCTGTCACACAACACTAGGACTAGGGGCACTCCTGAAGCTCCAAGGTAGGAAAGTTAGGACTAATAAAGGAAATATTTCTTCACCCAGAGGGTCATTGGGTTATGGAACTCACTTCCAGAGGAGGTTGTGACAGCTGTCAGCCTGGACAGCTTCAAGGCAGGATTAGACAGATTCATGGATACCAAGGGAATCAGTAGCTACTGAAATGGACATCCAAGTGCCACCTCTGTGTTGATGGAGGCAGGCAGGATTTCCCCCGGGTGCTGGTTGTGGGGGGTCGGGAGCAGGTGAGGGTTTTGCTCTCCTTTCTGCTAGAGATCCCTGTGTACAACTAGTGGGCCACTGTGTGACACAGAATGCTGGACTAGATGGGCTGAGGCCCGATTCAGCATGGCTCTTCTTATGTTCTTATAAGGATCCTGTTAGTGTACCATCCACCCTGCTTCACTACAGTCTCCCTACCTGAGCTAGCAGGGGTGGTCTCGAGCCTGGTGTTGGAGTCCCAACGGCTGCTAGTGCTGGGGGACTTCAACAAACATGCAGAGTCTACCCTTTCAGGAGCGGCTCAGGACTTCATGTCTGCCATGGCGACCATGGGGCTGTCCCAACAGATAACTGGCCTACCCACTGTGCTAGCCGCACCTTAGAATTGGGTAAAGGTGGTGGTTAATGCCTCCCTTCTGGAAGGCAACATTCCAGCCATCTTAAAACAAGCTGTTATAAAACCGCTGTTGAAAAAACCGTCACTGGACCCCACTCAATTCGTCAACTATCGGCCTGTTTCCAATCTCCCCTTCCTGGGACGTGTGGTGGCCTCTCAACTCCAGGAATTCTTGGTAGACACTGATTATTTAGATCCGGCACAGTCTGGTTTTAGGCCGGGACATGGTACCGAGACAGCCTTGGTCGCCTTAATGGATGATCTACGCCGGGAGCTGGACAGGGGGAGTGTGTCCCTGTTAGTTCTGCTGGACCTCTCAGCAGCCTTCGATACCGTTCACCATGGTATCCTTCTGGGACGCCTTGAGGGAATGGGCCTTGGAGGTACTGTTCTGCAGTGGCTCCGGTCCTTCCTGGAGGATCGTTCCCAGATGGTGTTGCTGGGAGACTCCTGTTCAACCTTTCATCCATTTTCTTGTGGGGTACCTCAGGGTTCAATACTGTCCCCCATGTTGTTTAACATCTACATGAAGCCACTGGGGGAGGTCATCCGGAGTTTTGGGGTGCAGTGTACGCATCATCTGTACGCAGATGACGTCCAACTCTGTCACTCCTTGCCACCTACTACTAAGGAGGCTGTTTTGGTCCTGAACCGGTGCTTGGCCGCTGTGTTGGACTGGATGAGGGTGAACAAATTGAAATTGAATCCAGACAAGAAAGAGGCACTCCTGGTCAGTTGAAAGACCAAACAGGGCATAGGGTTACAGCCTGTGTTGGATGGGGTTACACCCCACTGAAGACACAGGTGCGCAGTCTGGGTGTGATCCTGGACTCATCGCTGAGCCTGGAACCCCAGGTTTCGGCGGTGACCAGGGGAGCACTCGCACAATTAAAACTTGTGCGCCAGCTGCCCCCGTACCTTGGGAAGTCTGACTTGGCCACGGTAGTCCATGCTCTGGTTACATCCTATATAGATCCAATGCTCTCTATTACATCCCATGAAGATTGTTCGGAAGCTTCAAATGGTCTAATGGACAGCAGCTAGGCTGCCTCAGGGAGTGTACAACCCCTCTGTTGCGCCAGCTTCACTGGCTGCCAGTTTGCTACCGGGCACAATTCAAAATGCTGGTATTGGCCTTTAAAGCCTTAAACGGTTCTGGTCCAACTTACCTGTCCAAACACATCTCTCCCTATGAACCATCGAGATGTTTAAGATCATCTGGAGAGGCCCTGCTTTCGGTCCTGCCTGCTTTGCAGGCGCAACTGGCGGGGACAAGAGACAGGGCCTTCTCAGTGGTGGCTCCTCAACTTTGGAATGCCCTTCCTAGTGACATCAGATCAGCCCCCTCCCTCCTGACATTTTGTAAGAAAGTCAAGACTTGGCTGTTCGAGCAGGCATTAGCAGATGAACTTTAATTAATCGAGACCAAAGGAATGTTATGACGATGCAATGGAAACCGATTTTAAGAATGAGATGCTGAGATTTGTATTTTATAGTTGTAACTGTTAATTTGTATAGATTTTATATGGCTGTTTTTATCATATTTATGATGTATTTTGTCTGTGGGCACTTGTTGCCATTTGTTCACCGCCTCAAGTCACCTTCGGGGTGAGAGGGGCGGTATAGAAGCATAGTAAATAAATAAATAAATAAATAAATAAATAAATAATGAGTGATGGACAGCATTTTGGAGCATGGGTCCAATATTCGGATATTCACTCTAAAATCCACATTTCTTTGTTATATTTAGTCATCTATATTATATTAATCATGAATATCTCCTGTTTCTAAATGGGATAACAGTATGGTTGGAAAAGCAAAATTGACAAAAATTAAAAGGTGCGTAAGAGAATGCCAGAAAACATACATCACAGAGATTGACCATTCATGTTCATATAAAGTCTTATGGAATAGCGCAAGTCTTCATTATAAGGGACTGATTAAGTCACTTCATGGAAGGAGTTGCCAGTACCACCACTGTTGTGTCAACACTGTCAGGGATTTTCTCAAGCATAGCAATGAGCCATGGCAGTTAAATGGTGTCAAACTAAATTCATTCTACAATTTAAATTCAGCAACAGATAGTAAGAACTAGAACAGTGGAAACCTCTAAATCAGTGGTTCCCAATCTTTTTTTTGACTGGGGCCCACTTTGACCGGGGACCACTTTGATCAGGGAACACCCTCCAACATTAGTACCAAAAGGCGCAGGGCTGGTCAGGTCTGTAGAAAGGAGTGGAAATAAAATAAAATAAAAGAAGAAGGAGGTTAATGGATCGGATTTTTGATCTCGTAGCCCACAGGTTGAGAACCACTGCTCTAAATAGTATCTTGATGAGCCACTGCAGAACAAAGTCTATGTTTAAAACATATAAATAGTAGTTTGCCCTAGTCTATATTCTTATCTTCTATTTTAGAAAGGAAATTTATTTTATTTATTTACATAATTTATATTCCGCCCTTCTTACCCCTCAGGGGACTCGGGGCTTATCACGATGCACTTATACAGGCAAACATTCAATGCCATTTGACACACAACATATATACACAGACATAGAGGCAATTTTAAACATTCCAGCTTCTGTCCACCAGGAGGAGCTGTCGCATTCCTTCATCCTTGTTTGTGTATTTCCTGGAGATATTTTTATGGCCTGGTAAATCAGTTAAATTTAGCCTCCCCACACAACTGATACCTAAATTTCCTACTTGACACAAGTGATACCTAAATTTCCTACTGTCTTTCAAGTTGCAAAGTTTGACATTGAGCTACACAGAAGGCCTCAAACTCATGACCTTCTGGTCAGTAGAGATCTTATGCAGCTGACACCCAGCCAACTGCGCCACATCCCCTTTAGCTCCTGCATTGAAGCTGTGAATGCTGGCCTGCCCTTCCCACCCCATAGCAGTGTACCAAGGAGTCGCTTTGGGGCTAAATAGGAATTTTTGTCCCCTTTAATATGGTTTTTTTTGCCTACTCTACACTAGTTCTGGATAATTGGCATCGGGTGGAGCCATAAATAGGTTGCCATGCAGAAAAAGGGGGTGCAATTTAACATCTCAATTTATTTATTTACTTTGCTTCTAGACAACGTCTCTCAGCCCGAAGGCGACTCGAGGCAGTGTACAAATGGCAAAACTGCCCAAGACAAACATATCAACAATTATCAACACAATTCCCTCATATACAAATTAGCACTTAACATTAAACACACAATATCAGCGTCTCATTATTAAATCGGTTCCCAATTGCATCGTCGTCGTTCTAAAGGTCTCTATTTGATAATCATACTACATCTGCAAATGCCCGGTCAAACATCCAGGTCTTGACTTTCTTGCGAAATGTCAGGAGAGAGGGGGCCGATCTGATGTCTTAAGGAAGGGCGTTCCAAAGCCAAGGAGCCACCACTGAAAAGGCCCTGTCTGTCGTCCCCACCATTCGCACCTGCGAAGCAGGCAGGACCGAGAGCTGGGTCTCTCCGGATGATCTTAAGCATCTCGAAGGTTCATAGGGAGAGATGCGTTTGGACAGGTAAGTTGGACCAGAACCGTTAAGGGCTTTAAAGGCTAAAGCCAGCACTTTGAATTGTGCCCGGTAACAAACTGGTAGCCAGTGGAGCTGGCACAACAGAGGTGTTGTGCGCTCCATGAGTGCCGCTCCTGTTATCAATCTGGCTGCTGTCCGTTGGACCAGTTGAAGCTTCCAAACAGTCTTTAGAGGCAGTCCCACATAGAGGGTGTTGCAGTAATCTATACGGGATGTAACCAGAGCATGGACTACCGTGGCCAAGTCAGACTTCCCAAGGTACGGGCGCAGTTGGCGCACAAGTTTTAACTGTGCAAATGCTCCCCTGGTCACCGCCAAAACCTGGGGTTCCAGGCTCAGCGATGAGTCCAGGATCACACCCAAACTGCGATGTGCAGCTAAGCCAGTGTTTCCCAACCTTTTTGAGCCAAGGCACATTTTTTACATTTACAAAAATCCTGGGGCACACCACCAACCAAAATGACACAAAATGTTTTATGGCGTTTCGGCACCTCTTTTTCACAACAGGCTGCATATGCAGGGGACAAAGAGTAGGCAAAATAATAATAATATAGTGAAACTAGTAATATGCACAATTACAAAAGTTTTATAAAGTTAATGTATCAATATAGTGAATTTTAAAAACACGGAGTACAGTTTGGCACCCACATGATGTTGGCACCTCCAAGGGAGAAAAAGGAAAAATCTTCTATTACCGCGTTGGATTAGGCTCTGTACTGGATAATCTGCAATATATAGAAGTTCAATATATAAGAGTTATCCACAAACAGAGGGCAGCATGCGAAGGAGGAGAGAGCACAAATGGGCGGTTCCAAATGTTATCCACAACAAGTGGGCGGCTCCAAAATGATGCGGCATCATTTTGGAGCCGCCCATTGGGCTCCTCTGCTCCTTTGCATGCTGCCGTCTGTTTGGGGAGAGGAGCCCAGTGGGTGTGACTAGGCACACTGGTTGAAAAAGACTGAGCTAAGCTACCTATTTTTGTGGAGGTCAGGAATGGAAACCCCCACCTGTGTATTCGATTAACCAAGATGGAGGCAAACAGAAATGGCCTTGGAGCTGCGGTGAAATTCTAATCCCACTGAAGTTTTGAGATTTAGGGTTGGAATACTCTGTGCAGATTCCCTAAGTTTGTTGTTGTTTGTTCATTCAGTCACTTCCAACTCTTTGTGACCTGCCTAGTAGTTACCCAGAATATGACCCAAGTGGAGTTTTGCTCAGGGAACTCAGATGTCTCACCAAGGTTTGCTGAGAAGTGTGTTTGGGATGGCTACTGCCTTAGCTTATCTAACATCAAGTTCCACCCCCACTTTGAGTTGTTGCAATTCATGAAGAAAGTTTAAATATTAATAAAGGTTGCCCATTGTTATCCCAACACAGTTGTTTTGTCTCATTATTTCATTGTAGGTGGGTAATTGCAGCAATTTGCACCTTAATGTTTCATAGTGAGGTACATAGAATTCTGTGCTGGGGAACTGCCATGCATTACAGCAGTACCTTTTTTGAGCCGTGGCACATTTTTTACATTTACAAAATCCTGGGGCACACCACCAACCAAAATGACACAAAACACAGTAATACATATAGTTAATATGTTTTTAAATGTATTTATACACTCAGTGTGAAACCTGGGCCTGTTTCGATGAACACAACATAGATATCCTGGCAGGAATAGCAGAAAGACACAAACTTCCCCCACAGAACTCCCATAACCAAGAGAAAATACTATAAGAGTTTGGTGGGCTTTGGAGTTGTAGTTCACCTATATCCAGAGAGCACTGTGGACTGAAACAATGTTGGATCAGGACCAAACCTGGCATGAATACTCAATATGCCCAAATGTGAACACATGTGGAGTTCGGAGAAAATAGACCTTTACATTTGGGAGTTACAGTTTCTGGGATTTATAGTTAACACAAAATCAAAGAGCATCCTGAACTCTTGCAACAATGGAATTGAACCAAACTTGGCATATTGAACTCTCATTATCAACAGAAAGTACTGAAAGGGTTTGCTTGGGAATTGACCTTGAGTTTGGAAGTTGTAGTTCACCTACACCCAGAGAGCACTGTGGACTCAAACAATGTTATGTTATGTTGTTTTTGTTTTCTATCCAGAATCACAATGTTGGAAGGAGGCTCACCACTTTAAGGTCCCTAAAACAGGCATGGGAAAACGCCGCCCCTCTGGATGCTTTGGATTTCAATTCCCACCATTCCTAACAGCCTGAGGCCCTCTCCTGCTTAAATGGCTGAGGGGGGAAAGGAAAAGAGCCCGAGGCTACTAGAAATGGTGGGAGTTGGAGTCCAAAACACCTGGAAGGTCCAAGTTTGCCCATGCCAGCTTTCAACAGAGACCTCTTCCTCCCCCTTCCCCTTCACGCCCTTTCTTCCCCCTCCTGCCAAACACTTACTTTTTCTTCTATACTGCTGCTTCTGCCGCCATTTTGATCCGAGGGGGCAGCGTGAGCATATTCAGGAGGGGAGGGGGGAGGGAGGAAGACATGACCCGTGTGGGTGCTACTGTGCAGACTCGCCCCAGAGCAAAGCGAGGCAAAGCGAGCAGAGCGAGGCTGGGAAGAAGGGTGCCTGAGTGGAGAAGAAAAAGTGTTCTGCAGGAGGGGGAAGAAAGGATATTGGAGGTTCCAATTTCCCACGGCACACCTGATGATCGCTCATGGCTCACTAGTGTGCCATGGCACACTGGTTGGGAAACACTGCATTACAGCACTAAAACGTTAGAAGAGGATTCTAAGGGTTGTTGTTGCTTTTTACCTTTGAGCCATTTCCGACTCATGGTGAACCTAAGGTGACCCTATCCTGGGGGTTTCTTGACAAGGCTTCCTCTGAAATGTTTTGTCATTCCCTTCTTCTGAGGTTGAGAGAGTGTGATTTGTCCAATGGGTTTCCATGGTCGAGGAAGGGTTCAAAATCCCTGGTATCTATAGTCATAAACCAGTAATCAAACAAATATACCCCGTAAGCTAGAGATTGCCCCATCTATATATAAAGGAACAGTCGTCATGGAAAGACCGTCCCAAACAGTAGAAACACCAAACTTGCCAACAGAAATAGGCCTCAAGCAAGGTATGTTTGTAGCAAAGAAACTTTCCCACCAAAAACTTAAAAGGCCCCCAAAACAACGAGTAAAAAAAACTACATTTCCCAGCATCCTCCGGGGCTGCCAACGACTCCCCCAGCCTCTACATTCTGACAACATGATTGGCTGCCAATAAGGGCGGATTTGCATAACTCCTGTACTGGCCAGCCAACATGAACATTCCGACCCATAATAAACTGTCAGAGGTGGATAAGGCAAAGGGCTGAGGCACAAACACAAACACCCAAATCACTTCTGCACAAGCTATGCAGAACGCCAGCAACACCAAACACCAACAACTCCCCAGGACTTCAACATCCCACCCACCAGAACAACCCACAACGACACAGCCATGACCCCACTAAGACCGTAAGTAACATCATTTCCAACCCTTACATACTCAGACTTTCTTGCGTCTCCTAAATAGGGCACAGCAACGCATGCCGGGTACAGCTAGTAGATTATAAGATAAAGATATAAACAGTCAGATTCCTTAAAATAATTACATGAGCAGTCCTGAGCCAATCGGAAAGGATGATATATAAATTGAAATAATAAATAAATAAAAATAAATAAAGTGGTATTGATCTGAAATTTCATAGTATAGATACATCCTGTACCATAGAGGCAAGAAGACCAATTTAGTCTGATCCATATGGCAAAGAGAGTGTTATATCTATCAAACTCCTGGGAATCAATCAACCTATTCATTTGAAGCTAAGGTGTGCTATGAGCAGGGAGCAGGTGCATTACAGATATATACTTGCTGAGTACATCACTCTAAAGGGGAACAAGGGAGCCAAGTCATTTGCTGTAGGGAAGGCAAACCAACTAACCAATAATCCATTTCTGCAATCCAAAAGTCGCTGTGCCATGGGAGAAAATTTCTTCCTGATCCCTCCAATAATACTGTGAGCTAAAAACCCTAAGCATGAGCCAAGCCTGTTCACTGGATCTTCCAACAATGTCATGAAAAGGTGAATAAATTGTGCAGCTGTATGTTTCTCCCAAAGCCTGTGGCCAACCACTTTCCCATTCCAGCTGGGATCCTTCCTGAATATTACCACATTGTTTTTAATTTGGCTTCATGTGGTTCTATCTCGCCATGTACCTGCATCCACTTTTACTATTAAAAAGAAAACTTTCTGTAAAAATCAGCCAATATAATAAAAAGAAATCAAGGAAAAGTACCCCAATTTAGTCTTTCGTTTATAGTAATCTCCTAAATCTCACCCCACATCCAACCACCAAAGAAAATAAAGGTAATATGAACCATCAGACCAAAGAAATCATCACATCTCACTTTGTGTGGTACAGCTGGCTTAAGTCAACTTGTTCAGGATACATAAAACCTCTGATATATAAAAACCTTATTTTTTTGTGTCCTGTACTTCAACTTTCCCACTCCCATAAACAAATCTATCCTTCACTTACTACAAAATTACTTTTCAGAAGCGTACTGTTTTATTTATTAGGTTTCACTGAATTTTGTTTTTGCATCCTGCAAGCAATTTTAAATGTTAATAAAAGTTTCTGCTCAAGAAGGGCTGTGGTTATAATTTTCATCTTTGGAAACTTTCTCCCCTTTTTAGATATACTCCATTGTGCATTTTGAAATACCCTCCCTTTTCTCCATAATGCCAATTGTACCATAGGTAGTTAATGGATTTTCACCTATCACATTACATTTCTGTTTCCCTCCTGAATTGGTTGAAGAAAAGGTGAGCATCAAGAAACTTGAATTCGATATATAAAATTATATCAGCAAATCAGGCAATTCCTAAAAAGTCAATGCTGGGGGATTCAAACATAGTTCAATTGTGAAATTCACTACCACAAGATGTTTGGATGACTCCAAGAGAAGTCTAGAACAATTCATGGACCATCAGTAGCTACTAATAACAACAATATGTTTTTATGATAATCTCGAATCTTATTTTGATTAACAGAAATGAACAATGTCTTGCACTTCTAATCAAAAAGTACCACAGAATTGTTCTGGATGGTGTAGAAAAAGTCCATAGAAGAGTTCAATCTAGGCCTCCAGCATGAAATATGGCCAGCCTTCAACAGAAATCAAACGGAATGGTAAAGGATCTAGAGTAGTAGTTCCTAGGTGTTTTGGCTGACAATTCCCAAAAATCCCACCCAGTTTACCAGCTGTTAGTATTTCTAGGACCCACAGGTTGAGAACCACTGATCTAGAGGAGTGACTTAGGGAGTCTGAAGAAGAGAAGAGAATGTTAAAAAGTGACATGATAACCATCTCTAAATATCTGAAAGGTTGTCATATTAAATATGGAGAAATTTTGATAGCTGTTGCTGCAGAGATTAGGACACAAAGCACTGGGAATGTGGCGTAGTTGGCTAAGTGTCAGCTGCATAAGATGTCTCTGACCTGAAGGTCATGAGTTCGAAGCCTGCCTGGGTCGAGGTGGGTGCTCGATCTTTCAGTGTAGCCTGCTGCCGACCTTTGCAGCCCGAAAGACAGTTGCACTTGTCAAGTAGGAGATAAAGGTACCACATTAAGTGGGGAGGCAAATTTTGACTGAATTAGGCCATTAAAGATCTCCAGGAATGCTGAGGAATGCGGAAGGAATAACAAAGGGACACTGGGAATGCTGAGAGATGAGGAGTGCATTAGCTCCCCCTGGTGGCCAGAGTTTGCCTCTGTTCGTCTATATGTTCATCTATATGTTGTGTATGTGGAAAACGACAGGGATTGTCTGCTAAGTATTTGTACCTGTAATCCACTCTGAGTCCCTTTCAGGGTGAGAAGAGCAGAATATAAATAAAGTAAATATATAAATTTAAACCAAAAGAAAAGAGACCCCACCCAAAGATTAGGAAGAAATTTCTGATGGCAAGAGCTGTTTGACAAGGGAATACACTCTCTTGGAATGTGGTGTAGTCATCTTCTTTGGAGGTTTCTAAACAGAGACTGGATGGCCATTGGGATTATATTGTTTGTGTATCCCTGCATGGCAGAATGAGGTTAGCCTGGATGGTCTTTGTGGTCTCTTCCAACTTATGATTCTAAATAATATGAATCATTCTTAAAGTTGTCTACTTCTGTGTGAGAGAGCAAGGAGAAAACTAATAAGAAGATGGAGTAGGGTGGCATGCTGAAATACAGCTCCACTGCAATTTGGATTCTTTCCTCTTGTCCTCCCGTTCAACTTCAGGAATTGTAAGTGATACCACCCGAGATTCCATTAAACCAACTTGCCTATCTGGAGATGAGCAGCAATGGTCTCAGAGACAGTTTATACTTACAAATCTCTGGCTTATCCAATGCTCTGCACCTCACAAACTGCCTCACACCACAAAACATGTGCTTTAGGAGAGGGCAGAAGGATGGATAGGGAAACTGTAAAAAGACAATTTAAACCTGTAAAAAGACAATTTACTTCCATGGGCCTCAGATGGGCATAAGAACTTACTCATCCACCATCTTTCCCAAACCACAGGGGTATTTTGAAAATCAAACACAGAAACATTAAAATGCATCAGAAACAGATAATGTACATTTTTTTCTCCTCCATTTTACTCTCTTTTAAATAAAGAATACTGATGCACACTTACAAGACCCTGGAGATCTATTAGTAATTGAATTGAATACAAAGATAATATACATCTCCAGAAAAAGTTCAAGAAATTGATGAAAATTTTACTTTCTGTTATGATGACCAATATCTTGTAATGATATGTGAATGGCTGCAGAGTACTGATATATAATAATAATAATAACTTTATTATTTGTGAGTCGCCCTCCACCCCTGGTGCTCCGGGCGACTTACATCATTTAAAAACCCTAAATGCATCAATTTAAAAACATAGGTACAAAGCGCCAGAAAGGCTCAGTCTCCAAACGTCCGATCAAACCCCAAATGCCTGGCAAAAGAGCCAGGTTTTCAGGTCAGACAGGAATCTGATTGGGGCCGATGTGGCCCTGAGAGCAGGCGGAAGGGTGTTCCAGATCATGGGAGCCACCACGGAGAAGGCTCTCCGACGGGTCTCCGTCAGCCGGGCCTCTCTCACCCCGGGGATGGCTATACGATCACCATTTATGGAACGCGCTGGCCTTTCGCGGCGTTGGTCTGTCAGCCGATCGCCCAAATAAGCTGGCCCAATTTTATGCCGTGCTTTAAAGGTTAGCGCCATAAGTTTGTAGATCACTCTGAACTCTGTGGGCAGCCAGTGAAGATCTTTTAGAATTGGAGAGATATGGTTCCTGACTGATGCCCCAGAGATGAGTCTGGCCGCTGCGTTCTGAATGAGTCTCAGCCTCCGGGTTGTGGACAGAGGTAGGCCCGCATATAGGGCATTGCAATAATCAAGACGCGAGACGACGGTGGCATGTATCATGGTTTTCAGCGCCTCTGGTGGTAGGTAGGGGGCCAACCGTCGGGCCCTACGAAGATGGAAAAAGGCACCCTTGGCTGCGGCCTGGGTCTGGGCTTCCATCGTCAGTCTCTCGTCAGGATCACTCCCAAGCTCTTCACCGCCGGAGCCGGGGACAGGGGCTCGCCTTCAAAGAGTGGCAGTGGTGAGTGAGGGTCGGGTTGGCCCGGCCAGAGGATCTCCGTTTTTGCCGTAAGCACTATTAGTATTCAAGAGATGTTTTTTAAGCAACTGATTTTACAGTGGATATAAGTGATTTTAATGTTTATATATATTATGGTTTTATGTCCCGGCATTGAATGTTTGCCGTATATATGCTGTGCTCTGCCCTGAATCCCCTGCGGAGTGAGAAGGGCAAAATATAAATGTTATAAATAAATAAATAAATAAATAAATAAATAAATAAAGAAAGAAAGAAAGAAAGAAAGATCAGTTTGTTTTGCAGCCTCCTTAACATAGGAATAGATGAAGTGTGGTTTCCCCAGGTATTGCTGAACAACAATATCCACCAATCCAAGTCAGCATAGTCCATGGTGAGAAATGGTGGGAGCTGTTGTCCAACTACATTGTGGAGGCCGTGTATTCCCCACTGTCAGCGCCGCTTGGCCCGGTTGCTGTCCTAACGGGCCAAGCCTTGCGCGCCATCAGATAAGAACAGCATCTGGCGGGCTTTGAACTGGAACTGCCCTTTGAAGTGCCAGGACCTTTTCCTGGACTTTGATATGCCAAGAGCCGGATGGTCATCCCTGAGGAAGGAGGGGCACAGCAGGGGGGCGGGCTAGGGAGGGCTCTTGAAGGGAACTTCGCGCGCGAAATCTTCAGTCTATCTTTGCCTACTTTGGATTAAGGACCTATTAAACCATTTTCCTTCAACTATACCTGGAGTGAGTCTGATTTACTAGACCCCCCTTGCCGAAGCTTACACCCCACCATAGACTAGCAGAAGGACTTGAGTATAAATGAAACAGTAGGGATGGAATAGTCATTTTATGTGATTTTGCTAATTGATAATATTGCAAAATTTGCATGTTATTTTGTAAGAATTCAGTGGGGGAAAGTTGCTTAATTTTAAAAAATAAAATCAAGGCTCATATTCTTTGTTATAATTATCTAGACATATGGAACATCTACATCAGGGGTGCTCACACTTTCCAGCATGCGAGCTACTTCTAAAACAACCAAGTCCCAAAGATCTACCTACCCACTACTCAGAGAGCCATAAAAGCAAAATATTAGGAAATTTATTTCAGTGAGAGCCATATAATACATTTTAAGACTGAATTCAACTAAATGTGAGTATAATAAGCCCCTGAGCAGTCCTCACAGATGGCATAGGAGCCATACACTCTGTGCCTGTGATCTGCCTGGGATCTACCAGGATGCCCTTTGAGATCTACCAGGACGCCCTTCGAGATCTACCAGTAGATCACGATCTACCTAATGAGCACCCATGATCTACATTGTAGGATTCATGCAGTTGGATACCATTGTAACTGCAATTGTTCAATGCCATTTATACCAGGCCCGGATTAACACCTTTTTGCACCCCTAGGCCACACTTTGGAATTACGCCCGCTTTAAGACAACCTCTACCTCATGCCCCCTCCCCCTAGGAAAGGGCCGGGCCCCCTCCTTACCTGTTGGGCAGCAGAGCAGGAAGGCCAAGGCCACGGGGAGGCTCTGGCAGGCACTTCCCATGGCCAGGCGGAAGGAGGAGTGTCCCAGGCAGCCGAGAGCCAGGGGCCGGGTCAGGCCTCCTCAAGGAAAGCATTTAAAAGGCCAGCCTCTGAAGCACAGAGGGAGAAGAAAGAACCAAAGAGAGGGAAGCGGGGAGGATGGGGTGGGGGAGAGAGGAGGCAAGAGGAGGAGGATGAAAAGGGGGCAGGGGCGATAGCGGGAGGAAACGGGGGAGGAAAAAAAGACACGCTGTCAAAGCGGCCGATGGTGCCACCTTCCCCGCCCACGGCCCCTCCTCTCCGTCAGCGCAGCCGGGGAAACTGAGGCAACCGAAAAGGGACCCTCCTGAATGGCTAGGAAGCTAACCCACTCACCCACCCACCTGCCCATTTTGGAGCAGAAAAAAAGGCTATTTCTGGCTCCATAATGAAAGGTGGAGAGAGGCGAGGCGTGGGGAAGCACGCGTGAGGGAGCGGGGGGCGCACACGTGTCCCGCACTTGCTCACTCTCTCGCTCAGTCGCTCGCTCGGAAGGCAAGCTCCCCGTCTGCTCCTGCGGATGGGAAGGACCACGTGGAGGGAGGGAAACAGGCACGTGCAGAGTGGCCGGGGGCGTCCCTGGGGGTGCGTGCCGCTGAGCTGGGTGAGACCCCAGGGACCGGCCACGGCGTTTTTATTTGTTTCAACATTTTTTAAAAAAATTGGTCCGTGATTCTGCGCCCCCCTCGGTTTGCGCCCCTAGGCCATGGCCTAGGTTGGCCTTATGGGTAATCCGGGCCTGATTTATACGTGATTTCAATTCCACTAAATCACAGAATGGGGTTCTCACTGTGCCTAGGCTCCAGTTTAAAATAAGACATGGCTGGGTGAAGGCAAGGATCAGAGGCTTTATACACTTTGGCCAAAAATGGATGTTGGAGAGTCTGAGCTCTCAAAACAGACATAAGGCAATGAATACACATGGAAGCATTTATAGAGGCTTGGTTTGCCACTGGGTATTGGTTGGTGCATATTATAATCCACGGGCTGATTGGTTGAAGTGTACCATCTATGACTGCAGCTGATCGGTTTCCTGCTCTGGCTGGAAATGTAAAACATTGTTATTGTTTTGTTTGAAGCTTGCGGCTGTTTCTTGAGTCCTCCTTTTTTGGGAGTTGGAGGAAAGGAATGTGGACAGGGTTTGGGATCGATGGGAATTGATGGTTTTAACTCTGCCAGCCAGGGTTTGACAATGGGTCTGAGTTGGGGAAACAATGGATGTTGACACATCTGGATGGGGTCTCAGGGAGAAACTGTGTGACTCTGTGACCTTTCAACCTGGCTAGTGATTAATTCACTGTAAGGTGGAAGGTTCATTGTTTGCTAGGTAATGTGGGTATCGGATAATGGTGTCAATTGTCCAGAGGAGTGAGGAGATCAGCCCTGTGCTCCCTCCACTGGATGCTTGTGCAAATCTGTCTCTGGGTGAAAGTCCATCTCTGGATGTCAGCCAGTGGGACCCTTCAGGGCATTTCTTTGGCCATGGGTTTTGGGATCTATCAGGGTCCTGAGTTTTGATAGCACCATGGATGTTCTAAGTTGGTGAAGCACAAATACTCTTTAGCGGAGAAAACCAAAGACCTTGTAAAACTGCAACTTCCATGATTCTATAGCATTGAGCCATGGCGGATAAAGTGGTGTCAATTACATTCATTCCACAAGGTAATTCCAGTTTAATATTTTGACTTCCTGATACATTCATACTCCTTGATATACATTTATCAATATTTTCTGTATTTGGGTAGATGTGCTTCCAAACCCTTGTCTGAAGGCACCTGATGGAGTCACCCATCTTAGCACAGGAATTTAATTTTTCTTAACAACCTCTTTAAGGTTCATATTTAATGCAGTGTGTGTTCGGCCATATTTGAAGTGAATATCAGGGCTGGGCGATCCATTGAAAAAATTCTTCAAAACTCGGTTTTTAAAGTGTTTTTTCCCCAAAATACAATCGTATACTTCATAATGGCCTTGTTAATGGTGGATGCTGTCATCTTTAACCCATTTAAACATGACAGCATCCGCTCCAAACTGGGTTTTTAATCCACTATCGAGGCCCCTTGAATCCTTCCAAGGAAGTGATTCCCCCAGAGATTCCCCCAAGTCTGCTGGGGAGGGGGTTATTCCGCATCCAATCTGGGTGTTTATCTTTAACCTGCATTAGTTCCCAGGTGGCGAGGAGGGATGGAGGGGATGCTCCCCCTCCTCCTCGCCAGCTGGGAACTAACGCGGGTTAAATATCACTGTAGTTGAGTAATAATGACAGCTCTTATTGGAACTCATGTGAAATATTAGGAGGTTCAAAATCACTTAGCACATGGTTTTAGTCCTATAGGTATAGGTGAACCCATCGAAGACGGAGATCCTATGGCTGGGTCGTCCTGGTGTTGGTGAGTGCCAGTTGCCTACCCTGGATGGCGAGCGGTTAAGCCCGTCGTCTTTGGTAAAAAGCCTGGGGGTCCAACTTGACCCACTGCTATCAATGGAGACTCAGGTCTCCACAGTTAGCAGGTCTGCATTCTTCCATCTCCGACAGGCTAGGCGACTGGCTCCTTACCTATCCAGGAATGACCTAGCTACGGTGATCCAGGTGATGGTCATCTTGAGGCTAGACTACTGTAATGCCCTCTACATCGGCCTTCCCTTGTCAACAATCCGGAAACTGAAGCTGGTGCAAAATGCTGCTGCTCGATTGCTGGTGGGAGCATCGGCAAGAGAGCACATTACACCAATTTTACAGCAATTGCACTGGCTACCAGGATTTTCTTCAAGGTGCTGGTTTTGACCTTTAAGGCCTTGTATGGTCTAGGGCCAGTGTACCTGAGGGACTGCCTCACCCCATACGTTCCCCCGAGATCGTTGAGCTCAGAAGAACAAAATCTTCTGGTGATTCCATCAGTCCATTCCTGCCGTCTTTCAGTAACAAGACAAAGAGCCTTCTCCGTGGTGGCGCCAACTTTATGGAATGAGTTACCAGACGGAGTTCACACTATCACAGGGTTAGCCCCCTTCTGGAGGGCCTGCAAAACGTTCCTCTTTAAGCAGGCCTTCAATCTAAGTGCCTCCTGATAATTCTGTCCATACCCTTGTGTTTTATATAATCAAACTGTTTTTATGTGTATTTTTATTGTTTTTATGTAAACCGCCCCGAGCCTGCAGGGAGGAGCAGTATATAAGAGTGAATAATAAACAAACAAACAAACAAACAAATATTGATGATATTACATATAAGCTGGGCTTACAAAAATGTTTTTGTGATTATATCTATCTACAGGGAATTGTTTTTATTTCATGAAATGATTACTTGTTACTGAAACATTGCAGAAAATGTGTATAAACAACCATTTAGTTGTCATTTGTTCTGATGATGTCACTTGATGCCATCTGCATCCTCTGTACCCTGCTAGTAACACCACAACAACATAGAGAGGACTGCGTAATTTCCACCCCCTTTTAAAGACAACTCACTCATGCAGAGGATGAATCTATCAGATCCAAAGATGAACATACCAAAGATCACAAACTGAAGTGGAGGAAGTATGTATTTTAGTTCAGAGCTCGTTGAAAGCCCTGTGAGAACACTGCTGCTATCAAAGATTTATACTTTCTGAAAAGATAAAATGCTAAGGTCACTCTGAAAGATTGGCCTTTTAACCTTTGTTAGAAAGGAACATGAGAAAGAAGAGAAACACAAGAAAGAGGTTGCTGCAGTCAGTAAAATGCTTTATTTTTTTCTTTTCATACTCCATGGATATCTGCTTTATAAATTATAATCAAACACCTTAGGGCTTTCCCCCATTCAGAATGAACCAAACTACAAGGACGGGTCAATAAGTCAGTGAGTTTTTTAATTTCCCGCCTCTTAACTGAAAGGGCAACACTGCTCCTGTCAACAGACATCTGTCAGTTGACTCCTGTCAAAATTTGAACAAGCTGCATCATTTAGTGTGTGTTTGACAGCCATTGATAGCAAACTACTGTGTGATTTGAGGAGAAAATGGAAAAAAGTGAATTTCATGTGCTCATTAAGCATTATTTTTTGCAGAAAAAAACCATCACTCAAACCAAGGCTAAGCTTGATAAATACTATGGGGACTCTGCACCATCCATTTCAATGGTAAAAAAGTGGTTTACTGAATTTTGTTGTGGCTGTAAAAGCACGGAATATGCTGAACGTTCTGGATGCCCAGTTGAGATCTCTACACCTGAAACAATTGGAAAAAAATCACGATATGGTGTTGGCCGATCAGAGATTGAAAGTGTGAGAGATTATGGAAGCCATAGGCATCTCACATGGCTCAGTGGTTTCAATTTTAAATGATCACTTGGGTATGAGAAAGCTTTCCGTGTTTGTTCACAATCAACCACAAACGCAATCATGTGACAATTTCACAGGAGTGTTTGGCGTTGTTCAACCGTAATATGGATGAGTTTTTGCGCCGTTTCGTAACCGTGGACGAAATGTGTATCCACCACAACACACCAGAGACCAAACAGCAGTCAAAACAGTGGGTTTCTTGGGGTGAATCGGCACCAAAGAAGGCCGAGGTGGGTTTGTCAGCCAATAAAGTCATGGCAAACGTTTTTTGGGATGCACGTGGTATAATCCACATTGACTACCTTCAAAAGGGTAAAACAATCAATGGTGAATATTAGGCCAACTTATTGGGTCGATTTAATGAGGATTTGGAAAAAAGACAGTTTTCGGCCAATAAAAAAGTTATTTTGCACCAGGACAATGTAAGGGTGCACACATGTGCAGTTTCCATGGCAACAATCCATGAATTGGGATGCGAATTGCTCCCTCATCTGCCTATTCTCCGGATTTAGCCCCGGGTGACTATTTCTTGTTTCCAAACCTGAAGAAAGGGCTCGGTGGAAAGAGATTTGACTCCAACAATGAAATCATCTCACAAACAAATACCTATTTTGATGATCTCGACAAATCTTATTTTTAGAAGGGATAAAAAACAAAATTAGTGGGGGAAATGTTCATTGATGAATGACAGTACTATGAGCTCTTTGCGTCTACTGGGGGTTGGTTCCAGTATCCCACAGTCTGATCTTTGTAATCCAAGAATATTTATGTAAACCCAAGTCCCACTGTTTTCCATGGGTCTTACTTCAATGTAAATGTGCTTTACATTATTAGGGACAGAATAGAGTTGGAAGCACTCCAAGGATCATTGACACTAGAACAGTGTTTGTTTGAAAGTGGTAAATTCTAAACAAAGATTAGATAAACATCTCTCAGAGCCGCTTTGAACTGGATTATATGAGTCTACACTGCCAGATAAGATGATATCAGATGCTGGGATATAGAGCAGTGAACATCCAGCCTCAATGGGGCTTCCTTTTTGAATCTCCTCCAAGTCACCAGTACATACATGGATTTGTTTTGTCTGGAGATACCCCAAGGAGAAGAATCCTGGATTGATATGGGTTTTTACATTTCAGAGGTGTTATGCAGCAAATTTGCAAATGCTTGTTTAGCTTTGGATCCAGCATTTTCTGTAATAAAAATAAAATTTATGTACAGAAATAATTTCTATGCAGAAAATAATGTTATCTGCATAGAAAATGTTGTTATTAGAGACACAAATGGATCCAAAATTTAGATGTTTTAATCAAAATATTGTTTTATTCAGCAGTCCTGGTTGCTTTTATTTATTTATTGAATTTAGATCCAGTCTTTCTCTGAAAGTGAGATCCTAAGTGACATCACTAGGCTTTGAGAATTGTTTGCTAAAACTGATAAAATGGTTACTTCCTTCAAGAAAAAAAATAGTGAAGAATGACATCTCTAATCCACCTCTGTGGGTTTGTGATTTCACAACTGCCTAGGCACAGTAGAGAAGGGCCTGGTTCCTGTTGCTACAAGATATATTGCTCATAGTGGAGGGAATGAGATCTTGGTTTAGGCTGTCTGCTCTAAATGAGCTGAGAAGTTGAGTGTGAAGACTGTAAGCATGTTGATGTTTCTGCCGAGTGAAGGAGAACACGAGTAGAATGGGACACCCGTGAAAGGTGGTGACCTCTGATAATGAAGTGTTCTTGCAGCCAAGTTTCAAGTTGTCACCATACCCTGTCCTAACATCATATTCTGTTTCTAAACCACAGTCCACACCATTAGGAGATATATTGTTGCATTTTTTATTTTCAAAACTAAGGCAAAATGCAAAGACTCTGCTGTAGCAATTGCTTTCATGGTAGAAAAAATGCAATATGACACAATTTTAACTGCAATGGAAATTGGCTCTGGAAGCTTTAGATTTGTAGCTTGAGATATTAGAGCCCTTTGGCTGAAAAGACTAAAAACCTTGTAAAACTACAACTCCCATGATTCTATACCATTGCACCATGGCAGTTAAAGTGGTGTCAAACTGCATTAATTCTACAATGTAGATATACCCCAAATCTCCATATACGTGCACGGAACTGTGATATAAGTATACAGTGTTCCCTCGCTACTTCACAGTTCACTTTTACCAGACTCGCTGTTTTGCGGTTTTCAAAAAATATTAATTTAAAATATATATTGCGGTATTTTTGCTGTTTCACAGGTTTTTGTTGCCGCCGCTCTCTGAGGTGCTTTCCCTCCTCAGTCCTCCCTCCAGCCTTTGTCACGATGCAAGACCTTGGCCGGCCCCTTAATCACACACACAGAGATGGTAATCAGCTAACTACTTTATTTGAAGAATAAGAAACAGTTGAAAAGGTAATTGTCCATACAAGTATCAAAAGCAATCCAAAAGGTAAAAGGTAATGTCCAAAAGCAGACTTGGCATGGAAGTTTCCAAAGACTTGGCAAGGCTCCGCTCAACACAAGTGGATCAGGGAACAAAGCAAAGTTGCAAGATCCAAGGCACTCCTTGGCAGGCCACTAGCCCAAACTTAGCTACGTGGTCTTGGCTCGCTACACGTCTGCATAGGATAGACGTGGCCGAGGTACTGAGGATCCGTTCCCACGGATCCTATACTTAATCCCCTTGGCGAGGCCCCCGACACTCTAGGCTTCTCCTCCTCCAATCTGTGCTGTGGGACCTCTGCCTGTCTAGGCTGTGAAACCAGCCCCTCCTGCTAGCCTCAATGCTCCGTCTCCTATCAAAGGTTCGACCTTGCCTCCCAACACCTGGTTCACTATCTTCGTGAGAGTCGAACTCCCCATCTGCTTCCGGGCCTCTCCTCGGTTGTCCCCCCGGCCGTTCATAATCTTCACTATCACTGCTTTCGAATTCCGTCTGGCCTTCCTGCATCTCGTAAGGATCAGGCCAGCCGTCATCCCAGGCCAGGCTTTCTGTGGGGGAAGAAGGCCCAGCTACCTCAAAATCCCCTTCTTCCAGCCCCTCCAAATCCTCCTCAGAATCAGCTGGCTCCAATGCAAGTGGGACCCCTGGTGCTGCCCCCTGCCCTCCAGGCACGAAAGAGAACTGGGTTGCTACAGCCTTGAAGAGTCTTTCCTTCCTTTCCTTCACTTTATTTTAACTTTATAAAGACTTAAAATAGTGTATAACTAACTACTAAAAATGTATAAATATTAAAATTTATATAGCGTCACTACATCACGTTTTTTCCCTTTTTTCAGGATAATAAGTGAGGGAACACTGTATGTACTGTCAAGATCACTTCATCTGTGCCATAGATGAAACACTATACTGTCAAAAAAGTGAGGTAACATAACCGTTCTTTCTCTATGTCATTTTACCGAATGTTGGAGCAAATTTGCAACCATCAATAAAATAGAACATGGGAGAATCTTTCTGTAAATATTGATAAATTATGGATATGTACTGGAGAAGAAAAGATTTTGTTTTGTTGGGTTTTCCTAGGAAAACAAACTATTTCTTTTTATATTGTTTTTTCATTGTATCGGAGCATCCTTGTAATACAGAGTAGGGGAAGATGTATATCAGATGAAGACTACAAGTCAAAAATCTTGGTCCAATTTCAGAATCAATTTTCAATTTTTCCTGCAAAATATTGTATAATAGTATTTCAGATTAAAAAGCAACAGCAGCAAAAGCAAGACAAATGAAGCCAGAAAGATATCTCCAATTTTGAAACTCTTTCCAAGTTCCAGATGTGCCACTAAAAGTTTACGACCTGTACTCACATCTTATTAAAGATTGTGGTTAGTGAGTTGAGATCTCATGTCTGTTCAGTCAAAATGCAGACTTTCGACAGTGTTGCAACATATATTGTTTCAGCAGGTGTTCACTGCAAATTGGCCACATTTTAATACTCCAACCAGGAGGTGGCAGCAAAAAATCTCCTGAAGCTCCTCTTGGTCTATGTATGCAATTTTTCTCCAAATAGAATTGTATGCTCGTAATCTTCTTATTCACTGAGAAGTTTCAGTTGGGAAGAATAGATCCACTTATCCAATTGGATAGCATATCTAGTGCCAAGATTAGTCAATCTGCTTTAAGCATTTAGCACAATAGTCATTTAACTCCCATAGACTTGCTTGAACTATAAATATAAAATCTATATAGAAATGCCCCACTTTTATAACTAGGCACATCTCTATTCTGTACATCATTTTCATAGAATGTGTTCTGGTACATACAAACATATACATGGGGTATTATGTATATTCTTTTGTGAGGAAGCCAAAACTTTAATAGATACTCTTATTTATGAGTTCCTACGTTTGTTTCAAAAACTGACAGAAATTGTTACCCAAAAGTACAACTATCAGCACAAATTTCATTCAGCAATATTAACAAATGAAAGAATTGCCAGTTATTCCTTTCTTTTTAAATAAATACATAAATATTGAAACAATGTATCAGAGAAAATCAGTAGAAGACAGGAGACTAGACTTCAATCTTTGATCAAATTAGATAGCTTTTAGATCAGTTCAAGATGAATTTGATAGTTTTCCAAGTAGGGTTCCATACTAAATCTTGGACAACTTGTATACCAAATACAAGTTATTTTCCATCAAGTAATCTCAGACTTATGTTGATCCTATAGATGAGAGATTTCCAAGAGCCTCAGTCATGTAAAAAATCTGCTTAGGTTTTACAAATGTGGGGTTGTGTTTTTTTATTGAGTCTATCCACCTATAGTGTCACCTTCTTCTTTCCTACTATCTTTCATTTTGTCAAGCATTATCATCTTTTCAGTGATATGTCTCACGATATGTCCGATATGACAGTTCATGGTATCTGCAGATTTTCTCTGACACCAGATTGCAAATGAGTTTATTCTGCTCCTGCCATCTTTCTTCCTGTCCAGCTTACGCAGAAAATGAAACTGACTTTGGGAAACTTCCGAGGATTACAGAATTTAAACAAAAATATTGGGTGAGTGTTTCAATTCTTAAATTTCTGCATGGGCATCCTCTGTGTTTTGAATATCGTTTTTGAATATACAAGGTTGAATGAAAAGTAATGCCTCCACCTTCATTACTCGGGTTTGGTTGGTAATATTTTAAATTCCGAAATATACCTTAGAATGTGCTCTTTAACCACCACTATTCACTTTTCCACATAATCAGCAGACAATTGGATACATTTCGGCCAACAATGAACAAGTTTTCTGAAGCCGTAATGGAAGAAATCGACACTCTGTTTCTGCAAGCAGCGTTTCACAGTTTTCTCAAAGTCTTCATCAGAAGCATAATGATGTCCCTGAACATCTTCTTTCATTATTGGGAACAGATGGAAGTCAGACGGTACTACAAGTAAATCTAGACTGTATGGAGGATGCTGTACAGTGGTGAGATCCAGTCTCTGAAGGTCTGCTGTGGTGCGCTTTCATTTCAGGTGTCAGCATCCTGGGAACCCATTGTGCACAGATCTTCCAATAGCCAAGCAAAGCAATAATGTGACCCACATGTTCTTGTGAAATGCTGATTATGCTTGAAATTTCTCTCTGAGTGATACAATGATCATCCTGAATCAATCTGTCAACCTTTTGCTTGTGAAACTCGGTGGTTGTTGTCACAGGATGTCCAACTCTTCGTTTGTCATGCAAGTCAGATGTTCCCACCTCAACATCTTTAAACTTACTTGCCCAACGATGCACAGTACTCACATCAACACAATCACCATAAACTGCTTGCATTCTCTGATGAATCTCCTTTGGGATGACACCTTCTGCTGTCAAGAATTCAATGACTACACTTTGCTTAAGTTGCATTGACTGACCATCTGCGTAGGGTTCCATACTTCACACTTTAACAACACAACGGTTTAATGCTAAGGCTTCCTGCCAAAATGGAACTGTAGAGGAGAGTCTACTGAACAAGCCAGTACCTGCCGCAAACCAGTACTGCCATCTGTTGAGGCGTTACGAAGGTGGAGGCAGTACTTTTCATTCAACCCTCATACAATTAGATTTGAAAAATGATGTAAAAGTCAAGTTTTGCACACCCCTATTGGCTAACTTACCTAATTTGGTGATTTTCAACTATTACATTTATAAGTGAGCCAAGGTGTGGACATAATTTAAGTTGAGTAATTTTTTTTATAGTCAACAGTATTGTGTTAAAAAAAGTTAGCTGTAAACTTCCATAACTTTTTCAGGAGTCATTCTGACTCTTGTAGCTAACAAATTACTATGACTCAAATTCATTTGTTCATCCATATTAGAGTAGATCTACTAAATCAACAGGACCTTGATAAGTCAGCACTTAACAGACATTCCATTGATTCAAGTCATCTACCCTAGTTTGGACTAACAATTTGATTTAGGCCAGAAAAAAAAGAGAAATAACATTTTCTCACTTCATGCATTTGAAATGGATGCCACTAAATTATTATTAAGTGTAATAATAATTAACAATAGACTTTATTTATATCCTGCCTCCATCTTCCCAATGGGAACTCGGGGCGGCTAACATGAGGCCAAGCCCTTCTAAAATACAATACAAAACAATAAAATACAAAATGCCAAACAAAATATATTTTAAAACTACAACAACAAAATGAAATAGTAAAACAAATTCACACAATTTAAAATTGAAAAGGATGGGTGGGCCAAATGGACAAGATAAAATGATAAAACCCTGGGTGAGGTAGGAGTAGGAAATATGCAAATAAGGGGGCCCAATCAAATGAGACAGTGGGGACAGGCTTTCAGTTTAAAATGGGGGAGTGCATCTGTAAGGACTCACCTGCCTTAAGCAGAGCCCCAGCTCGTTAAAGAGGGCCAGATGATTCCTGGTGGAAGGTGGTGCATTAAGGGAATCTATGGCCCAATTTTCGAGGTGGACATCGCCACAATCCCGGTCCACTATCGAAAGTATGAGGGAGATTGGACAGTGGGGGTTCTCCCAAGCTTGGAAGTCCCCCTGTTGATTGGTAATGACTTAAGAGAGCATTGTAAGAAAATTAACGCCATTACCAGAATCCAGTCAGAAAAGGCGGGAAAACGTGAGGAGGCTAATTTCACCTCACAAACAGCAGAAAGCTCTCCTCAGAGCAGTGCTGAAGAGTTCCCAGTGATGCCTAATGTAAGCCACCCTGTGGAATTCTTGACATATCAGCAGGAGGACGAGAGCCTAAGAGAAATGTGGAGGGAACTCAGCCCAGAAGAGGCTCGACCCACAGAGGCCAACCCTGCTGTTATTGAAACCATAGGGAACAAGCTGTTTAGGGTGGCCCGACGAAAGAAAGGCACTACCCTGTATGAGGAGACCACACAGCTGGTGGTACCTCAACAGTTTAGAGAGAAAATCCTCAAGTTAGCCCATGATGTGCCATTTAGTGGACATCTTGGCATTAAGAAAACCAAGGAGAGAATCCGAAGTCGATTCTTCTGGCCGAAGATGGGACAAGATGTGGCTGCCTTATGTAGAACGTGTGAGGCATGCCAATTGGTAGGGAAAGCCCAAGATAAAACCAAGAGGCTCCTACAACCCATCCCCGTCGTGTCCACCCCATTCGACAAAGTGGGCATCGATATCCCTGGGCCGATGACACCAGTGACCCGGGATGGACATCGATATTTGTTAACAGCCGTGGATTTCGCTACCCGATATCCGGAGGCGATTCCATTGAAAGAGACTGATACCAAGACTGTAGCAGCCGCGCTTTTGAACCTGTTCGCGCGAGTGGGGTTTCCTAAGGCAATCGTCACCGACTTAGGAACCACATTTATGTCTCATATGATGAAAGAAATGTTCCTGGTGTGTGGCATAAAACATCTGACCACCACACCGTACCACCCGCAGGCGAATGATCTCACGGAGAGGTTCAATTTGACGTTGAACCACATGCTGAGAACTTATGTCCACAAGAATCCCAACGACTGGGACAGAAAGATCCAGCATTTGCTGTTTGCTTATCGTGAGGTGCCGCAGGAGAGTACATGCTTCAGTCCGTTCCAGCTGTTGTACGGGAGAGTGCCCAGAGGACCCCTGGACATCTTACGGGAGACCTGGATGGGACAGGAGGAGATCGCGGACAAGGACGTTGTCAGCTACCTCGAAGATCTGAGGGGACATCTGTCTGTCATCAGAGACTGTGCTGCAGAGAATTTGACTACTGCCCAGCAGCGCCAGAAAGAGCTGGCTGATCTACAAGCAAGACCACGAACTTTTGCTGGGGGAGACCAGGTGTTGGTTTTGAAACCCAGGCCAAAGAGAAAGTTAGAAGTGGCCTGGGAGGGACCATACACTGTGGTAGCCAAAGACTCTGAAGTGGACTATGTAATTTCTAGAGAAGCTGATGGGACTGTGTTAACATCTAGTGTCTCTAGTAGCCAGGCAAACACACAGTTTATCCCACTGGCAGAGGGAAATGTATCTCTGTTGGGATGGGGGAAGGTAAATAGAGAGAGTGACGTGCCTGTGCTAGAAGAACAAAGATACAACCTCATTGTTACAATGGGAAAACAGCTGAGTGTTGTGTTACATCCAAAACTAGGGAGGAGCTGGTGTTTTAAAGGGGGAGGAAGTCCCAGCTGTAGAAACAAAACACCATTCCAACAGCTTGTTGGAAAGTCCAAGCCAGATTGCCACGTTGGTGGGCGAACTAGGTAGATGGTAAACATCTGACCTAGATGCATCTTAAAGTGGGAGTTAAGACCTCCAAGACTTTAAGGGTTGCAAATATATAACCTAAAGGCAGTTAGTAATCCGATGGGGCCAGGCACCCCAGGGTTATTAATATTGATTTTGGTAAACCTTTTGTTTTGACAACTGATGCCTTGTCGAGGTTAATTGATTAAGGTCCAGGTAATGTATTAAGTATATAGCATGTTCTTGTATACCTAACCTGTTTTCTTTACAGAAGGGTTACAATTGTATGTATGATGTACATATATGTAATGCTGATGATATCTGTTAGATATTGCATGTTAGTTATGATTTGCAAATGTAAATTTGACTGTATTTCTATGCTCCAGGGTAGGTTAGCACTGGAGGGGATTAGAATGCAGGGATTAGTTGGGGAGGTAAAGACTACATCCTTTGCCTCAGAAAGCAGAGTAGAGAACCCTGTTTCATTCAGCAAATAACCTGAATTGGGGAGGTGTAAGGACTCACCTGCCTTAAGCAGAGCCGAGGCCTGCTTAGAAGAGGTTTAGAAATCCTGTTTTGGTTGTGCTGGCACCTCTTGGAGAGGTGGCTGCAGCCAGCAACCATTAAGGGAAGGGAAGCCAGAGCAAGGGGGCGTGGCCTTGCAGGCTTGTGCCTAGTTACAGTGTAGAGGCTGTGATTGGCTAGAGTATAGAGGGGGAGGAGTTGGAGCTGACAGAGTAGAAAGTCCTGTCAGAGAATGTTTCAGTCTGGAGTTTAGAGTTTAGAGCGAGGCTGTGCAGACGCACATCTCCAGCCTCTGCTGTTTAGAATCAGGCTGTAGATTCGGCATCTACGCCTGAGGCAGTCTTGAGCAAGGTTTCTGGGGGAGTATCACCAGAGCCTTGGCAACAGAGACTGACAGTCTGTCCTAAGCAATTCACCACGTAGGAATTGGTTGAGGTAGGCACGATTTCCCTGGGTACTGGTTGTGGGGGGTCGGGAGCAGGTCAGGGTTTTGCCCTCCCTTCTGCTCGAGATCCCCGTGTACAACTGGTGGGCCACTGTGTGATACAGAATGCTGGACTAGATGGGCTGAGGTCCGATTCAGCATGGCTCTTCTTATGTTCTTATGTTCTTATGAATAGGCTGGACTAGTGGGAGTCACGATTCAGTTCTGACTGCCCTTAGGACCAGTAGTCATTCTAGTGGGAACGCTTGTGGAAGAGTGCCAATTTAGAACTGTTCTTGTGATAGGCAGTTGGGTTACCTGGTCATCTCTGGAGATAGAGTGACAGGTAGTTGGACTCTTAGACTGTGTGGGTTACGAGTAACCCAGTAGTAGCCAGACTCAGGGAACGATCTATGGGATTAGATGTTCCAGAATTTTAGAACAACAACCATCTAGTGGAACTATTAGTTGGGAGTTGGGAGACAAGTCTCAGTACTGTCTGTGGAACTGAACGTACCATCTGAAGAAGTAATAACAGCCTTTTAATTAAGTAACCTCTACACTCTAGCACATATATTGATCTTGCAACCATCACGCTATCTAAGTCTATCATTGTTGTAACTGTACGCTAATTGCCTCTTAGAAGAACCAATACGATCTGTGCCATTGTTAGCCTCGTTCTTGTTAATAAATACTTTTATTAACTTTTAAAGAAGCCTCCGTCATCTTTCGGTCTCCTCAGTTTATATTCTTGGTGGGTGGGTTGTTGTAAAGGCCAAACGCTACAGACACTTCATTTAATTAGAGTTTAATTGTAAAGTAAATCCTAATGACCCATTAGGTTGGTGGCAGACTACCGGGAGTGTCAATACAGTCAATTTAGGTGACCGAGATCGTCACAGCATCATTGGGGGAACACTATAGTTGGTGGAACACAACTGGTGTGAATGATCACTCTTCAAAGGCACATCGAAAAAGCCAGATTTTCAGATTTTTCTTGAAGTCTGCTAAGGAGAGGGATTGTCTAATCTCGCCAGGTAGTGAGTTCCAAAAATGGGGAGCCACAGCAGAGAAGGGGTAGGCATAGACAGAACAAACAAAGAGATATTTATTTTACTCAAAGAACTAATTTATTTATCAGTGATTGATAGGAATTTTGGGGAAAATAATGAAGTAAAATACCTTTCACCACTGACCTTCACTATACTATATAAATTGTTAAGAGTTAGACTAGAGGAGATTTTGAAGTAAGAAACTGTTAGCCTTAGATCATGGCAGACTCATCTAAAGGATTAAATCTCTGATGCCATAAAAATAAGACTTCCACTGAATCAATAGTCATCATTCTACCCCTATCTTCAAATAGGATCTGTATTGTTATAATGCTACCAAGAGAAATCATAGATTTTTTTTTAAGAAATAAATTTGTATTAACACAAAACAACATTCTGAGAAATCACGTCTTGCTTGATTCAAAGATGGAATAGTAGAAGCCATATATTATTATGATGGAGAACGGATATTGGGAAGTTATTATTCAGTGTTCAAAAGACTCTCAGTTTTCAAAGGGTCTAAACATCAGAAAACGTTGTGATAAGATTCAGCTGGCATGGATTGCTTTGGAAGGTGTATTGCCATACATATATAACTGATAAGGGGAGATGCTGGGACCACACATTGTGGTACATAACAGAGCTTGGGAGTTTTAGAAAATGATTACTATAATAAAAAGAAGTTTGTTTATTTGCAAAAAGTGTTGTATCTGATGTAAATTGTATCTGTGGGTTCAGTTGCAATTTAGATTAAGGATTAAAGACCCTAATGGCCTTATTATAAAAAGCCTACTGAAGATAGGGAAGCTATCTCAGAGGCTGCTAAAGAAACATAGAACTGAGTTATTTTCACTCTTAGGACAAGTAAAAGAATAAAGGTGTGGAAAGAGAAAGCAGAGAAAGTTTCCAAAGAGTATCAGCTTGTATTCTGGAGTTTGAATGGGATTTTCCTGCTTCTTGGCAGGGGGTTGGAATAGATGGCCCATGAGGTCTCTTCCAACTCTATGATTCTATGAGGTTACATTTGCGATAGATGAAGAGATTTAAGGTCACTGAAGGAAACAAACCCCTATTATTGCTTTTCTTTCTGGACACCTTTAAGTGTTGAGTGTTGTTGCATATTCAACAGGATCACTGAAAAGCAGAGGTAGGTAGGTGTGATGGGTCATTTTCCTTCTACAGCCCCCATTTAGGAGATTTCCCAAAATCAATAATGTGTCAGTGGTTGAAATCCAGGGCTACTTTTATTTAATACTACACAGTTATAGCACTTTGACACTGCCCTGGCTTCCCATCCATATCACTTTAGACTGAGGATTAAAGGTCATTTGCCATTTGACAGCTAATCCATATTCTGACTTGGCGGCCATCATCAACTTCTGTCCTCCTAAACATCCAATTCATGATGGTAGTGACAGGGACAGTTAACATCAACATCCCACTTCAGGATTTTTAAGTATTGGATTAGCAGGATCCAGACTCTGTAAAAAGGACAGAGGGCCCCAGATTTTGTTTCAGATAATTCCAATTTTATTTTGGAGATTCATACCTGCTTTGTTTATTCCAAAATATTTTCTGCCAGGTCCCAGTATAATCAGACACCTTTTATATCCATGTCACTCGCCAGGCTGGTTTATTGCAACTCAATATAAAATCAGAACAAACAAGAACAAAATCAGGGACTTTTCAACCAGTTTGGATGTAGCCTTAGCCAGCTGTCTCTGTTCGGAATAGCACAGTCTGTAGAAATAATACAGGAATATAAAAGTAATGTATTATCTGAGACCCTTAACAGGTTAGACTTGCAACAAGGCGTGGCAATGTGAAGCATCCCTCTTTAGAATACCAGGCATTGTGGTCTGCCCTTTTCTAGGGTACTCTATTATTCCAAACCCCAGGTTGCACTCCCAGTCAGGATTCTCCCATGGCCTCCAAATGTCTTGATAAGACAGGGACAGTCCCAATTCATTCTTTATCACTTCATTTTTTTCTTTCTGCTTTTAAATGGTTCCAGTTTTTCCCTTCTCAACTTCATTTTTTCATTCTTGCTTTTCATCAATTGCTGCATTCAAAGTGCAGAATCTTGCCCTTCCCTATAGACCCAGGTAAAAGCAAACTGCTGCAGCATCTCCTACATTGTATATTCTTTATTAATATTACCTTTCCTCAGCTTGACCACAATCCAATGTTGCTCTAGTTTTCATATGTAAATGTTGAAGGTTATATTATCCACACTTTATACAGGAAAATATACAAAAACAACAACCATTTTTTTCCATGTCAGGAGCAACTTAAGAAACTACAAGTCACTTCTGGTGTGAGAGAATTGGCCATCTGCGAGGACGTTGCCCAGGGAACGCCCAGATATTTTGATGTTTTACCATCCTTGTGGGAGGCTTCTCTCATGTCCCTGCATGGGGAGCTGGAGTTGACAGAGGGAGCACATCCACGCTGTCCCCGGATTTGAACCTGTGACCTGTCAGTCCTCAGTTCTGCTAGCACAAGAGTTTAACCCATTGCGCCACCGGGGGATTCCAATAATCCAATAATTGCACTAGTGTTCCATATGCCAGAACTGACATTCTCACAAGCAGAAGTGGCTAAATAAGATTTTCAGGAAGTTGATCGTCATGGAAATACTATTGTAATATATTGTAAAGGCATGTGGGAACTGAGAGCCAGTATCACACTGTGTAGTTGTCACACATCAGAAAAGTGCAGCAAGTATTTCACAGCTTAGACAGTGAAGTTGAGAAAATGATTATTTGGTCAGAATAACTTGTAAATGTAGCCCATGATTGTAGCTCTTCTCCATACTTTCAACTTTTCCCCTAGTGAGGTTTGAAACACTGTCCTTGAAAATCTCTTTGAACTTGGGCTCAAAAAGGTTGATGGAACATGGCAATGAAGTATGCTGACAGTCAGTGATCAATGATTGCTTTTTTATCACTCTAAATCAAAGACTGAGCAACTACAGTGTTTTGGATGGAACCTTGTAGCTCGACCAGTGGGTGGTGTCATCAGGCTTCTCAGTCATTCCCATTCTGTGGTTAAAATGAAGACTGAGTTACTATGGGGATTGTAATGAGGCAAGAGACATAGGAGCTTTGCCTGCTTTCCTAAGCAAAATCACACTCAACACAAAAACAATTTCTGTCCTGTTTTTTCTTCTTCTGTGTTTCATTCTGATCTCAATGTAAAAGTCACCTATCTTCAACAGATGCATGGCCTCCATATTAAGATCCAATTCTTTGGAAATACTGTTGTTGTTGTGTGCCATCAAATTGTTTCTGATTTATGATGAGCCTATCACATGGATTTTTGGGGCTGAAAGTGTGTGACTTGTTCAAAGTCATTCAGTGGGTTTCTATGACTGACCAGAAAATTGAATCTTGGACTACAGAGCATTAGCCCAGTACTCAAACTACTACACCACGCTGGCTCTTTGGCAATACACTGGATTAATTCCAGAATGAGAGACTTACTGTAGTAGTTTGAGCATTGGACTATGATTCTGGAGACCAAGGTTTGAATCTGGGCTCAGTCAAGGGAGCCCACAGAGTGGTCAAATCCCAGTCTCTTGGCCTCAGAGGAAGGCAAAGGCAAATCCCTCTGAACAAATATTGCCAAGAAAATTAAGAGATTGTTTTGCCTTAGGGTTGCCATAGATTAGAAGCAACCTAAAGCCACACAACAATAATTCCAGAATGACAACAGGGAAAGATGTGCAGGAGTAAAGTCAAAAACTGGTTCATAAGAATGTGTGAAATAAGGTAGCCAGCCAGTTCAAATATCAGGCTTTTAGGTATCTTGAGAAGAATCGCAGAAACACCACAGTTGTGGTTGTTTTCAACAGAGAACATGGTCAGAGAAGTATCTTTAACTGGCTGCAGCTAATTGACCTTGATTACAAGTCCATCCAGACAGGCTAATAGTGTATGGGGCCTGTTGGGACTCATGCCCAGATAGTTCCAGGATGAACCAGAACTACCTGGGGGTGAGTCCCTATTTGTCACCCCAAACCTTTTGGGCTCCAGATTTCAGATATCCCAGACATAGTTGTAATAGTTAACTTGTTAGGCTATTATATCCTTTTGGTGACAAGTCTCTCCATACTTTGTTAGGCTGCTTCTTGGATAACAGACTGTCCATCCCATGCCCTATCCCTGTCTTACCCACTTGGTAAAAAGCTGCAAGAGCCTCTGGCCTAAACACCAGAAATCCAAGGTCACCACCATTACACCATATAAGTGTGAAAACAACCAAAAGCAAGTGTTCTAACTTTTTGCTAGTATTTCCACATTTAATCAGATTTTTGCATTGCCCTTGCGTGTTTCCTCCTCTCCATGTTCTCTCTGACTAATCTGATGTGATAATTCAAAAATTCATGAGAAACACTTAGAAATAATTAGAATTATTAACCTCCTTCTTTTCAAGGTTAAAAAGACTTTTTTTGAAGAAAAATACCTCCACCCACTCAAGTTTACATAGGGCAGGTTAACATGCTCTCTGACTCCCAAAGAAGTTAACTACTTTGAAACTCATTATTCAGCCCCATTGCATACTCCAATTATGTCTGTCTGTCTGTCAATCTAACTAGAGTAACAAAAGGCTTCTTTAATTGTTCACCAATATCTGACACTGTCTTTCCAAAGGCTTGAGATAGGCAAGCAATTAAAACCTAAAATCATCATGTAATACAGAAACTACACACAGATGAACACAGAAATAAAAATGGCATCTCAATCTAAAGCATATTAGCTAATCGGTTGTGGCTCCTCCCCACCCCAAGGAAAATATCAAAATCACAGTCTCAGATCAGCCAGAAATCACTTAAATCTATACCATAATTGTGCCATCACACCCGGTCTGTAAATGCCCAGTAAAGGGCTAGGACGTGGCCTCTCTATACCGGGGGATTGCTGGTTGCCTTCCTCTGAAAGCTTGGGGCTCCCAAGGACCAAACTGGACACTATAGTTAACTCAAAGGGCTTTATTGTTCATTACATGAGTTGAATTACTCAGGCATTCAGCTTGGTTTCCCCAAAAAGTTAACTGGTGGCGTAATTCCCAAAATAGGGTAGAAAATTCACACATTACAGTTCTTTTGCTGTTTTGGTCCAATGAAGCTTTAGCCAAATGGCTCTCCAAGTCCTTTATTTATTTATTTATTTATTACTTGCAATGCTTCTACCCCGCCCTTCCGGGGGGGACGGACTCAGGGCGGCTAACAAGGCAGCAATTTGTTGCCTAAACATACAATATAAATCCTAAAAACATATATCATTAAAATAACAGTTAAAAACAAGCAAATATTCAACCCTCAAGTAAATTAAAAACAGTGTTCCTCCATAAATCTATGTTATTAAACAGTTATCCATATTCTCGTCAATCATTTAGCCATTCCTCATATAGGTGCAAGGTAAGGACACTCGCAGCCCCAGTCAAATGGCCTGAATTGAAGTCATGGAGCCTTCCTCTGGAAGCCAAAATGACTGGTTAAAGGCGCTTGAGACTCCTCAGCGTCACTCAACCTTTGGATATGCTAAGTATTCTGTATGAGTCCCAAGGATATCAGTTTGGTTTTGGAAGATGGCCTGGTCTGGCAAATCTTCTACATCATCTCAGGATGAGTCCTGATGGTGTAATGAATGTAAAATGGCATACTCCCCAAATCCCTGGAAAAGGGGTGGAACAAAATCAACTGGGCTCTGTAAATGATGATTGACAGAAACCAAGGACCAATCAATGCAACTAAACCTTTAACAAGCTGTGCAAGCTGCAAAACACATTTTTTTAAAAGTAAACCTTTTGCAAACACAAAATTTTCTATGTAGGTGGTGCTCACCGTGCCATCACAATAATACTGTAATATTGATTACACAATAAACAAAATAATTTAAAATCTTTTCCCCTCCCAATTATGGCATAGGTTTGGGTAGTATTTGACTTTAGGTATGTTACTTAATGTTTTCTATATAGTCATCCTCTATCTCATTGTATGGTGACTCTGGCTTTAATCTGAACTTTAAAGAAGCTGTTCAAAGTTTAAGCCAAACTGAAACCTGTGGCAGATTCACCATTCCAAAGACAGGTTGGCCCTCAGACACATTGGGTGTTTTAATTGACCTTACCGAACATCATGGAACTTACTTCTGATTAGAGATACATTGTGTTGTACGATTACAGAAGCCAGATTAGGCATGTCTCTACTCCATAAGGTGCTTCCAAACTAAAAGAGATAATGGGAATAGATAACAAAACAGCAAAAAGAGATAAAGGGCACATAAGTCAAAACACTAGATAAAAAATTATACTTGTATAGTATAAATGTGGGTTCACCTAGGATGTGCCTACATTGTAGAATTAGTGCAGTTTGACAATGCTTCAACTACCATGGTTCAATGAGATAGAATCATGATAGCTGTAATTTGATAACTATATGTTAGAGAAAGCCAAAGACCTTGTATAATCCTGTTGTACAATAGGAAACACAAAGGAGTTGTTTCCACAAATTTAATAACTGTAGTGACATGAATTCTTCACTAATATTCTTCTTGGAACAAGTAATTAGTAAATTTAGCTATTTTATTCTCTCTTCAAGATATACAAAAAACATACTGTTTTCAACCTCCATTCATAAATTAGAATTTATTTTATACTGTACAAAATTCATACTTGGCTGTTTTGCACCACAAACAGTTTTGCACAGAAAATAGCATTTTCTGTGCAGAAGAAAAATCCATAGAATAAGCCCCAAAGTGGTGTTGTTCTAGGATTCTTCTTATCAGGGTTTCTTCACACACAAACACAAAAAAGTGTTCAGAACATCAAGTGGCAACTTCTCCGTCAAATACTTTTGGGCTAATATTTGGCTCAACCTACAAAAGCTTGTCATTGGATTATTTTCAACAGGAAGGAATATTTATTTATTTATTTATTTATTTATTGTTCACTTTTGTATTCCGCTCCTCCCAGCAGGCTCGGGGCGGATCACAGCATAAAATACGTGGGCGGCATGATGCTACAAAGTGTATATATAAATAAATACACTTCCTATCAAGCTTTTTGAGCCCTATGGTATTTCTTTCTAAGGACTAAAGTTATCCTTAATTAAGTTACAGTCATAATGTAATATACTTATCTCTTTGCAACTGGAAAAAGAAATTAACCACAAGTGATTGATTATCTGTAAGTAGCTACTTACAAGCTCCAGGTGGAGGAAAAGATAAACCATTGTTTCTTCCCTATTATAGCTGGGGTCAGGAGAACTGAAAATTATATTCCTTTTCCACTCCACCAATACTTCTGTTTCAGTTGAATTCCTCCTACCCTGTGGCTGCTTCTCAAACATTAACATAAGCAATCATACTTTTCTTGAATAACGTGAGTAGTTTGGAAGTAATGAGTGCCAATGAGAGAGCCAACATTGATAAAGATATTCAAGCTGCAGAGTTTAAGACTTATGAAAACCTCAGGAAGATAGATTATTCATAACTTGTGAGGCTCTGACTATAAAACACAGGAAGGCATAAATATAACTTTGATCTTTCTAGAAGATACAGTTGTGAGTAGAAAGATAATTACCGCCATTTACTCTATTGATCTATGTCATTCTGTGCTTAGTTTCCCTTGTGCATGCACAAAGAGTAAGAAAAGTTTGGAATCTAAACTAAAACGTTTGTTAGACATTATGACGTTGCTAGTTATCCATATTTTTCCCCAAAGGATAAATGTGCAATCCATAGCCTTCTGGCTATGAGATGTCTCTGGTGGTTTGTCTTTGAAAGGAAGAGTCTGGAAGAAATTTGCTCTGACAGATCTAAACTGAATCATGCATCATGTAGCAACAGGCTTTGGCCATGAAGCGTAAATAAGATCTAGACAGATCCACGTGGATAATAAGATGCTCCTGTGAACAAGAGAAAGGTAAAAATATAAGCCAAAGATTCCCCAAGCTGAATTTTATACTTCTTTCTAGTCGTTGATTAAGGGGCAACCCAAGACATTTTATGGTCTGAGGCAGATAGACACAGAGTACCCGCACCCATAAAATCAAGGTGTGCAGTATCTAAATGCAAATTATGTTGACACACTAGGCATACATTCCTGCAAACACCTCTCTATATGTTTGATAGTCACCATAATTGTAATAATTGAAATAGCTACAATTACACTACTCTTTCACAACAATGAGTAGTCTCCACCCTTTTTTCAAAGCCAATGTTACAATTGCACAAATGTAGTAGCTCCTTTCGTTTACTTTTCAGCATCAATTCATTTATGAACCTGCAACGAACTCTGTGATTGTCAATTCAATGCAACACCCATTCCTGCTGCCTCATCAGATTTCTTGGGCAAAATTGATACCTCTCCATAACTTGGCTTTCACCAAGATTGAATATTGCAATCACAATTCAAATTTCAATATATGCATTTAGCAATAATATAACAAATTATACAGTAAAGTGCCTGCAGTTTCACCTAATCACATTTGACATAATATGTCATTTCTAGGAATTTTCTAGTTTCCTCAGGCTAAATTCTTGGGAGGAGAGCAATGACCAATCTCGATAAAATAGTGAAAAGTGGAGACATCACACTGGCAATGAAGATTTGCAAAGTCAGAGCAATGGTGTTCCCCTTCGTAACCTATGGATGCGAGAGCTGGACCATAAGGAAGGCTGAGTGAAGGAAGAGAGATGCTTTTGAACTGTGGTGCTGGGGGGAAATTCTGAGAGTGCCTTGGACTGAGAGAAGATCCAACCAGTCCATACTTCAGGAAATAAAGCCCGACTGCTCATTGGTGGGAAGGATATTAGAGGCAAATATGAAGTACTTTGGCCACATCATGAGAAGACAGGAAAGCTGAGAGAAGACAATGATGCTGGGGAAAATGGAAGGAAAAAGGAAGAGGGGCTGATCAAGGGCAAGATGGATGGATGGTATCCTTGAAGTGACTGGCTTGATGCTGAAGGATCTGGAGGTGGTGACGGTTGACAGGGAGCTCTGGCGTGGGCTGGTTCAGGAGGCCATGAAAAGTCGGAAGTGACTGAACAAATAAACAACGCAGGCTAAATCTATGACTATAGTGAATGTACAATGAAAAGTTGACTCTAAATTGGCCTTGGAGATCCTGGAGATTCCTAGAGAATTTTTAAAAATCAAAACTGTGACTAATAAAATTCGCAAAAGGTAAACCAATAAATTGAATAGAAAAATGTGGAGGGATTGCTGTATGTGGTAGCATTTTTAGAACTCAGATAATTTCAGATAGACCTGTCAGCAATTTATGTAATCCTGGATAGCTAAAGCTACACATAACTTTTCTTTTTTCCATTCAAGAGTGTGATTGAGTTGAAAGATCAGTACATGGAAAAGGAGTTATGTTTATTATTCTAAAAAAAAGTCTTCCCTTCATTGTGTAATCACTATGCAAACACTATTTATTGCCTCATATACTGCTGAAGTAGCTTAGATCAAATAATAATTTCTTCACCATTATATCATGGTCAACACAAAGTCAATTGACAAAGATAGAAATTAGAGAAGATTAATGCCAAGAATGTAGCTAGAATTTGCCATCATTAATCGGGAGTTTAAATGTTCTTATTCTGTAATTATGATACTTTCGAAAATCAATCAGGGATAGGAACTTAGAATAGAGCAATCATGTGGAAGGGATTTAACTAGAAAAGTATGTCCAATAATTTCAATGATGACGTGAGAGGCTGAGAAACTTGAAGGGTTTTTAAAAATCTTCTTTCCCCAGACAACTGAAGAAAAGTCATTCTATACAATACATTCTTAGGTTACTTTATTGTTATCAATGCTGTTATTTTGGTTATTATTATGGGGCTACTCCATGGTAGTAAAGTTGACACTGGAATGAGGCAAAAACAATTGAACCTTGCTTATATTTCTTCTGAATGATTAGCATCTAAAGTTAACCTAATTTTGGTAGACCTAAGTCTACTTCATCTGAGTACCTAGGAGCAGATATTCAGAACTATAAATTTATTATTTATATATTATTTCAATTTGCTAAACCACCCTCCCCGAGGCTCAGGGCGGTTTCCAGGCATATAAAAAAAACACCAAGATAAAACATCCTAAAACATCCTAAGAACATCCAAAAAACATCCTAAAAACACCCTAAAATACCATGACATCGTGGTCGGTTACAAACAATAAATAAGAGGCTATGTGAATAATAATAGATTGATTCTTTCCATCTGAAGCAGGGTAAAACTCAGATAATCTCTAAGGAAATTTTCCTCTGCTTTATTCATGTTTTTCAGCTTGTGTGCCTGCTTTTTAAAGCCCATGAGGATAAGATATTACATGAATTGTCATTGTTGTTGCTATCCTCTGCTACTCCTTTCACGGTAGGGAGATTGTACAAGCATCTCGGGCAGACATTTATATTTGTTACCACTAGGCCAATAGTTCCTTTGCTACATTGCTGAATATACAATATTTAAAGTTAATGCTGTTAACTCCTTTTTTTGGTTTTCTTATGCCCAAAACAAAATTTGCAACAGTACCCAAAACAGTCTCTTTTCACTTCTCGGGGTCTGGTAGGCTAGCACTCAGAGTTCACAAAAGCCTTGTTTACACTGGATGCATAATCCGGGGCCACTCCAGAGCATTATGATCAACTGTGATACTGGCAACATACAGTGGGCCAAGCCCTCTGCGGCAATGCATTGGTGTCTTAATGGTCCAAAACTCTACTGGGCTGTCCCTTTGTCCATGCGTCACCACTGTCACTCCACACCAGCCACAGAACTTTTCTGCAAATGCCTCACCATTACCTGTTGCATCTACTGAGGTCATGACAGGGCACCTGCACAATCAGCAAAGAGGCGGTAGAGTGACCCCCTCCTTGTTTCAGATCATGTGTGTGCCCCTTTCAGACTTTAGAAGATACAAATGCAAGTGCCTGGTGATGTCCAGGCACTTGCAGGGAGCTCTGTGGCTGATAAGGAGCTGTGGTGGTGCCACATGGATGACTCACCTCCTTTCCTGCACTGATCAGCACAAGAAAAGGTTGATTGCAGTAATGTGCATGTGGACAGTGAGTTGGCCCATTGATCTAATCTTGCTGTTGGGATGGTTGCAAAGCTACAGACACTCTGGACTTTTTCTGGAAACTCCAAAGTATTTTCTGACATTTCTCAGAATTGAGCAAATTTGCATTTTTGGGGGGTGGGGGGAGGATGGACTGCTGATACTTCATGGAATTGCCATGTATCATGAAGACTACCAGCTTTTCTATGTATCCTGTGCCATCGCACCCAGGCTGTAAATACCCAGTAAAGGGCAAGGACGTGGTCTCTCTATACCGGGGGATTGCTTCTTGCCTTACTTTAGAGGCTTGGACCAAGCTGGACACTCTAGTTAACTCAAACAGGCTTCATTGTTCTTAACACGATTTAGCTTCACTCAGGCACTTAGCTTAGTTCCCCAAAAGATAAAGGAAAGATTTTACTTTACAGTCTCTCTGTAGCTTTAGTACAGGAAGCTTCAGCCGGATGGCTCTCCAAGTCATCTCCTTCCTTATGGCTTCGAGGTAAGGACACTCAAACTCCATCCAGATGGCCTATATTGAAGGCTTGAAACCTTTCTCTGGATGCCAACTGACTGGTTTGAAGGCACTTGAGACTCTTCAGAGCTACCCAACCTTCTGGTATGCTGGGCTTTCTGTATGAGTCCCAAGGAAAGTCAGACTGGTGTTGGAAGATAGCTTGACCAAGACCTGGTCTGGTAAACCTTCAGTCACGTCCTCTCTGGAGAAATCCTGGTGGTTTTAATGAATATAAAAATGACATTCTTTTCGAAGTCCCTGGGAAAGGGGGTGGAACAAACTCAACTGGGCTCTGCAAACAATGATTGGCAGGTGCAAAGAATCAATCAATGCAACCAAACCTTTGCAAAACTGAGCAGGCTTCAGAAACACAATACAACAGTGCAAACCTTTTGGAACTTAAAGTTATTCATACAAGTGGCGCTTGCTGCACCGTCACATATACTCCCTCCCTCCCCCACACACGGATATGGCCAAAGTCATCCACAAACATGCTAATGACAAGGGGCAAAGCAGTGCAATTCTACATAAAAAGGTTACTGCAATTCAGTGTTCATTTATGGGCACCGCAATTGAAGGGAGATGTTGACAAGCTAGAATGTGTCCAGAGGAGGTCGACTAAAGAGTCTGGAGAACAATCCCTATGAGGAGTGGCTTAAAGAGCTGGGTATGTTTATCCTGAAGAAGAGAAGGCTGAGAGCAGACAAGATGAGGGCCATGTATAAATATGTGAGGGGAAGTCATAGGGAGGAGGGAGCAAGCTTGTTTTCTGCTACCTTGGAGACTAGGATGTGGAACAATGGCTTCAAACAACAGGAAAGGAGATTCCACCAGAACATGAGGAAGAACTTCCTAACTGTGAGAGCTGTTTAGCAGTGGAACTCTCTTCCCCGAACTGTGGTGGAGGCTCCTTCTTTGGAAGCTTTGAAATAGAGTCTGGATGGCCACCTGTTAGAGGTGCTTTGAATGCAAATTTATAAATACATTTATTATTATTATTTATTTCGAACACTTTTACCCTGCACTTCTCAACCTCTGGGGGGGACTCAGGGCAGCTTCCAGTGACAACAATTTGATGCTTCATAATAAAGTACAAAACAGCAATAATTATAATCGTTAGAAGCATAAAAAAGTTAAACATAAAACATTAAAACAATATACTTACATTCTACTGAGCTATTACCAGTCTGGTGGCCATCCTTATTTTGATTCTTTTACTTTCTCATCTGCAACCTATGCAACTATTTATGCCCCTAGTGGGGTAGTTTTCTTTGAAAGGTGAACTTATCTTTGCAATTTTCCTACTATTAAACTATCATACAAAGAAAAAAGTTAACGTTTTACAAAAAGTATATTTAAAAGGTGTGCAACATGAAAACTCATGCTCCTATTTATGTGAAATGTGTAAGCCATTCTCTCTTAAGATGCTATTGGGCCTACAAATATAAGTTTGGCAAACTTGACAAGTCCAACAAAGAAAAAAAAAGAAAAACTATCCATTTTATGTCCATTTGATATTTTTTATCACAATCAATGGGAAGCGGAAAGCTCTGATTACCAAATCAAGGCTAAAATTTTGATGAGGTGCATTGTGTGGCCTTAGTATTGGTCTCTGCCCAATCAAACTGTTTCCCAAATCATTGAATCAAGATTCACACTTCATCTTGTGCTTGGTGTATATCCCTTCTCACTTACATGAGACCCAGCCTGTCACCCCATCATTCTGCTTCATACAATAAAACTACCTAGGAATTTTAAATGCATTTCATAAGAGAAAAATAACACTTCCCCTAACTCAGATTCCTGCCATAATTGCAGTTTAGAGGATTATTTTTAAAGGGTGTGAAATCTACAGCTCCTCCGCCCTGATATTAATTTACTAGTCTCTTTGGTTTCAAAGTGTGTGTTTCCTGTAATATAAGCCTATTCCACTTCCCTTGCATCAGGTAAGTTCTCATATCTTTATAAACACACACACATTATACCGCAAACTCAGTCCATGCTTTCTTCCATAGCTGAGGGTTAGTTTAATAGGCAATGAGAAGGTCCCCAGTTCTTAAGACATTTTTCTTTAAGGATGTCTAATAAGTCTCTGATTAGTCTTAAAGTGACTAATCTCCCAAAGTTGTTTTATTGCCTTCTTTCAACTCTCCTTCTTTCCAGAAGTCACATTGGACAGAAAGAAAGAAAGAAAGAAAGAATGAAAAAGGGAGGGAGGGAGGGAGAGGGAGATCAAAAACATTATTTTCCATACACTTCATACAATATAACCTATGAAAATATGTATATTGGAGTAACTGTTCCAGATATACAAATGCGGCTTTGCTGGGGTAATATTGAAGGGGGGGGGGCACTCTTCTGCAAGGAAGAATAACAAAGTAGACAGAGAGTAAGTGTAGATGCTACACTGTGCATTGAGTGTTGGAGGCAAAATTATATCCCCCCACTGTTCCAATTGGCAGGAACAGATCTGATCATCCCATCTTTTCAGCTGATTTTAGAATGCCCCAGTTTCTCTCTCCTCTCCACCCCCCCCCCTCCACCATCCTCAGCTTGCTTGAGTTGCTGAAATTTTGAGTTCAAAGTGGAAAATAAATTTGTACTCAATTAACTTAACAGGAGGAGAGGATGAAATCTTGCTGTTCCCAATACTCTTAGACAAAAGCAAATGCTTAGTGATGCGAGTACCTCTGCTGATGTCAGCACAAGGCACTCTTGACAGTTGGGAGCTCTTCTTGAGCACAGCAGCTATCCAGCCACATGGCTAGGAAGGTAAGGTGACAGTCCATTTTATACCATGAACTCAGGGCTCATTTACACAGGCACCTAAGTCCAGACTGGTCTGACATATTGCTGCTTTGGATTCTGCAGAGGTGTTTTCATGTTTCACCCCTGAACTGAGGTAGTGGAGAGATCAGAGTCCTGACTGTTTAGGTGAGTCAGATCTATTTGACCTCAATCTTTTCCACTGTCACCCTTATCATTTCCATTATTTGTCTCTGCACCAGTAGTCATAGAGATATGGAAATCTGGTGTTACTGGGCATCTTTGCTGATTTCAGCAAAGGTGTCCAAGTTTTCCAGGGAAATACAGAAAGGAGGGTGTTGACATTGGCAGAAACATCAGGTGATGGCCAGAATCTCTCCAGAGCTTTATGGCCACTGTCATGGTGACAAAGAATAGAAAAGGCAAGTACCAGCCCCTATTCCCTGCCCTGTGGATGGCAGCACTGGCTAATATGAAAAACTGGACTGGTTCATACTAATCCTGAAGTCTGATGCTTCCCTGGAGTTTAATGGAAGCCCTGAAGCATTTCTCAACTTCTACTAACACCAGGAAAAAATGGATTGACTGATTATACTCTATGTTCATGCCTGGATGTTTTATGGCTATCTAGGAGTGCAGGGGGACTGATTTGGGGTATGTAGCCCCAGTGTAGACAGGTTCTCAGTTTGCAACCATTGAGGTAAGCTCAACACAAAAGGGGAATGTGGAAGAGGACAGAGAAACTGTTTTTTCCCCTTAACAGCATCTGAAAAAGTGGGACACCAGAAGATAAACTGGGAATATCCCTGCCAAATGTGTGCATTTCTTCAGAATAAATAAAAGTAGCTGTGTATTTTTGAGAGTTTCTGGGCTGGAAACCATCCACCAGAAGACTTACACATATATTTCACTATATATGCAGAAGCAGGGACAGACACAGGCCCACTGCAGAGCTGCATGTACGGCTATATCCACATTGGGGACCATACAAACCTGTCCAAAACCTTTTCTAAATACTAAACTAACATTGGAGATCTGTCTCCAATTTAAGGCTTTGAGCCCTTGAAGTGTGGTCCAAAATGAAATAGCAAACCTGTTCCCTTAAGTGTATGTGTGTGCATGCGATGAGAGAGAAATATGAGAGAACACTGATGAAGTGACAGACTTTCTTCTTCCTGCTGAGAAAAGCCAAATGACTTCTTTTGCCCACAAACCCAGTAAACAAAAGATCTATCCTGGTAGGAAGATGCATCCCATATTGCTGAAGACCCTCCAGCTGGCCAACTTTACACTGACATAATCGCTAGGATTTAGGGGAAAATGATTTCTTATATTGCAAGTGAAGAGGAACAGTACAAGGCATCTGTGGTTTTTTTCTGCTGAAAGCAAGCAGACAATAGAAAATATAGCTTTTTTCTTTCTCTCCTCTGCTGATATCCAAATTCTTATTCCTTTAGTTCCTGGTCCAGCAACTAATCCTGATGGAAACCGGACCTGATAGTACTCTCTTGCAACAAGCTGTCTTGTAACTGTGATGAAGCAAGTGCTGTATCTTGGGCGAATTCTAGGGTGCTGGAGCTCACCTGGTTCTCAGATGTTTACAACAGGTGATGGATGCAGCTGCAGATGGGCAGAGCAGCTGGATCAATGAAGACTCACGAGAGCTGATATTTTACACTGACTATAGCATCCTTTCTTCTTAAGGGAGATAGCCAGACATCTGCATGGTGACAGACATTTGTTTCATAATTTTTATTTTTAGAATCATTGCCTTTTTTGCAGCTAAAACATTGCTTGTTGCTGAGAAAATATGTTTAGCCTTAGAGTAGCAGGATCAATGTTGCACCTCAGGTCGCGGACAGCCCCCCTAGATCACACACACCAGGCAGATGCAATAAATGTACTTTTATTTAGAATAAATGATAAAGAATAATTCAAAGAAGTAAGACTAAAGCAATCAAAAATAGTCCAATAAAGTTCTTTAGCTGCAAGCCCAAGCGGCTTAAATCCCAAGCAAAGCAAAGTTCTGGAACAAGGCAAACCGCTCCGGCGGTCAAACATGATACTTGAGTTAAACCGCAACGGCGGTCAACATGAACTTGAGTCCGAACCACTCCGGCGGTCGAGCTTGGAAACTAGAATGTGAGACTTGATTATGCTGAACGTAGCTTCAGGTCTGACTAGAATCCCCTGGTCAGAAACTAATAAGGAGGACTAGTGCCCATTGCACCCCCTTCCTCAAGCTCCATATTTTCCTAGAATCCCTGATACTAGCCCTTTGGTCAAATTCCATCTCATTAGCAGGCCCAGGTGCAGTACTATCAGAGTGAGAAGCAGGAAACTCCCTTTCTCCGGAATGCTCACTTGGAAAGGTAGTAGAAACTCTCTCTTGGGAACCAAGGCCACATGGCTTCTCATAGTCCGATTCAGAATCAGCTTCCATGGGATCCTCAGTAAACTCATCTGCAGTCCTCTAGCTATTCCCTCTAGCTATTCTTCATCCCATTGCAAACTCTTGTTTGGAGACCCATACCCATCTGGCTATTCATTATCTTCAAGATGACCCTGATCAGCTGGGACCTGACCCTGATCAGGGGGGACCCCCGGTGCCTGACTCTGACCACTGGGCTGACTAGGCTGGAACTCCACACTCAAACACAGTTGCACTTCTGTAACCACAATGGTGCTGTGTTTTGAGTTTAAAACATGAAACAGAGCATGCTTAAAGTACAGGGTGAGCATCCCTTACCTGGAATTCCAACATTCTAAAGATTTCAAAATACAGAATTGTCCAAATGGGTGGCCAAGGGAATGGCACCTCTGCTTTCTGATGGTTCAATGGACACAAATTTTGTTTCATGCAAAAAATCATATAAAATATCATATAAAATTACCTTTAAGCTATGTGTATAAGGTGAATAAGAAACATAACTGTATGTCATTTGTAGACTTAGGTCCGATCTCCAAGACATTTCATTATGTACTTATATGCAAATATAAATATTCCAAAATCCAAAGAAATCTTAAATCCAAAACACTTCTGGTCTCAAATATCTCGAACAATGGATGCTCAGTCTGCACATTTAAAAATGAAAGCAATTACAAGCAGACTGCAATATTCATGATAGCTTACACTATTACAAATAGGGATTATGTCATCATCATCATCATCCATGTATATATGCATTTATTTTGCAACATCAAGAGCATAATGCTTTACAATAAAACAATAAAAACAATGGTTCTTGCCAATGGTGTACAATCTAAAGTATATGCTTATACACATATTTTTATGATTGAATTTTAGTCCCTTCAGGGAAACAGGGTGGGTTATAAATAAAGCATTATTATTATTATTATTATATCTTAACCATTCAATTACTGATAGTTTGATTCTATATTAATATTTAACTTTTATATCTTTTACCTCTATTGCTTTGTAAGTGCTGGCTGCTTTGTATCTCAATCCTGTATCTCAATCCAGCAATAACAACAATAATATTGAAATTGGATGAAGCAAATTTAGGAACATCCAATAAGAAGCTAAAGAAAAGTTAAATGAATAGATCCATTGATCTATATTGAGATTCTGTTATGAATTGGGTGGCAACATTTATCATTTATCTGCCCCAACTCTATGGAATTCGCTGCCACCATATATAAGAGCCATGTCTTTTATGCAAGCACTTAAGACATAGCTCTTTGGCAGAGCATTTACATTGTAACAATTTTAATGTTATTGTTGTATGAGTTTGTTTTTCTGTCTTATGTAAGTCGCCCAGAGCACTTCGGTGGAGGGCGACTAATAAAATAATGAATGAATGAATGAATGAATGAATTTTATCATGCCTACAACTTCTCTATAATAAATTCTAAAAGACAATCTGAATAAATTCTGTTTCTAGGTTGTTGCAAGTTTTCCGGGCTGTATGGCTATTTTCCAGAAGCATTCTCTCTCGACGTTTCATTTGCATCTATGGCAGGCATCCTTAGAGGTTGTGAGGTCTGTTGGGAACTAGGAAAAAGGGGTTTATATATCTGTGGAATGTCCAGGGTGTGAGAAAGAACACTTGTCTGTTTGAGGTAGATGGGAATGTTTGAATTGGCCACCTTGATTAGCATTTAATGACCCAACAGTTTCAAGGTCTGGCTTCTTACTGCCTGGGGATATCCTTTGTTGGGAGATGATTAGCTGGTGCTGATTCTTCCTTTCTGTTGATTCTGGTTCTATTACTGGTTTTTCCATCATGATCACATAAATTGATCAGCAAGCTATGCCTCATTGACATCCATTGCTGAGGTCTAAGAATGAGATCCTCCTGTGCTCTTCAAAGAGGCAAGCTTTGCTTCTTGTGGAGCTGAGAAGGTCACTTCCTATGGGAGTGGAAGCACTTCAATGGAATCTTTGAAAAGCATCAGAGACTTGGAGGGGAGCTATGTGCCATGTGGGAACTCTTCAATTAATTATTTAGTGTAACTATTAATTAAATACTACAGTATTATTCGATGCATATCATTGGGACTCAACTTTGGAGTGGAGATATCGCCACAGCCTTGAAAAGACGAAATGCAGGCTTTTGTTGAAAATCCCCCAAAACCTTTCCAGCAAATGAATTTGGCAAGGCAAGACTATGTATGTTTTGCATTAAGTTGGTTGAGTTTGACCATACGACAGCTGGTCTTGATTTGGGTTTTTTTTTAAGTTGCAGGTTACTTGCTGTCTGTATTTTGTTTTATGGCCTTCATATTCTTCCCCAATAGGTCTTTCCCGTCCCCTATTTCCCCCTCCTTTCTGGATGGGGTTTAAGAGACTGAAGGATTAAGGGCTGGGAGACTGAAAGCTTAAGAAGCCTACACAAGAATAAACACATGATCTGTAAGGAGGGAAAGATGTAATATTTTGCTGGATAGATACATCAATAGAGAATTAGATGAATATGAGGTGCTGACTTGTTGAGCTCCATCAGAAAGGGATTACTGAGCTTGAAGGACAATGCTCAATACTTATTACATCATTATTAAGAAAAAAAGAGCATATTCCTAGGGAAATATATGCATACCTATATTCAAACAGTGGTTCTCGCTGCACTAATAATACTTAAGGATGCTTCTGAACATCTCTTTATGTGAAAACAGATGCTGAGAGAATTTGTGGTTCATGTTTTTCAGCAAATTGATCCTAGTCACACTTCATAGACTAATCTGAAAATTGAAACACCAGTTCTGAAGATCCCTTTGCCAAATCTTCCAATGCAATATTCAGCTTGGAAAAGGCATGCAAAACTTCATATGAGTGTCTCTTTCTAAAGTGCATATTTTATGGAAAGCTTTTGGTCTTTGCATAGTCTTCTGTGTTTTGCTTCTTTGCTTATATTTAACCCATCCATAACTTGTGGACTCTTAACCTGGACTGAAAAAGACACCTTTGGATGGGACAAAATAACATTAATGTTATTTTATGGAAAGTTCAAAAGAAAAGGCCCCATGTGCTGAAAGTGATGGGTGCAAAGCTTGTGCCTCATGTGCAAAAAGGTATGTTGTGCAAAGGGCAGATGTGAACACAGACTCTGCCTATCACTCTCTAGTTAAGACTCTGAGATGGCCTGAGGAAATGTAAACAATGGAGTTGCAACAGCCAATCAATTATAGAGCTGTCTTTCAGATACAAACAAGATTGCCCAACCTCTGGAAACTGCAACAATGTGGGATGTTTGGCCAGTTTGGCAGAGTCTCCATTCTGTTTGGCAGCGTCTCCATTCAGTATAGTTAAGCACTGTTTTCTGCCCTGAATACAACAATGAGGCCATTTCCTTGTCAGCAGGAGGGAGGGGGTTTTGAAGAAAAGAATCCAGTTTGTATTTGAAAATGGGACTTGCCTTCTTCCAAGATGGCCAGACATCTATGATATCAATCTCTTTCCTATCAGAATGCCTCTTACAATGTCCGTGCTGTGGCAAGAGGCTAAACACTTGCTTGCAAATCGTATTTATCAAGTATAACTCATAACAAAAGTTGTGCCTTGAATTTCCCTGTAGTGTAACAGTCAATTTGCTCCCCACCTCCAAGTCAAAAGTGTGCATGACAGTTGCGTGTGCACTTGTAATATGATTGGGTGCAATAGTGATGTCATGAATGACTTTTCAATAACTTTAAAGCATAGGTTCTTTTTATTGCAATTTCCTGTGTGAGAGGTTATATCAGATTACAGAAAAACATTTAAACAAAGAATTGGACATACAGAGATACAGATTCTATGCAACTATTGGATGTTGTCATACCCCAGCCTGCCCCTGGTCCTCAGCAAGACCAACGCCATGTTAAATTCCAAGTCACAGAAAGGCCTGCACAGTCTAAAGGCAAGATGCTTCAAGAGGCCCCAGTTCACCCAACGTTCAAGGACAAAAGCCAGGCCGTCTCAGCTTGGGCTGATAAGAACCGCGGGAATGTCAAAGCCGAGTTTACTCCCATTCGTCCAGGTGCTACTGCTAATTGGGCTTGCATTCCAATTCGATGCGGGAGGCGTGAGAAGGCCCAGCTGGGAAACTGTTGTGAGAACCCGTTCCAATGCACTGTATGTCGTAACTTCAAAGCTTTGGAGACCTATAAGAGTTTGGGACTGAGAGATGTGTAGTATCTCTCGTCAACGTTGATTTCCAGCCTTCATGAACTTTGCTTGGGCTATTGAGCCTTCCAGCTATTGAACACTATTTACCAAGCCTTTGCTTCAAGCCTTTCCTGTGGATTAGCCCGTTGGGGCATCAAGACTCTATACCTTGTTCCTGGTTGCTTTTGGGGACTATTGCTTTGCAATACATGGTGCTTGGAAGCATCAAAGGACTATTTTCTTTATTTCCTTTACTCTATCCATTTATTCTAAATAAAGCATTTAACCATGGCCAGACTCAAGTGGTTTACTGAGGGGTCCTTCAGATCTAAGGTACAACAGATGTACAACAACTTACAGTTACATTGGACTAACAAACATACAAAGGGGAATTACATTTTCACTCAACATTCACACCACATGTACACGCATTCATCCTCACACACCCAAATATTATTATATCCTTTTCTCCCTCCTTGGAGAAGCACCTGTTAGGCCATAAACTGCTTTCCTGAAGCCTGCCAATGTATAGTTCCATAACTTCCATAACGCCATAACTTCAAAACTTCAAAACGCATCCTTTCCCTAATCACAATGCCAAGGACCAAATCTCTGTTTTCCATACAGCAGAACCTGGCTCCCTGCACAAAATCTAAGACTCCAAAAGCACACTTCTTCCTTTTCCCTTGAAAAAGAAGGCCAAAGCGACCAGACTGCTCCCGTGCAAATCTGCCACTATCCATAGGTACACTATCTCTCTCCTTCCCATGGAGCAGAGCATAGCAGATGAACCAGACTCCTCAGGTTGGTCACACTTGAGCATTATTAGACTGAGTCATTTATAGGCGTGTTCTGCTGATGTCATCCCAAAGTTGTAAATGAATGATAGACGTCTTCCATCCTGACTCCATCTCAGTTTCCTGGGCAGATGTTGATCTTCTTGATTGGTGTTGACAAACAAAAGGCTTGTGATGACTTCTTTCTTAACATAAGGAATGTTGCAAACATTTCCTTAACTTGAAAGAACCATTGTCACAGTTCTTATCAATTCTCATTAGCAGGTTTTGATCACAGTTCCAGCAAGCAGGTAGTTAGTCATTGCAGGCCTTAATATTATATTGGTGTCTCCAAAATTATTAATCCATCCATACAGCCTTCCATTCATACCCACACATCATATTAAATTCATATTTATCAAATCTGCACAATGAATTTCTTGTGACAGTGACAGCACTTATGCAACTGCTGAGAAACTGCAAGTATATTACCTGTATGTGCAACTGTACAAAAGTGTTATTTCCAAACATCAAGGGATCCACTGACCGCATAGGGAAGCTGATGAGGAAACACAACATACAAACTATCTACAGACCCATTAAGAAAATCCAACAAATGTTACATTCAGCAAAGGACAAGAGGGATCCTCTCACCTCTCACCATGTAGCTGTGGACAAGTCTCCATAGGGACCCCCAAATGCAGCATTGTCCTGACACGAATCAAGGAACATGAAAGGCACTGCAGGGTACTTCAACCAGAGAAGTCAGCCATAGCACAGCACCTGATGAACCAACCTGGACACAACATATTATTTGAGAACACAGAAATGCTGGACCACTCTAACAACCACTATGTCAGGCTACACAGAGAAGTCATTGAAATCCACAAGCATGTGAACAATTTCGACAGAAAGGAAGAAACCATGGAAATGAACATAATCTGGCTACCAGTATCATTTTTTTAAAAAAACCTTCTAAAATTTTAACAGTAAATAATGAACAAAACTTTATTTTGCAGCTGAGATTTGTATTTTGTAGTTTTTAACTGTTAATTTTATATGTTTTTATATGACTGTTTTTATCTTGTGATGTATTGTATATGGGCACTTGTTGCTGCTTGTTCACTCGAGTCGCCTTCGGGCTGAGAGAGGCAGTATAGAAGCATGGCAAATAAATAAATAAATAAATAAAACTCAAACACAGGGGAACTCCAGACAAGAAACAATCAGGAACAGCTAATCACCTCTCAACAAAGGTGTCAGATCTGGGAAATCTGAGCTTGGAAGAAGTTCAGGTTTCCAGCCTGCCATGAGTTGGTGCTGACCTTTGTCCCAGTTCTCCGGGAGGTGAAGTGACCTTTGTTCTAGTTACTGAAGGACTATGCTGAGTCAGTCTGGGAGTGATGTAACTTCCAGGTGTCTCCAGGGGAAGTGAGGCAACCTCTTCTGGACTCGGACATTGGACATTGGACTATTAGTGCTGACTCAGAGACTAATGAGGTCACATCCCTTTGGACTGTGGGATTTGCTGATTCACCCGGATATGGTGCAACCCTGCCTGGACATTGCATGGGCAAGGGGAGGGGGGGTTTGGGTATAAAAGGTGTGTTTGGGTGGTGGGACGGTGCTTTAGCTTTACAAGTGTTGTACCTGCAATAAAATCGTGTTGGACCGTGCTTCTATCTACGCGTGATCCTTACCGAAATTGGAGCGTCATTACAGAAGCTAAAGCCCCATTCAACTTTCCCAGCAATGGAGAGGGTGGTCTGGAGAGAAGAGGAGTATATCGATATGTGGAATATTGCTCCTGAAGAGGTCCGGAGAACCATGGAATGGGAGTGGAATACCATTGACCAAGTAGGGTTCCCGGACGGGTCCAGAGAAGCGACGGCGTATGGTGCGTCAGCTCAGGTGGACGAGCTCAGAGAAGCGGAGAGATTGTGGGACGCTCAGGTGAGCTCTTTGAGAGGTGAATCCAGAGGAAGGGGGCAGCGAGGCCCCATTCAGATGGATGTCCGGAGGACCGGAGGAACCAGAGAAGCTGTGCTGAAAGAAGGGCCAGCTCAGGTGGATCCAGTAGAGGGCAGGACCAGAGAAGCTGTGGGGAAGAGTGCCCCAGCTCAGGTGGACCTGGAGGAGTGTGGTAGTGAAACCACAGAACCTGAATCGCTATCGGAATTGGCGGTGATGAGGTGTAGAATGGAGGCAATGGAGCATACCATGAGAAGGATGTCTCGGGCTATGTCCAGGAGAGAGCCAGTGGATTCGGGCGTGGAGTGCACCGGGAGGAGGAGACTTCACTTTTTATTCTTGGATGGATGGCGGACCGCCAGCAGCTGAACGTCCTAGATCTCCCATGGGAGTGTGGACGGATGGTGGTCATCCTGCGTCAGAAGTAAATCCGGTCCCGGTGAGCCGCCCCCTGCAGTCGGCAGGGATGGGAAGGGGAGTCCCAAGGCTTGAGGCCCCTCAGGGGAGGAGAGTACAATCCCAGGAGTTTGGAGGACGGTTGAAGAAAGAACCCTTGCGGGTGGAGTTTGAAGGGGAAGCTTGCAAGGTGGCTTTCTTTATCGCTGCAGTGAAGGATCATATGGAAGACTACGGTCATCTCTACCCCAGTGATGGTAGCAGAGTTCGAGCCATTGGAGGAGTGTTTAAAGGAAGGGCCGCTGAATGGTATGTGCAGTGCCATGATCGCAGAGATCCATGTCTAACATCGGTCCGGGCCTTCTTGCAAGCCATCCGAAATCGCTTCCGTGATCCTTTGGAGAGGATAAAGGCTAAGGAAGCGCTGCGCTGTTTATCCCAGGGATCTCGTTCGGTTACAGAATATGCGGAGGAATTTATGGGATTGGCTGGCAAGGTTGCTGAGTGGTCCCAGGCTACATTGCTTGAATTATTTAAAGATGGCCTGCGGAAGGAGATCCTAGAGTGGTGCCTGCACCGAGGTGATCCGGGTGATGTAGATGGTTGGATCCAGTTAGCTGGCAGCGTGGAGGGGATCTTGGCGCAGGTGCAGCGACGACGGTTCCAGTCGACAAGGTCTAGAGTTTCGGGACGCAGTTTTGCTGAAGGACGATTCCGGGGAGGAGAGCCTAGACGTGGTGGCGGCGATGGCAGAACCAGTGCTATGAAGAAACCCGTGATGGGACGTGGCCTTTGTTTCATCTGTTCTCAGCCGGGTCATTTTGCGTCCCAGTGCCGGCAGAAGCAAGTGCCGGATCCGATCCGTTCTGATCCGGTTAAAGTGGCATCCTCTAGGGCGGCTTTTGCGGACAATACAGACTCAAAAAGTGTTGGGGTGAGTCCCCCAAGTGTACAATGCACCCTGGGTTTAGTTAAGGGGAAGGAGATTATTGAGAAAAAAGCATTGGTTGATTGTGGGTGTTCGGAAAACATCATGTCCCCGAAGTTAGTAGAGAATTTGGGTGGGGAAACGAAAACCCTGGCAACATCCGTAACTTTTACTCAGTTAGACGGGTCATCTATTGAGGGTGGACCATTTTCTTTGGGTACTAAGGATTTAAAAGGTCGGGTGGGACCTTGGGAAGGAGGTATAGATTTTGTAGTGGCTCCCATTAAGGGTCATGAAGTGGTATTAGGACTGCCTTGGTTAGAGCAAGTAAACCCCAAAATTGATTGGAAGACTGGGAGGGTGCAATGTGATCCTAGTGTGGGGAAAGGGGCTCTGGGCGAGGTACAGGGGGTACCTGTAGATTATTGGGATTATGCGGATGTGTTTAACCCTATATTGGCCCAAAGTCTTCCCCCTTTCCGCAATGTACAATGTAGTATAGAAGTTAAGGAGGGGGCTATCATGCCTAAGCCGAAAATATATGCTATGACGGTGCAGGAGAAGGTGGCTTTGAGGGAACAGATTGATGGATATTTGGAGAAGGGGTTTATCCAGAGATCTGAATCCCCTATTGCGGCGCCGGTCTTGTTTCGGGAGAAAAAGGATGGGAGGTTGCGATTGTGTATTGATTATCGGGGGTTGAATGCTATCAGCACTACGAATTGTTATCCTTTGCCCTTGATTAAGGACTTGTTGGGCCAGTTAGGGGGCGGTAGATTCTTCACTAAATTGGACCTGATAGACGCGTTTCATATGGTGAGGGTGAAAAAAAGTGATCAATGGAAGACTGCTTTCTCTTGCCCCCTCGGGCTATTCGAATGGACCGTGATGCCATTCGGTTTAGCGGGAGCCCCCGGTATTTTCATGCAGCTTATAAATGAGGTGCTACACCGCCTTTTGTATAAGGTTTTTTTTGTATATTTGGACGACATCGTGATTGTGACGCGTACTAGAGAGGAGCATGTTCAGTTGGTTCGAGAGGTGTTGGAGAGGTTGAGGCAAGCTAGTTTGTATGTGAAGTTGAGTAAGTGTGAGTTTGGGAAAAGTCAGATTGATTTTTTGGGCTATAGGATTAGTGAGAGTGGAGTGGCTATGGATCCAGCTAAAGTGGAGGATGTGTTGAGTTGGGAAGCTCCGCAAACCCGTAGGCAGTTGCAGGCTTTCCTGGGGCTGGCTAACTTTTATCGTACTTTTATACCTGGATTTTCAGCTATAACTCTCCCGCTCACAGAGTTGTTGAAGACTAAGGGGAAGGGGGAGTCGAAAAGAACCAAGTCCCCGGGTGCTAAGTTAGGTTGGACTAAGGAATGTCAAGAGGCGTTTGAGAGATTGAAAAGAGCTTTCACCCGTGGTCCTCTGTTAATGCACCCGAATGTAGACAAGCCTTTTGTTGTACAGTGTGATGCTTCCGCTTGGGCATATGGAGGGGCGCTGATGCAGAGAGATGAGCAGGGGAATTTGAGGCCGTGTGCGTATTTTCCAAAAAAAATTTGGGAGCAGGAAAGGAAATGGCCCGTTTGGGAGAAAGAGGCTTTCGCTGTAAGGAGTGCTTTACAAACGTGGCGTCAGTTTCTGGAGGGGGCTGCTTTTCCTTTTGTGGTATTGACGGATCACCAGAACCTCCAGTATTTGAAGAACCCTCAGAAGCTATCTCCCAAATTGGTGAGATGGGCTCAGTATTTTGCTCGGTTTAATTTCTCGTTGCAACATATAAAGGGGAAAGAGAATGTAGTGGCAGATGCATTGTCACGGTATCCCGATGTGGGAGAGAATTGTTTAGAGAAATCGGAGGAGGTGTTTACCAAGGAGCATTGGGGTTTGGCGGTGCAGACGAGGTCTCAGAGGGTGAGAGAGGTGAAAAAGGAAGAAGGAGTGGTAGACGAGTGGTGTTTGGAATTACAAAAGGGTTATGAAGGTGATGTGTGGTTGCAGGGCCATGAAGGCGAATGCAAGATGTTGAATGGTTTATGGGTTATGGGAAATAAAGTGTATGTCCCTCAAGGTGTGAGGAGGAAGGTTTTACAGCTAAATCACGATCATAAGTCTGCTGGTCATTGGGGAGTCACGAAGACGCTTTTGGCCATAAAGAAGCGGTATTGGTGGCCAGGTATGAGAGCGGAGGTGAAGGCGTATGTAGAGTGTTGTGAAGATTGTGCGAGGAACAAGGAGTTTGCCGCTAAACCGCAAGGGTTGATTCAAGTGGTGGCTTCTCCAGTGCGGCCGTGGACGCATGTCAGCACTGACTTTGTGGGGGAGTTGCCCTCTAGTCGGGGGTACAGATATATTTGGACTATATTAGACTTGTTTTCAAAACAGGCTCATTTTGTCCCTTTGAAAGGATTGCCGTCAGCAGAGAGGTTGGCTGAGTTATATGTGCAGCATGTGTATCGATTGCATGGGTGCCCGGAACAGGTTCTTAGTGATCGTGGTGTTCAGTTTACTGCCCGGTTTTGGGAGAGGTTTTTGGAGGTGTTGGGGGCCCAAAGGCGGCTTACGACCGCTTATCATCCTTGCTGCAATGGGGCCGTGGAGAGAGCGCAAAAATCGCTAGGAGGGTATCTGCGTATATTTAGTAATAAGGAGCAGAATAACTGGTCGGATTTGTTGCCCTATGCCGAGATGGCGTATAATAGCTCAGTGCATTCTTCCACAGGAAAATCTCCTTTTGAGGTGGTTTACGGCCAGGATGTGGCTCCTTTGCCCCAGTTGTTGGAGTTTGGAGGGGAGAGGAGTGAGTGGAGAATGCGAGCGCGGGATGATTGGAGGGAAGTGACGGAAGCTTTGGGAAAGGCGCAGCGGACGTACAAGCTGTTTGGGGATCGACGAAGACAGGAAGGGGAGGAGTATATAGAGGGCGATCTGGTATGGTTGTCCACACAGAACTTGAAATTGGGATACCTGTCCAAAAAGCTAAGCCCGAAATATATTGGACCTTTCAGGGTTGAAAAGGCAGCAAATAAAGTCTCTTATACCCTCCTTTTGCCAAAAAGTCTAGGCAAGGTTCACCCTACATTCCACTGTAGGTTTTTAAAGAGATATGTAGGGCCCCTTCCGCCCAGGGATTGAATAGTGTTTTATTTCTGCAGGGGGAGGACGCGGTGGAGAAGGACGTTATGTCAGATCTGGGAAATCTGAGCTTGGAAGAAGTTCAGGTTTCCAGCCTGCCATGAGTTGGTGCTGACCTTTGTCCCAGTTCTCCGGGAGGTGAAGTGACCTTTGTTCTAGTTACTGAAGGACTATGCTGAGTCAGTCTGGGAGTGATGTAACTTCCAGGTGTCTCCAGGGGAAGTGAGGCAACCTCTTCTGGACTCGGACATTGGACATTGGACTATTAGTGCTGACTCAGAGACTAATGAGGTCACATCCCTTTGGACTGTGGGATTTGCTGATTCACCCGGATATGGTGCAACCCTGCCTGGACATTGCATGGGCAACGGGAGGGGGGTTTGGGTATAAAAGGAGTTTTGGCATCCACTTGTGTTTGGTTCCAGGGTAACAACATCAGCTCTCCCCTTGTATAAAATGTCAGAGGAGGAGCATGAATGCGGACAGAGAGTTGTAGTACGGGCTTCAGTGGGTGGGGCTCCTCCTCCACACAGTAAAGAATGGCTGGGGGTTGGTGGCAATGAGCGAGGGCGAGAGTCATGGCAGATTGGAGGCTGGTTGGGGAAATGGCTGGGAGGGGCAGAGGAGGCGGCGCCAGCTCTCCTACAGGTCCCTTCTTTTTCTTCGCCACTGCTCGGCCCCTTCTTCCTCCTCCCCTCCCCAAGCAGCAGGAGTTCAGCAGGAGGGGGAGGAAGGGGGGCAGAGAGCTTTTCTCGCGGCACAGCAGGAGGTCTGTCACGGCACACTAGTGTGCCACGGCACACTGGTTGAGAAAGACTGCCCTATGCACATCATGGCAGATGTTATTGGTTCAATGGTCCACTGGTCCACAGCACACTGATGTGCTCATTCAAGACTTTAGGAAATGGTTGTCAGCCAGATAAACATGCAGTCTATTTCCCCTGTTCCACAGACTATACTGATAATGACTCCTTAAATGTTTAGGCAATAACAGTTCTAGAGCATTTGTTAAAAATCATTCCTTTCATGTACGAGATGATCAAAAATCCACATGGAAGATATTACAATGGGTCATGTGCAGATGGAAGACACTGCTATTTGCTCCTTCTTCGCTTCACTGTCATGAAAAATAGGTAGTGGGTCAAAAATTAGAAACAGACCTCAATATCTCTCCAGAGAGGCAGAAGAAATACTACAGGAAATCTTCCCCATGCTAGATAGGATAATAAAAGTAATCCCTGAAACTACGCAATCCTTCTGCTTTTTTTAAAAAAAAGGTTAACATATATAACTTATAATGCATTTATGAACATAATTAATTCATGCAAAGCATAGAAGCCGTGCTTCGTTAATAAAAGTGAGTTTGCTTCCACTCGACAAGTGAAACAGCCAAAGTTCTTGTTCAATTAATGGAACAAGCAAAGTAGCACCCTGATTGTAAAGGCAATCTATAAAGGAATAAGGCAGCAGTTTTATGTACGCTTACCTGAAAGTAATCACCACTGAATGGGGCTTGGTTCTTAACATGTCTCAAAGCAGACTCTGAATTTCTCTGATTTTGGTGGAATTTGACATTTAAAAAACTAGAGTAGCAAACTGAGAGCTAATTACAGATGTCAAATGAAATCACTATTAATAGCCATAGTTATAACACTTGTGCGAAATGTTGACAATTATAAAATAATATCTAACAAATCTATCAATAATAACTAAAGTCTATATACATGTCTGCCTGTTTCTAGCAAAACTATAACTGTGAAACATGGAAACTTGATGTTTGGCATAGATACCAAAAGGCAGTGCCATCACTAAGGCATGTGAGAGTGCAGATCAAAGGGGGTATCACTAACTGTGGTTGCACGTGGAGGGTTCTACAAAGGGTGTGGAAAAGAGAAGAAGTAATGGCTGAAGGGCCATCTTGATTCCTTGGCTCACTGAAGGCAGGTGAGCAGAGTCCTCTCCTTCACCTCTTGGCTGGATTTCTTTACAGCAATTCAACTTGCTCTCGCTGCCCGCCACCTCTTTATGCATGCTCAGATGGTTTCCACCCTTTTTCTCTCACTTTCCCGCACATTTATAACAGTTTCACCTTACTTCATGTCCTCTTCTTCAGCATCCTATTTTTTGTTTTAAACAAAGATATAAAAATGCCTCTTTTTAGGGTGGTTTTACAATGACAACTCTTCCCATCCTCCAAGTCACAAAATACAGAAGGGGGTCAGCAGAGCCACCTGGCATAAGGTAGGCTCGCTGTCACTGCTGTAGATTTCTTAGATATTATTGTCTAACTCTGAAGACCTCAACATGTAATTGGTTAGGATTGTTTTATGGTATTTTATGATGTTCTAAATCTTGATGTGTTTTTATATGTTTGGAAACCGCCCTGAGCCTCGGGAAGGGCGGTTTAGTAAATCGAAACAATAAATAAATAAAATAAATAAACACATTTAGACCCTTACGCTGGAGGACAGTGGGAGAAGCCATCGAGCAGTGGGGCAAATTCATCGGGTAGTATGGGAAATGGGCATTAAGTGCCCTGCATTGCCCCTTTCCCCACCACACTGCCCAGCTTCCCTGCTTCCCTGCCATCCTATCCCTGACTTAGGTAGTGAAAACATGGGTAGAGCTACCAGTGTTCTCAGGGATCTGTCCTAGGGCCCTTCCTGGATGCAACCAGAATGGAGCCCCACCGGAAGTAGCCATTCATCCTGTGATGGGCTCCAGTGGGCTCTGTCCTCACTCCATCCGGGAAGCGTCCTTGGACAGAGCCCAAGCCCCACGTGACTAGGTTCTAAGACTATCACTGTAGCCAGCAATGACAACGGAGGAGACGGGAAGGACTGTCTGAGCCCAGGAAGCATAGGATAGCTGTTGGGACACCCATAACTTGGGAAAGAGCCCAAATCTTGGTGCAGGATTCAGGTTTTCTCCTGAGTTATATTTAACTTGGGGTACAGCAATAGGAACCAACTTTTCCTGTGTTAATTGGCATGTGTTTTGTTGCTACCCACCTACTGGTTCCTACACTGACCTAAATGGTCGGTGTAAGTGGGGTCCACTTTCACTTTCCAGTTTCCTCCCCATTGCCACAATGCACACCTGTTCCATCAATAGCTAAACTGATTTTTCTCTCCATCAACAATAACTTGTGTTTTTTCTGCTTTTTACCAAGGTACATGCTTTTGTGTGGCATGCTTTGGTATGTGAAAATAAATATGGGCTTGATTTGTTCAGAATGCAGGAGGTGCAAGGGATATGGACACATATGGAGAGTCGGGTATTTTAGCTAGAATATTTTTATATGCTCTGGTGTGGGAAGATGTCCGTAGGGGTGATACCACAAATTACTACACTGAGTGACACCGACCCTTAATGATGGGACTGCCAAAAGAATATTTGCTTTTAAAATGTTTGAATCTTTTAATTCAAAATTAACTTTTGCTTGTAGTACCATTTCCCAAAGTAGGACTCCAAGGACCAGGCATGTCGCCGGGGCTAAGGGGCTTCAGCCCCCCGAAATTCTCAGGGTGGTCTGCGAAAAGGGCTTACTGGTACATTATTTAAACTGTTATGTTTATTCATATCATGATCTGATCACCATGTTCATTATATCCCACATTAATGGGGTTATTGGGATAACAATACAAAAGGTTTGCTAGGGTAGACCCTCTTCCACCCAGTCTCAGCCCCCCCCGAACCAAACTCAGCCCCCCCCCCAATCAAAATCCTGGCTACGGCCCTGCCAAGGACATTTTCTAGAGTAGGAGGCAAAGGAAAGAGGAGGCTAGGAAAATTAGTTTCTCTGCAAAGCTTATAGGTAGCTCTGCGCGCTTCTTTCTTTGGAAAGACCCAGTCTTCAAACAGTTCAAAAACTAAGATAAGTTCTTGATAATTTGTAAATGAGATGTGAATTTATAGATGAGAAAATCCCTAATTAGTGCAGGGAAAGAAGGATCAGAAAAAAGTAAGAGCATGTGTTGTTTCTAACCAAGGCAAAGATAGTGGTTCTGCTTTGCTTTGGTTATGGCATGCCTATATGGATTTATAAATAATTGTACTTGTGGACATCTGGACAGATTCATAACAACTTGATTCCTTCTTTGCTTGAGCCATCTTCTTTTCCCTGCACTAATCAGTAAAAGGATGGAGATGGGTAGACCCTGGTTTGCTGCCACCTCTCCCCTCTTCCTGCAATTTCTAGCCACAAATCCTAGCTGTTGTTATGTTCTCTGCTGTTCTTATTATCTTATTGTTATGGTTTTATTGTTACTTTTATCTAATGAATTGTTTTATATACTTTAAACCACCCTGAGCCTATTGGGAAGGGCGGTATACAATTTGAAATAATAAAATAAATAAATAAGTGCAGTCAAAGCTCCTGAGGTCATAATGGGGCACTCATACAATCAGCAAAAAGGAGTGGGTCATTCTACCCCTCCTTGCTAGTTTTGTGACCTCCACATTTTTATCTCAGCAAATGTAACAGTCAGCAGACAGGAAACCCTGTAAGCAGCAAAGGTCTGTGGTGGCACACAATGGGATGAGCTAGTGGGACTGATGCAATCTCAGCCTGGCTGATTCATCTGAATACCAATTGAGTGTCACAGAGAGTTCAGCCCTGTATATGTAGCTACAACATGCTTGCTCCAACTGGACCTGGATTAAGTAGCCAGTGTAGACACAGCCTCTGTGACAGATACCTTGGTTATTGTTACACTAAATCTTATTCTTCCTAGCTTTTGTCCCACAATTTGTAGGATTCGCTGTTTCTGTTGCATCTACATGGCTTTGTTTTGGGCATTCCTTTTTTTAAAAAAACCTTCATGGTTTTGACAGGCAACTGATGCAACTGCTTGTACTGCATCTGGCATGGTCACTGCAGACCATTGCCCCATTGGTTGGTTTCCAGCTGGGAGGTGGGATCAGATTTTGCCAGCCTATGCTTACTGTTGTAGTTGAGCCTGAATCTAAGGCTGAGAGAGAGGAGATTGAGGCCAGGAACGCAAAACGGGTTACCCGTGACTGGGTCATAGCCAGGGTTTTGATTCAGGAGGGGCTGAGTTTGATGGGGGGGGGGCTGAATCTGAGTGAGGTACGATCTACCCTAGCAAACCTTTTGTATTGTTATCCCAATAAAGTACAGCAGATACGGGATGTCTGTGAAGAACCTACCAGTAGTAATTCATTTGTGGGGTTTGCTGGAGATAGGAATTGGAGCATGGGGGAGCAGGCTTCACACTGGGGTGATCTAAGTCATCGCAGAAGACGAATGGCTTGGCGAGAAAGGAAAAGGACAGCACTTGAAGAAGTATTCGCGGCTGAAAAGAATGATGGGGCATTAGCTCAATCTAGTTCTGAGGAAGAACTTTGAATAAAGGGAGGTTAGGAATAATGATTCTTTGTAGCTGGCAAGGACTCATTCTGGCTGTCTGTGCGCTGCCCTGTATTGCTGCTCATTGGACTTTGGACCTTGGACCTTGGACTACTTCCTGGACTCTGTTATCGTATCTGGTGGGATCCACATCTTGTACTTGTTCACCGGCTACACCAAATTAAATCCCTATGTGCTAGATTCCGTTGGCTTCCTGTTTTGACTCCGGACAGTTCCTGACTATCCCTGACACGGACGGCTCTTTCGGTTTTACCAGGGACTGCTTCCATGATTCTCCGTTGCCTACTCCTTTGTGTGATGACTTCCTATTGCCTGTTTTTCTTGGTATGACAACTACAGACTGATTGACTATGACTACCTGCTTTCCTCGGTGTTCCTGCTTTGTTTGCTTTGCTGCGGATTTTACTACGCGTTTTGTGCGACTGACTCTGTTTTGTGCCTGAGTGGGTTGCTTTTCAGTTTGTTATGTTTTCACACTAAACTTCAGTGTGTTTGGTCAAGTTTGGCCAGTTTTGACTTTGTGCAGCTGCTAATAAACTTTTACTATTATCTACAATGGGCTTGGCTTCTTTAAGACAGTCTGTTCACAACACTTACACTGAGTAAAGGATAAATATCACTTACTTGGAATTCCAAAATCTATAATATTCTCCAAGTAGGTGGCTGCGATAGTGATATATTTGCTTTCTGGTGGTTTGGTTTACACAAATTGGATCCCAGTGAATATTATTCCTCAACGGAGATTAAAATCTTAATGTATATATTTTCTGTTTAATCCCATTTTTAAAGAGTTCCAGTTAGTCAGTACACAGCTACTGTACCAACAAACAGATATTCTGAACCCCTGCAAAAAAATTGATGTTTTTAATGCTCCTCTCCCCAAAGAAATCATATATTTTGAAGACAAAACCAGAGGAAACAGTTTCAAAGGTGATGCATAGAAAAAAAAATCCAGACAGTAAAAAATGCAGCTGATGTCATACCAAAGTTGAATGACAGTAAATTCCAAATGCTTTAGGGATATTGAGAGAGAGCAATTGTAACATATTTAGGAGGAAGGAAGTACACAACATGTTTGAGAGCAAATGTGAAGGCGGCATTGAAGAGAGTGCTTTGATAGTTACAAGCAGTTGGCAGGGCCAAGGGCCAAGGCGAATGCGATTAAATTGCCTCTTTTTTCTTTGGGTAAGGTCCAGATCAACAGCTGCTCACATTAGACAATATGACTGATTAAAAAAGGAAGGAGGGAAGCCAGGTATAATCATCTCAGACCTGAATTATGAATGCATCAATGGAGAATTCAAGAGATTTGGGAAAGATGCACTTTTGAATAGGCTTGAAATAGATTTCTTGTGCTGAGATGGATTCCTACTTGTCCCATTCTACTTGTCCATGACTGTGAAGGATCCCTCTAACTGTGGCACCATGTGCATATGATCAAAAACCCACCACAAAATATATGTGAAACATACATGAAACTGAAACTCACTTACTTGGAATTCCAAAATCTATAATATTCCAAAATTCTCCAAGTAGGTGGCTGCGATAGTGATATATTTGCTTTCTGGTGGTTTGGAAACTCACATTTTCCTGGTGAAGAATACAAGTCTTGGTGCCTTCTTAACACTCATCTCATTTTGAAGACATCTCAATGATTCCCTGGATCTTCTCTGGCTTTGTTTATTATAATGAAGATGGTTGAAATGATCCAGCCACTTTATAGTTTGTTTTTCTTTTGTGGGAATTTAGTTTGAGTGAATCTGTTCACACAGATATTCGCTATGGCACTGAAATATATGGAGCATATATCACAAATGTCTACAATCACTCAGCAGTAACCAGAAAACCACTGGCTATCAAGGTGGTTGATAGATTACCATTGCAACACCTGCTTATAAGATTAGTTGCTTTATTTTAAAAAAGCCAAGGGGGTATAATGAAATCTTTTGTGCCGGAGTTGCTATTTTCAATACATAGTTTTTAAACTACCATATCCTGGCTCGAGAGTTTATGCATGCACTTTTTCACCTACTGAAGAACTAGTGAGAAGGGAACTGTAGAAACATTCATAACACAGTCAGAAAGAATATTTGCTTGCCAACCCACGAAATAATGAGACCACACACAAGTATTTGGGTTTAAAATATGGGCAACTTTTATTAATTGTTACCTGTTTAACTTTAACTGGAACTCAGTTTATGGATCTTGAACTTGGTGGCAAAACCGAGGTAACATCCCTGTCTGGCCTACCCCTCGGCTAGCTAGGGCGAACCACCCGGGTTCCCTAAACATTCAATCGTGTAACCTCCGAAGGAAATATGTCGGAGTGGTTTTCTCCATGTAACAAAGACCATTACTTGAATTTCTAGGCCATTATAAATCCCCCTCACCTTTTAAAATCGAGCCTTAGGTGAGTGTATTAGTTAATGTCCTTCACCCATGAAGGGGGGTGCCTTAGGCGTATATCAAATTTTTGCTTTTTCTAAGTTTGCCGTGGCTACCTATTTAACCACAAACATTGATTGATTTGATTGATTGATTTTAATATTTGTGAGTCGCCCTCCACGTCAGTGCTCCGGGCGACTTACACATAGAACACATAAAAACAGTTCAATAGTTAAGCTAAAAAAAAAAAGAATTTGGTTAAAAGGTCTAATAACTCAGGCTAAGTCTGGAAGGTGACCTTAGCCATAGGCCTTTCGAAAGAGCCAGGTCTTCAATGCGGTCAGGAACTGGGGCATGTCCAGGATAGCTCTCTGCTCCGCCGGCATCGAGTTCCAAAGAACAGGGGCCGCGATGGAGAAGGCTCTTCGTCTTGTGATGTCGAGGCGAGCCTCATTCACACCTGGGATGCGGAGAAGGTCCCTGTTCACTGGACGCGGCGGCCTTAAATGGACTGGTTCGAGCAGGCGGTCTTTTAAGTAAGCTGGGCCAGCGCCATGGAGAGCCTTGAAGGTGAGCGACAAGGTCTTATGGATGGCTCTGAGCTCGACTGGCAGCCAGTGCAGGCGCTGCAAAGATGGCACGATATGGCATCTCAGCGGTGTCCCGGTGAGGAGTCTGGCGGCTGCATTCTGCACTAGCTGGATTTTGCGAGTGGTTGACTGCGGCAACCCCACACAAGGCATTACAGTAGTCAGCCGCGATGTCACTGTGGCATGGACCACCGTAGCCAGCGCATCTGATGGAAGGTAGGGAGCTAGTTGACGTGCCTGACGCAGGTGGAAGAAAGCTCCCTTACTTGTCGCAGCAACCTGGGCCTCTAGCGAGAGTCTTGAGTCCAGAATCACACCCAATTTGCCTTGTAACAGTACAGGGTAGGTGAAAAAAACTTCTTAGAAAATAAGAGAGGCAAAAAAAATTCCTACCCAGCACCCTAATGGCAACCTTAATATACTGTTAAATGGGCGAAAGTGGTGGGTCAATGTCCGGCTCCAGACTGAGAAAGAGGGCCAGTAATTGCCAGGAGCCTGGCTCCACCCCCTTCTGGGAAGTGCCTCCAGAACTTGTCCCTCCTTCTTGGGAGGAGGCAATTCTCTCTCCCTCCCCACTGCGCAAAGAGGGAAAGTTTATTACAGTCAATAGAATGAAAACTGGAGATGTCTCGTGTACCTGCAATTGTTGTGCAAAAGTGTGTATTTGAGGAAATATTGCTTATCATGCAACCAATAATCACGGAACTACTGCTTTATTTGCCAGTTCTTGTATTGTTGTGTGCCTTCAAGTAATTTCAACTTATAGCAAGCCTAAGGTTCACCCAACACAAAGTTTCCTTGGTGTGATTTGTTCAGATGAGGTTTGCCTTTGTCATCCTCTGAGGTTGAGATATTGTGACATGCCCAAAGTTATCCAGAGTATTTCCATGTCAAAGCAGGACACTTCTACATAATCACTAATAGTTACAGACAACCTCTCCAGTTTTCTCTCTGATAATTTGTTTACTGATTAATCCTCTGACCATATCAACAGTAAAAGACAAGTATACAGAGAAACAATAAACATGAACCCCCATCACTGTGAGTGAGGTGATATTCAAAAAGGCTCCTTCCTCCCTTTCTTAGTATGGTAGCATTCTGCTTTCCATGCTGAAACTTTAGAAGCATGCTGAAGTTACAATAAATGAGATTCAATTTCACAGTGGTATTCTAAACAGGGGCTTGATTAGCATTTCTTGGGAATGCTTTGACTGAGTATTTGTGCATGGCAAGAGGTTGGATTGGATGGCCCTTGGGATCTCTTCCAAATTTAGGATTCTAATATTGTATGATTCACATTGACTTCAATTATCCAAGGGATTATGATTCAAAATGCAGATTTTCCCATTGACCAATTCTCCATGCTGAGAGTTACACTGAATAAACTACACTTGGGATGCTAGTAAAACTAGAAGCCTATTTTGTGGCATACCTAGCATAATGTGTAATTGTCCCCTGTGTACACACTAAACTACTGATATACTGTTTGATTCAGAAATCAATGTGTTGAAAACTGACATAGTTTATACATTCTTTGAATGGCCAAAAGCTCTGTAGTTATTCAGTACACCTTGCCACACATACACATCACTCTTAAAATTACAGGAGAAATACATACCACGCATGCCAGCATCTCATCAAAATATACACAGCTGCCCTTCAGACAGACACCAAAAAGAAAAAAAATTATAGAATCTCATAAGGGATGAATTCCTGACCACACTGACTGAATGCTTCCATGAATAGCTATTACTCCAGATACCACACAAGCTTCAACAAGGACCAGGTTTCTCAATGTCTGTGGTCCAACACTCTTCTTCTGAACCACTACTGACACAAAGCCATATTATACAAACATGGGCAAAAAAAAGAGTAATGTTTAAACTAGAGAGGCAAAAAGATTTAAAACTTATGCTACCATCTTTCCGCACCCCTATGGAAAGTTCCCCAAATGATGCCCATGAAAGTAAAATTAAACATATATTCTCTGCAGATAATGTATTTTCCCTCTCACAATGGAATTAGAGATATATACTTCTGTTACCATACCTGCAAATTGAGCCTATGTTTACTTTATAGTATCCAATTACACAGCAAAACATACCATTCCATGAAAAGGCAATATATGACAAATGGACAACCTATTATCTCTCAAGGGAAGACTTCATCTAAATGTGCTGCTGAATCTATTGCCTCATGTGGCCCTGAGACACATTTATTTAACAAAAATGAACACAGTAAAATGGTCCATAAATTAAAAAACCCAGATTTGGTGAACTATTCATTACTTTCCTTCAACTCTGAGGACTTTGTCTTGGGGTGATCATGTCCAGCTGATTCAAAGTTCTGGTGAACAGAAAGTTGTTAATTGCTGTCAATCTGCTTCATCTTATGGCTACACTATAAATGAAAGACCTGTAGGTTCCTTAATTGAATCAATTCCACCTCTAAGGTATTCTTTCTCTATCCTCCCATCTTACCAGGCATTATCCTCTCTTCTAATGATTCATATGATCACATGTGTCCAAAATATGTTATCTTCTGGTTAGCCATTTTGGGAGAGTCCAGGCTTTATTTGCTTTTGAGACTAATTTCTTTGTGTTATTGGTAGTTTGTGGTATCAACGGAACTCTCCCCCAGCGTCACATTTCAAATGAGTTGATTCGGGACACAAAGGGCCATTTTTAAATATATTTTACTGATCCAATAAAAATATTAGTCAATAGCATTGCTTTATTTAGTATGTTTGTTGCCTTCATTTTTTGCAACATGGAATACAAAACAGTATCCATGGCCTCTCCACATTTCCAGATTTGAAGTAGGGCCAAACCTGCTTAATTTCAACAAGATAGCTACATCATGTACCTACTTACTGAATATGATCTGAAATGTCTGCTGATTACAGATTCTTTTGTAGCTCAGATTGTAATCCAGACCACATGCAGGGATAACCAACTTCACTGAAAAAACTACACGTATTGAGTGTTCCATACAAAACATGGAATAATGGATGAAAATTCAAAATGTATCAATTTCATTTGGGTTTTTTTTTTACAAATTTGGATCATTTCAGGTGACAAAATCCAAGGAGAAAATTAAATATTAAAATGTCTTTGTTGCACTACATACCCAGGGCATCTTCTTTGTGCCAAAGCTTTGATGCAAGGATACTTGGTTTTCATCACAGTTCCAAATTCTGTATCTTTCCTTCATGCTGTTACTTTATTGGCAAGTGCACTTTTCATTTGGAGAGGTCATTTTCCATTGCCCCTTTTTGCTGGTCTTTGTCTTCTGTCCTTCTTCTCCCTATTACATAACACTCTACCTGGATCTGAATCAATCAAGGTTACAGCCTCACTGACACCAATAGCTGCAGTGAACAGGTCAACCCTTCTGGTATTAAAAGTCAAATAAAAGGTTCATGCATTTCTGACTCATGCTCTGAGAAGCAGCGTCAGCAGAAACTATCCTGTAGAGAGAAGAAAAAATGTATCCTGCTCACTATAAAACCCTGGATCTATTTTCCTTCTAGCTGTTCACAATGGCTCCATTGCTCTGAAATCACATTTGTGCTGGTAATGGTACAGTTCACCTTATTTCATGGCTTGCTTCATCACGATACTTGGATTAACTTACTGGAGTCTAGACTTCAAGCAACAATTTGAAGTCTTGAAATTATTCTTGAAGCAACTGCTTCAGTTTTTTAAAGTATGATCTTAAAATTATGTTGTAAGATCATCACAGCTGATTTTGATGTTATTTTGCTACATCTGGTTTGGTTCTATTATATCGTACAATTGAGGGCTGATCTAGAAAAACTACTTGTTAGAGTTGTAGAACTGCAAAATTGTATGTAGCTGTGTGGCTTCTTTTAAAATCTCACTCCCAGTTTACTACTTTGGAAATTTATTTATTTCTTAGCAAGACTAGTGACTTCATCACACAAGGGCAATAAACTGGCACTGAAGGCAATAGTCCATGTCACATCTCACTACTGGTCTGTCTCCTACCCACGATTAACCCATCCTCTACATTTAGAAGGGAAAAACCATCAATAGCTGCTAATCCCCCAATGTTTCTATCACTTACCTTATGTGATGGGGTCATTCCGCTTCTGGGATAGTATGCTACAAGTAGCAGTGAAGTTATGTCAGAGGGTGGGATTCTCCTCTTCCACTCCACTTGATATTCCTGAACTGGTTTTTTTTTAAAAAAAGTAGTATTTGTTCTTTTGCTTTATTAATCATAGCAGGAATTTTGAAATTGGTGTGTGCGAGTGTGAGTGTGAATGTGTGTGTTTGTGTATGGAGTATTAGGGAATGCACAAAGATGTAGTTACAGGGATATGCAGAAGTACAAGTGTGGAATCATAGATTGGCAAATGAATGCAATTACACTGCTGTGACACAAACACTGCTGTCAATCAGGCATCTAAGGGCAGGGTAATAAACAAACAGGTACCACAGTGGTGAATAACTTCTACAATGTCTTCTTACAATGTTTTTTTGCACCCCGATAGAATACATCCAGCCCTCAATGCTCAGTTATATATGTGTATGTCTGTGTGTAGAAGCCTCTTTTGAGAAATGTCACACAGCTCCAACATTTCCAAAACCCCCAAATCTATGTGAAAAGAACACAGAAGAAGCCCTAAGGGCTATCAGGTCCAACCCCCTGCTCAATGCAATGTTTCCAGGTAAAGCATCTCAAATAGGTAGCTGCCAATCCTCTTGAAGTTCAACTTGACTTCTGCAATCATAATAGTTTTTATTGGATATGGCCGTCATATCCATAAAACTGTTACACACCATTTCACTAATTAGTCATGGTTTTACTCATTCACTTAGGGCTTCCTATACAAGCTTCACTGTCTTCTCAGAGCCTCCATCATTCATGCCTTTGAAAATAATAAGGTTTTCTATTATCCAGTTTCATGTATCCATGTGAAGCCTGGGAACTAGGCATGGTTTAGAACCCAAAAATCGCGATTCTAAAATCAAATGGGGGGTTTATTAGTATATTAAAGACTTACAAAAAAATTTGCAAAAAGTTCTAAAATGTAACTTAAGTATTAACAAAATTCTAAATTGGTTCTAAAGTCTGAAAAAGCAGGGAAACAGTTAAAAATCAAGGGGGATTCCCTTCACCTCTGCAGTGCAATTAAGTGGAGCTGTACATGTATAACATAAATATAAGAGGTAGTAGCTACTTGCTCTCAGGACAATTGTGAAAGTGAAGTACGATTCTCCCCCTTATTATTTCCCCTTTCCCTCCTTTCTTCCTTCTCTACCCTCTTCTTTCATTCCTTCCTTTGCTCTTTGGTTCCCCATCCCTTCTTTTCTCTTTCCTTCCTTCCCTCTCCCCTTCTCTACTTCTTCTTTGTCTCCTTCCTTCCTTTGTTCACGTTTTATTTCCCTAATAGCAATTAAACAGAAAGATATATGTATAATATATAGACTTTCTGCTGTGCTTTCTGCAACCGAACTTGCCTATCTCAGATTGGCCTCTTTAGTCATCAGCGCTTGTAAAAGCGTGGGATGAGTCCTTCCTGAATCTTCGTTCGTGAAGTAATGCCGAGAGAGAGATATGTATTAATGCAGTGGTTCCTCATGTTGTGGTGACCCCATCCATATTTTTGATTGCTACTTCATAATTTTGTTACTCTTATGAATTCTAATGCAAATATCTAATATGCAGGATGTATTTTCATTGTTACAAATTGACCAAAGTTAAAGCATAGGGATTAATCACAAAACAATATGTTTGGGGAGGATGGACAACGGATGATGGGATTTGCAGTACCTTCGGCCAATTCAGCTCTGACTTCCACAGCTGAGACCCCATGAATGACAGACCTGGACCAAACTTGGCACACAGAACCCCCATGACCCACAGAAAATACTGGAGGGGTTGGGAGGAATTGACAGTGATTTAGGGGAGATAACTCTGAACCCAAACAATCCTGGATCAGGACCAAACTTGGCATGAATAATTAATATGCCCAAATGTGAACGCAGATGGAGTTTGGGGAAAATAGACCTTGACATTTGGGAGTTGTAGTTTCTGGGATTTATAGTTCACCTTCAATCAAAGAGCATTCTGAACTCCACCAATGACAGAATTGGGCCAAACTGGGATCCGGGCGGGGCGGGGGAAGAGGAGGGGGCGAAGGAGGAGGCAATCAGCTGATTGCCCTCCTCCTTCGCCCTCTTCCCCCCCGCGCCGCGCCCTCGCCACCCCCTCGCCTCTCTCTCTAGCCCCGATGCATGGATCAAGGCTAGAGAGGCAGAGAGGGCGCGGGGCCTTCCCTCTCTCGCCGGCCTGCCATTGGCGAGAGAGGGAGGAGGCCCTCGCTCACCCCCTCGCCTCTCTCTAGCCCGATGCATGGATCAAGGCTAGAGAGAGGCAGAGAGGGCGTGGGGCCCTTTCTCCTCCTCTCGCCAGCCTGCCATTGGCGAGAGGAGGAGGAGGCCCTCGCTCACCCCCTTGCCTCTCTCTGCCCCGATCCTGAGGGAGCGCGGGCCCAAGTTTGCCCAGGCTGAGAGGAAAGGAAGAGGCCTGAGGCTGTGAGGGAATGGTGGGAGTTGAAGTCCAAAACACGTACCTGGAGGGCTGAAGCTGGCCCCTGCGGTGGGGCATGGCAGAGCAACGGGGGAAGAGAAGGAGGAAGCCTGGAGGACTACACTTTCCAGAATGCATTGCCTAGCCTACCTAGCAGCAGCGTCACTTCCAGTTCCCCATAGAAATGCGGGAAAAAGAAGAAGCTGAATGAAGGCGGGAAGGAAATGAGGGGGAGAAGACAGGGAGAAGTGAGTAGTACAATAATTAATTAATTAATACTTAAGAATTTCTTACGATCATAACGCAAATTGTTGGCCTCAAGGACCGTAAAAGGAAGTCTACTTCCTGGTTCGCGGCAGCGATACGTAAAACCTCAAAAGTCCCATTACATCTCTTACGAATCCTTTTAATTTCCATTTCATTTTTCTCATGCCTACTGGGAACATATCCTCTGTAGATTCAGAGGTTGTACTGTATATATTTTCCTGCAACTAACTTTAGCTTTAGACAAAGGAGTGAAGTTTGACAATACAAGAGTTATACTCATAAAGTACAGACCTTTTTTAATCATCTCAAGCTTACAAATAGAAAAGATTTGCGTCTGAACCCTTCTCCATCAGCCTTAAGCTCCTGGTTCCTCCCTCTCCTTAATGATTAATAACATCTGCAATCCAAAACGAATTCAGCTGTAGTGTAATAAACTTGGTATCAATTTTACAGGTCACAAATAACCATGTAATGCAATAACTCTGCACATTACAGAGGTATATGAGCCCATATGGTGCAAGGGAGCAATAGTTCAGTCCGCAGAGAAAAGAGAAGTAGCTAGATTCATCAAATCTTCTCTTTCACACAGCATACTCTACTTAAAGAGTATGCAACCATTCCCTTAGGCTTCAATGGTCAGCATATTGCTAAATATGCCCTGTATTCGAATTCGTTGGACTGTGTTTTTAATCTCGTTTTATGTATTTGTAGGGCTACATGTCGAGGACATGCTGCCCATGTATTCTGTTGATGTATCCCCGCCCCGAGCCTGCAGGGAGGAGCGGTATACAAAACCGAGGAAATAAATAAATAAATAAATAAATAAAATAAAGCCACCTGTAGCTTGGTTAACCTAACCAAATGTCTCCAAGCATGTGCAGGAGAAATTGGCAGATATAAGAGCTGAAATCTTATGCTTACCTTCCTGGAAATAATCCTCTTTGAACCTGTAGTTGTGGTGTGCTTTCACATTGTTTCCAACTTATGGTGACCCTAAGGTGAACCTGTTATGGAGCTTTCTCAACAAGATTTGTTTAACGGAGAGTTGCCTCTGCCCTCCTCTGAGGCTGAGAGAGTGGGACTTGCTCAAGGTCATCCAGAGGGTGTTGTTTTTATGAGAGAAATTGATGAAGTACAATATGGTTATCTATATGACAAATAGTAGACTTAATATGGGATCTGTTGCAATTATGAAGTGTTGAGGTGACTTCTGGTTGGCTGAATGTTTAGATGGGACTTTATTAAAGGCTTATATAAATTACAAAGTCAAAGACAGTGAGTGATAGAAATTAAAGTGAGGGACAGGAGTTAGAGATGTTAGTAGCATTAGGGTCACATGCCATGGTTGCAAAATTATAGCAGTTTGATGACATTTTAACTTTTATGGCTCAATTCTACGGAAGTCTGTGGTTTGTGATTTTCTGAGCTATTTTCCCTTTTCTGTCAAAGGGCTTTGGTGCCACAAATCCTAGAGTTCCATCAGATAGAACTATTACAGTTAAAGTGGTGTCAAACTGCTATAATTCTATAGGTGGGAGGAGGGATTAACCAACATCAATTAATGAGAGATACGAATATGCTTGTTGGGAATATGCTTAAGAGATGTGAATTGATTTTGAGGATGTCAATTAGGTAATAAAATGGACCCAGCTAAATATGAACAGTTGAACAGAATGATGGTATGTAGTAGTCTGACAATATTGAAATCCTGAAGTTGTGTGTGTAAATAAACACGCAAGAAGTCAACATGAAATAATGGTTTGAGCATGGGACTAGGTACCTCATCACACTTTTTTTAGTGTACTAGGGAGCTCTAGGGAAAGCCCAGTGGTAGATGAGCACACTGCCCATCACACAGTATTGCTGGACTTCCTCTTGAGGTCCTGCCCCCAAATGGGCTGGAAGTGTTATAACAACTGGCTCCAATAGAGCCAGCACACTTCAGTGCCAATTTGGTGCTGCTCCCCCTGCCTGATGGGGGAAGTGGCACCACTCAGGAGCATTCCTGTCATTTCATCATGTAGGCTGGCAAAACAGCACCCGGGGGATGGATGTCCATGTGATGAGGTTGCATGGAGATCAGGATTCAAATCCCTACTCAGCCATGGGAACCCACCTGGCTAAGTCATGTTCTTACTTTCTGCCTTAGAAGAAAGTACAGGCAGTCCCCAAGTTGCAAAACCTGACTTATAAACAACACATAGTTAGGATCTAGCATGAGACCACAAGGAGTGAGAGAAATTTACCCCTAGGAAGGGAAATTCAGTCCTAAACGTTATTATCATGGGGAAAAGGTGTCTCAACTGAAGCTTTACCCCCAATCCTTGTTTCCACAACAAGCCTTTTTTTTCAAAATCCAAATCTGCTGAACAGGGGTGCAGACAGCAAAACAGACACCACAGGGGTGTTAATCTTTCTCTAGGCATCCAAACCAGATAGATACTTAGATAAATATATTTGGCTGGAGTTATACTGAGAAAAATGTACCTGTTTCAACTTACATACAAATTCAACTTAAGAACAAACATACAGGACCTATTTTTTTCATTACTCGGGGACTGCCTGTTTAGGCAAACTCCCTCTAGACAAATTTTGCAAATAGAATCTCATGATTTAGGGTTGACATAAGTCAGACATGACCTGAATGCACACAACAACAGAAATATCGATAGTACACACACTCATACTGAGGGTAATAACTTTCTGACAATATCACTGTCCACTAATGAAAAGAAAGCAGGGTCAAAGCAACACTCCTTTCCTCCCTCTGTGAATGTTCAACATCAGTCCTAAATTTTCCAAGGAGGAAATTCTGTTTGTTACCATTGCAAGAGTTTGTGAAAGAGACTTTTGGAAGACCCATTCCTGCTTTATACCACTGCTTTGGATTAGAGCCATTACTCTGGATTAAAGATAATTCTAAATCGTCCCCAGTTATAACCTACTCATCTATAAAAGACCTACAAGGCTAGAAAAATGTAATTGCTGGGGCTAGTTTGCTTTTTTAGAAAAGACAAGGCAGGGAAACCACAATCCAATGTATCTGGAATCCATCATTATAACTTAACATGTAATTACAGACTTGCCCAGATCATGTCAAGTTTGAGACGGTGTGTTGACACAACAAACATGGAGAACTCCTTGAAATAAATATTTATATTCTGCCTTTTAAAAAGAAAAAAATATGCATTTCCTTGTCAACCAGCATTAGGTTCTGTTGAGTTATATATTTTTCTTTTCCCTTTTCTCTAGGACAGTTAGCACTGATAGCAATTTATTTTGCACAACACTTAAGACACTGTGTATTTGTGTGTGTGTGTATGTATGTGTGTGTGAAGTCAATCCAAATCCCCAGACAGCATCTCTATGCTTTGAACAGGGCAGCTTATGGGACACACTGATCGTCTATGCAAGAGCAAATTGGGAAGAAAAACATGGATGCTGTGCAACAGAATATCAAATGGAGAGATAAAAAGCATTCTGCATCAAAGTGAACTTTTCCTTCAGGAATCCTTTCATCACATCGAAGGAGGAGGGAAGGAGGAGAAAATCTGTAAATGCTTCACGATCCCATGAATTATATATAAACGATTATTCAATTGTACTATCATCTAATAATTACACAAATAATTAACTTAGAAACTTGGGGTGGGGATGCAATACCTATCCTTAAATTATTTTTTGTGACATTGCCTGAGCGCCAACAAGCTAATTTAGGAGTGTTCAAGGGTATTTGACTTTTCTTTTTTTAAAACTTCAAGGCCATTGTTACAACCCACAAGGGTGAAGTTACGTCATTCATTTCCTTTTTACGAAACAAAAACAAACTGGGTTCTTCTTCCAAGTGGGCTGACCACTTACCCATGACTGAAAAAGAGGACAGAAATCACTAAAAACTAAAATAAAGAACCAAATTACTACAGGCAAAAAATAGGTTGTGCTCATTTATATGTAAAGATGCAAATTTTATTTATTTATTTTTTCAATTTGCTAAACCGCCCTTCCCGAGGCTTGAATGAATGCCTTCTACAGTCTACCCCCCATCTTTTACAGCTATCCATCAGCAAGCAAACAATATTGTTCTGCTAAACCTCTTCTCTCTCGGGTTGATTATTTTGTGTGTGGAGAGGGGATTGTTAGTGACAGATGGTTTTAACATTTCTTTGACTCTTGGCTTTTCAGTTGCCTCACCCGCAGCTTAACAGAGCTCTTTGTTTTTGAGCAGGCATGGGCAAACTTCAGCCCTCCAGATGTTTTGGACTTCAACTCCCACAACTTCCTAACAGCCAGAAAGTTGGCTGGGATTTCTGGGAGTTGAAGTCCAAAACACCTGGAGAGCTAAATTTTGCCAATGCCTGTTTTGGATAGTGCTACATTAGGTGTCCTCACTTTTATTTTGTTTTATTACAATCACATGTTAAAAATGGTAAGACATCCTAAATGATCATGGGTGGAAAAGAAATGTACGACTTACTATTAAGTATTGACTCCAACACACAGGCTCTCACAGATTGAATCTACAATGTAGATAATGCAGTTAGCACCACATTAACTTCAATATCTCAATGCTATGGAATAATGGAACTGATGTTGTAGTGTTTAGTCTTCTCTACTAAAAACAGCTGGTGCCACACCAGAAGCAACTTGTAGTTTCTCAAGTTGCTCCTGACATGGGAAAAAAAGGTAGGGCCGGGCCGTACCAAATTATAACCCTCAGGATTGAAAGCACGAGTAATGGCAATTGGAGTGCTGCCAAACTACATTAATTCTACAGTCCAGATGCACCCTTACATTCTTGTATACGGTGTATACAAGATCAATTGCATATCATCAACTTTCTCAGAATCTTTGAATAGAGAATGGGAAGGAATCCTCTCTGAAAAGCACTCACTATAAACAATAAGCTGTTAATTCTTTGGTTTTATTCATATTACTCATTCAGCCTTTCTCAAATGGGACAACTGGTGAGCAAGATGAACAAAGTTGTGACATAGTATAATATAGTTTGCTTAACACTGCTAGTAACAGCAGCAATGGCATAAAGCAGGGGTGGGTATTCTAAAAGTCTCTCGAATGCATGTTCCAATGGTTTTAGGCAAAGCAACTAATGGTGAGGAAGGCTGAGACTTGCTAGTACCCATAAACATCTGAAAAGCCTCACGATTCCAACACTGGCTCAAATTGAATAGCTCTTACTACCAAATAATAGGTTTGTTTCGTTTCCTTCACTGCTATCACTACCTCGTCCAACATGACTGCCTACTACTCTTCTAGTAATTTCATAATACAAATGTATAATTGATAATGGTGGTAATGATAGATATCAGTATAGCACCAGTATCTGGTAACTGGTACCTGACATTTCACTTACCCGTGTTGGAAAAAAAGTTTTCTCTCTAAGCTTTTCTAGGTCTTCCAGGATAATTTTGTGGTATGCTTCCACCTGAAGTTGACCTAAAGTTGTGCTGGAAAACCTAGATATGCTAGAGAGATAATTTTTTTGGCATTTTTCAGGTTCCCCTACCAATTCTATAGTATCTTTTCACTTGAATTTGTTCATTTCAGTAGGGTTTGTTAGTATTTGTGGGTTCACATTTCCACGGTATTTCCAGGAACATATCCACCACAAATACAAGGGTCATACTCTAATTGGATGTAATTGTTTTTACTCTTACATGATACTCTGAGATGGATACAAACAGAAAAGGGAGATTTATGGTGAATAAAATCCATAGCAGCATGACTGAGTCACAAAATAAATAGTGTTTTTTGAACAAAATGAGCATCTTCTTGACAACACTTTATAAACTCAATTTAATGTTTATTCAGAGCCCCTTTAGTTGTGTGAATTACTTATGTAAAGCCCCGAAGACCTGAAATTCAATTCAGATTACTTACAATTGCTGGCAAATATTTGAACAGAGTAAAGCTCCCCCTTTCCAAGCTTTTTAAGATCAAAGAGCCCTTCATCACACGTTGGCATCTTGTCACTTTAAACCCAACTCCAACAATTAATAGGGATTTTTTTCCCTGATGATTCCTACACCCTTGCTTTCATAACCATGTTGTAATTGGAATCCAATTATACATTTTTCATTAATGAATACAAGGTTTTTGCATTCACCATTAATAAAAAGAGACCTCATACAAAACTGCTTGGTTTTCTACAAATCTGTTGGGGGAGAAATTCGGGAGTGGCGACATATATGCTGGGTAGCTAACATTGTCTTAATTTGTTATAACTCCTTCTGATATAACTTATCTTCAGTCATGTCATCACATAGACAAAATCAATTTGGTCACATTGAGGCCATTTTATTCACTACAGTGTCCCCAAATAGCCACAGAACAGATATGGATGTGATCCCTGACTAAACTTTCTTTAATGCAAGAAATAAGATAAAGCACAAGGGGATATACAGGCTAAAGAAAAAGGAACACAATCTTTATATCTATCTACCCAAAAAATGACTTGTGATCAAGAAGAGACAGTTAGAGAGACCTGTTTGGTCCTCCCAATGCTTTTGATCTCAATGTGTCCTGTGATTGGAATAGTTCTGCAGATATCAGTACTCACAAAAAAAATCCTTTGAGGTGGGGAGCAGGGAGGTTGCCAGGCTGAAGTGGTAGATTTGGGAGTCATGTAAGTTCTTAACAGCCATAAATATAAATCCCCAGCAATTATGAGATTGTAAATCCAGTAAAAAAAAACAAGTGTGAAAAACAGTTTTACAACTGAAAATTAAAAAATAGATTATTTATATACAGTACCTCTAAAGTATATGCTAAAGACATTGAATTGGTTCAATACTTTCCATATATTGGCTCAGTCTTTAATCAAAATGGAGATTGCAGTCAAGAAATCAGAAGACTAACAGGACTTGGAAGGGCAGTTATAAAGGAATGAAATTACATTCTGAAGTGTAAAGATATATCACTGAATACTAAAGTTAAGATATGTCCATGCCATTGTAATTCCCATTTCTATTTATGATTGTGAAAGCTGGATAATGAAGAAAACCAACAAAACCAATTGTGATTTTGGAGAAGAGTTCTGTGGATACTGTGCCAGAAAGACTAATGTATGGATCCGAGAGCATTTAAAGCCTGAACATTCTCTTTAAGATAAGATGACTAAACTGTGACAGTCACATTTTGGACATGTGACTGTCACAGTTTAGTCATCTAAAAGACAATAATGCTTTGTGAGGTAGAAGGCATTAGGAAAAGAGGAAGAATGCATTACAGATGGATAGATTCAATCAAGGCAGCACCTGCATGGGGTGGGAATGGCAAAGTCTCTGAGTTCCCCTCGGAGCAAGATGGGAGTTGAAGTTTATCAGGATTGTTTTTATGATATTTTAGGATTTTAAGGATGTTTTTAAACTTTGATGTGTTTTATATGTTGGAAACCGCCCTGAGCCTCGGGAAGGGCGGTTTAGCAAATTGAAATAAATAAATAAATAAATATCTCTCTCTCTGTTTCTCAGCCAATAAAAGGCCTGGTTGTGTCCATGCTCTGGCAACTACAATTCCCAGAACCCTCTCTTAAAAAAAAAAAATTATTGGATTTAAAATTAAAATACATAGAATATAAACAGAAAAAAGAAGTTGAAAGAGATTCATTTATTTTGAATCCCACATTTCTTGACCATTTTTTCATATGTTCTCTTGTATGTTCTTTTTCATTTTCCTACTTTAATAAAGTATTGTATAATTTCCCTACCATTTTTTTATCCTTCCCCAATATTGTTTCCTCTAATTCATTATATTTCCTTCCAAATCCAATTTTATTATCTTCTTTAAATTTCTCTTTTAATTGCAAATACGGAAACCAATTCCAACCTTTCCCTTCTCCTTCTAATTGTTCTCTTGTTTTTAATATGTATTTTGTCCATCCCAAATCAAGAGTTCTTTGTAGATCACCCAGTTTGAATTACCAAGTTCCCTAGTTTTGAAGGCTTCCCGAGAGGAGGTCCAGAGGGGTAATCCTTTATAATATTTTAAAAGTATTTGAGCCATACCTTTAACAACACACTTCTTATATAATGGTTATTAAAAATTTTATCTGCCTTCAGTTTATTATAACATAGATATCCATGAAAACCAAATTTCAGGTCATGTCCCTCTAAATTTAATAACATATTATTTTCCAATTTTATCCATTCTCTTATCCATGCCAAACAATTTGCCTCAAAGTATAACTTCAGATTTGGAACCCCCAGAACTCCTCTCTCCTTCACATCCTGCAGAATCTTCATTTTAAATTTGTTAGATTTGTTCAGATTCTGGTCATTTTTTACCATAATTGAATGGGTCTGACTGCAGCTCCATCACATGGTCTGCCTCAGCGAATCACAGGCTAATTTTCCTCTCCATTGTCCTGGACTTCAAGTCTCAGAATTCCCTGTTTTTTCCTGCAAGTTGTCTCCTCCTCTCAGAAGGAGAGAAAGAAAATTAAAGCTATGTTTTTAAAAAAATCTGTGGATGAGCAAAACATTCTGAAACTTTGCAGGAATTATGGGCTACTCATGTTCTGTTGCTGTGGGCAAATTCAAAAGTATGCCTCTTCTGTTTTTTTTAAAAAAATGTTATTTGTAAAAAGTTAAAAAATTTCCAAAACCTCAGTGGATGAATGAAACATTCTGGAACTTAGCAAACTTAAAGTTGTAAATGTGTCCTACAAGTGTGCCAAGTTTCATCTTGATATCAATAAAAAATGACAGAGAAATGAGCCTTTAAATTTTCCCTATTGGTGCCAATGGACCAAATCCTTCCAAAACCAGGACTGTGGTGTAGCTGGCTGGGAGTCAGCTGCATTAAGATCACTACTGACCAGAAGGTAATGAGTTCAAAGCCTGCCTGGGTCGGGATGAGCTCTCGACCAATTTGTGTAGCTTGTTGTCGATCTTTGCAACCCGAAAGACAGTTGCATCTGTCAAGTATGAAATTTAGGCACCACTTTGTGGGGAGGCTAATTTAACTGATTTATAAGGCCATAAAAATGTCCAGGAAGTATTCAAGGAATGAAGGAATGCAACAGCTCCCCTGGTGGCCAGAATCTGGAATGTTAAATAGCCTCTGGTGTCTGTCTATATGTTGTGTGTCTATGGCATTGAATGTTTGCCTGTATATGTACATTGTAATCCACCCTGAGTCCCCTGCAGGGTGAGAAGGGCGGAATATAAATGATGTAAATAAATTAATTAATAGAATCGGAACTCAGGGTTTCAAGTTACCAATCTAAACAAGTCCCCTCCTACTCTCCCAGAATCTTCCCAAAAACATAACAGGGTGCACCTGAAAGTTGAAATGAAAACAGAACAGATTACTGCCCTTTCACACACCCCTCACAATAAGTCGAATGGCAGGTTAACAACAATGATCAAATCTAGTTTGCAGTCTCATTAATTCAGCAGGAAGAAAGGACAGGAAACAATGTATTCCTCCCCTTACCAATAGGCTCAGGAAAGAACAAACTGCCTCAGCCTTTCCTAGCTTGTCCATTTTTTCTCATTGTTAACTTCTTACCACACTCTGATGTTGTTTGAACTCATGTGACTCAAATTTCATTTGTGAAACTTTGTATTTGATGCTCCCTCTCTCTATTCCACCTATTTTCTATGTAACAATGACTCAACACTGAATGCTGCCCATTTAAAACAAAAGTGGGGGTTGAGGGTTGAGGTGAGGTTGCTACTTCATTCTTTTATATTTCAAGTGCAGAGTAAATGGTAATAATTAAGCCAGTTTCTAGAAATACACTGTAATACTAGAACATGTTTTTTTAAACTCACAATTGCAAGCTGGCATATTTACTGCTTTGCATCTCAATAACAATCTAAACTATTAAATAAACCAAGGGATAATGAGTTGAAGTTCATTAGTTTATCCTTCTGTAGGAACAATTCTACAGCTCAGCATAATTAACAATTTGAAATCAATATAAACTGTGTATGAAAACTGCTTGTGGTTTTCTCCCACAACATGTCAGAATGTAGATTATTGCTCCTTCTGGCTTTAATGATCAATAGCACTATCCTGCTGTTCCAAGTTGTTGCACCTCAGAACTCGGACAGCCCCCCCCCCCCGATCTCACACACACACACAGGCAGATGCAATAAATGTACTTTTATTTAGAATAAGGATAAGAATAGTCCAAAGAAGTAAAAATAAAGCAATCAAAATAGTCCAATGAAGTTCTGTAGCTACAAGCCCAAGTGGCTTAAGTCCCAAGGAAAGCAAAGTTCTTAAGCAAGTCAAACCGCTCTGGCGATCAAACGTGGTACTTGAGGCAAACCGCAACGGCGGTCAAACATGAACTTGAGTCCAAACCGCTCCGGCGGTCGGCTTGAACTAGGAGACTTGACTGTGAGACTTGATCAAGCTAAACATGGCTTCAGGTCTGACTAGAAGCCCGGGAGCACAGACTAATAAGGAAGCTAGTCTTGATGTACCCATCTCACCCCCTTCCTTAGATTCCACGATTTCCTAGAATCTCTGATGTTCGCCCTCCTATCAAACACCGGCTCGTTAGCAGGCCCAGCTGCACCACTATCAGAGTGCGAAGCAGGAAACTCCTCTTCTCTGGAATGCTCATCTGGGAAGGGAATAGAAACTCTCTCTTGGGAACCAAGGCCACCGGGCCTCTCATAGTCTGATTCAGAACCAGCTTCCATGGAATCCTCAGTAAACTCATCTGCAGTCCTATAACCCTCTAGCCATTCATCATCCCATTGCAAACTCTCATTTGGAGACCCATGCCCATCTGGCCATTCGTCATTTCCAAACACTGTGGTTTGTTCTCTGGGGCATGTGTTTTTACCTTCCAGCTGAGCTGTGTTTCTAGTTTCTTGCTCCAAATGCTTCAGCACTAGCCCTGTTCTCATAAGTGCTCCTCATTTTGGTCTCCAATTCCTGCTCTGCAGTGGCCCTACAAAGATTGGCTATAATTAATGTTACGTCTTGATCTGCAATTTCTAACAAGTTTTTTTTAATGCGCTGCTTCTGGCTGGAAGTGAGTTGCAATGCACACTGGAGTTATACATTTTCTATACACCTTGACCTCAAGATGCCCCTTCATTTTGTTTTAGTTTTTGAGAAAGGAGTGGATTACTAGGAATTAGTTGTTTTTCAAATAGTTGCTTCCATAGATGCTTTGCCTACATCTATGGAAGCAACTATTTATTTATTTATTTTATTTTATTTGGATTTGTAGACCGCCACTCCCAATGGCTCAGAGCGGTTTACAGCATGGCTCGAAGAGAGCAGACAATAAGTAAAACATACAATAAAAATATAAAACAATAGAACAGTAATAAAGCATTGGATCACGAGCTTTCGAAGTCCTGACTAAACAAGTGCGTCTTGCCGGCTCCTCGGAAAGAGCCCGCGTTTCTGGTGGTAACGTATTCCACAGTACAGGGGCAATGATTGATAAAGCCCTGCACCTTGTTGAAGTGAAAAGCCTTCATGCTAGGGACGTCAAGGAGGTTCTGATCCTCGGAATGAAGTGATCTCGGAGGGTTATATGGAATCAGGCGATCCTGAAGGTACACTGGCCCCAGACCATGTAAGGCCTTGAAAGTGAGAACTAACATTTTGAAAGTGATCCGGTGTTTAATCGGTAGCCAGTGCAGGTTCTGCAGTACAGGTGTTATACGGCAACTCGCAGGTTCCCCTGCGAGCAGCCGGGCTGCAGCATTCTGCACTAGCTTCAATTTCTGGATCACTGACAAGCATTACAGTAGTCAAGTCTTGAGATGACCGTGGCTTGGATTACCATGGCTAGGTCATTCCGTGAGAGATAGAGAGCCAGACGCTTCGCCTGTCGCAGGTGGAAGAATGCGATTCTGCTAACACTGGAGATTTGAAACATATGCTTGCCATAGATGCAGGCGAAACTTTAGGAGAGAATGCTTCTAGAACATGGCCATATAGCCCAAAAAACCTACAACAACCCAGTTGCTTCCATATTCTGAAAATAAACAAGTTCCTTCCCATAAGAGATTTTAAATTCCAATTCAGAGGACTGGAACTATTGTAATATATATAGTGAGAGAGGGGGGGGGGAGGGAGGGAGGGAGCTCTCTTTAACGGCTCATAGCTGATGGTGGCAATTCCATAAAACTCCAAACCCATATGCTTGGACTTTCTACCACTGCTAAGCTTCTAAATTTCTTTGGAATTTTTCCAGGTTTTCTGCTTCCCTGCTGTTATTTTCTCCTAGAGTCTTCACTGTTTGCTGTGGGGCAGGGGCTCACAGGAAGCTGGCTACAGTGAACAGTTACTTGCCAAACAATCTGTATTCACCCCTTCTCTGGATAATATTGGCCAAACAATTGCTGATGGCAAATATTTGCTGGAGGAAAAACATGCATACATATTATATACACACACACACATTCTTAGTTCTGAGGAAATTAGGCTAAATTAGTGAAATAAATTATTCATTGTGAATTATTCACCCAATTGTACCCAGAATGTTGCCAAATCGAAAGGAAACTATCACAGGCATTTGTTCTCTTTTGCTATTCCCAATAAACAAATTCAATAGCTCTTTCACACATTACAAAATTGGTCTAGAATCAATGCAGTAATGATACCATGCTGGTTAGCCTTACTGAAAGAAAGAGGAGAAAGCAGATTATTCAGGTGGCAGGAGAAAAGTGCATCGACACTGTAGAATTAATACAGCTCAACACTATAATTGTCATAGTACAATGATGTGGAATCCTGAGATTTCTAATTTGGTGAGGCATCAGTATTCATTAGCAAAGAAAGATAAAGACCTGGAACCTGTCTATTCCCATATTTTAACATTTTAATATTTTAAAATTTTAATATTTTAGTATTGTAGACGCCTAGCTGTGTAAGTCGCCCGGAGCACATTTGTGGAGGGCGACTCATAAATAATAAAATTAGTTAGTTAGTTAGTTAGTTTTCAAACTACAACTCAACTCATATGATTCTATAATATTGAACCATGGCATTTGAAGAGGTGGCAAACCACATTAACTCTACAGTGTAGGTCCACCAGAACCTACCCATTTTTCTGTTTTTCCTGATGTACTTGGCATCTTGGGCATTGCTATATCAGCATTAAGCTAAATACTTCCTCAACATTATTGAGTGCATTTCAGATTTCTTGGTGGATTTCTCCTTGAGCAGAATTTCAAGGGGAAACAAAGTGAATATCTTATGCAGAAGAAAAAAGTCAAGCGATTTATAAAGCTGTAATCCCCAAAGCAATTTCAAAGCAATAGCCAAAATGGGAATTAAAAATAGATTGACAATGTTAGCAACACATCTCAGGTGGCCTTGGCAGACCCTTGAGTTTTATGCAGAAGTTGCTGGATCTATGTATGACTACTCTATTTGCTGAGCCACTGAATTGAAGATCAAATGACTTAAATGAATAATGCTCCCATGCTGGGTCTCTTCCAGACCCAATTATAGCAATTTGATACCTTTTACTAGGCATGTGTAATCCATAAAAACTGGGGGCTGGCACTTTGTTTCTAAAGTGTTTCTAAAGTTTCGCTAGTGAAAATTTCATAACTATAACAAGATTAATGAAAATTTGTTACTATTTTATTACAGTAATTGTGCATGCCAGGCATGGATTAGAACCCAAAAATTGCGATTCTAAAATCAAAGGGGGGGGGGGATTTTTTTGATTAGTAATAGAAAGACTTACCAAAAAATTACCAAAAAATTCTAAAATGTAACGTAACTACTAACGAAATTCTAAATTGGTTCTAAAGTCTGAAAAGCAGGGAAACAGGACTGACACTGTTTTAAGCACAGGCAAATCAAGGGGCAACATTTCCCTTGGTTTCCTTGCAGGGAGATATAAAGCATTAATATATTATTATTATTATTATTAAATAAAATAGTCAAGGCTTGCTTCTCCAGAGCATTTATTAGAACTAAATAATAAATTCTAATAGTAAGAATGTAGTAAGGGTGATAGTGACCTGGAGGGTATGAGGAACGTGCTCTTGGTAAACTAGAACATGCTCTTAGGTTTGTAGTTAGAGCCCTGTCAATTTTACAGTATTTCAATCCATGTCTGTTATCAATTATGTAAGGCCACAAGCACTCTAGTGCCCTCAAGAACAAGCAAACATATTATTATAATTATGTCAGGCCCAAGTTGTTTCTATAATTATTTTAGTATTATTATTACTTCGCTGTGCGTCTCCCATTGATTTTGAGAGCTGTTGTTGCTCTTAGACACCTTAAAGTCATATGGCTTGTCATGACTGCATGGATTTCTGTTATTTCCCACCAGAGCAGTACCTATTGATCTACCCACATTTACATTGATCCCAGTGGCATCAATAACAAGTAGGGCCCTTCTTCCAGAAAATTAGAACGGGTAAATATTATTAATATATTTATTATTATTATTAGAATTAAATAATGCCCAGGGCCCTTCTTCCAGGAAATTAGAAGGGGTAAATATTATTAATATATTTATTATTATTATTAGAATTAAATAATGCCCAGGGCCCTTCTTCCAGGAAATTAGAAGGGGTAAATATTATTAATATATTTACTATTATTATTAGAATTAAATAATGCCCAGGGCCTTTCTTCCAGGAAATTAGAAGGGGTAAATATTATTAATATATTTATTATTATTATTAGAATTAAATAATGCCCAGGGCCCTTCTTCCAGGAAATTAGAAGGGGTAAATATTATTATATTATTTATTATTTTTATTAGAATTAAATAATGCCCTGGGCCCTTCTTCCAGGAAATTAGAAGGGGTAAATATTATTATATTATTTATTATTTTTATTAGAATTAAATAATGCCCTGGGCCCTTCTTCCAGGAAATTAGAAGGGGTAAATATTATTATATTATTTATTATTTTTATTAGAATTAAATAATGCCCTGGGCCCTTCTTCCAGGAAATTAGAAGGTAAATATTATTATATTAATATTTTTATTAGAATTAAATAATGCCCTGGGCCCTTCTTCCAGGAAATTAGAAGGGGTAAATATTATTATATTATTGATTATTTTTATTAGAATTAAATAATGCCCTGGGCCCTTCTTCCAGGAAATTAGAAGGGGTAAATATTGTTAATATAAAATAGTTGCCTACCTTCTCCAGAGCTCTTTTCACTGCAGCTTTCTCCCCATTCATTTTGCCATAGATCTCTAGGAGGTTTGAACTCTATGGCTTTTCCTTGAATCTGCACTTTTCCTGCTCCTCTCCGGGCTGTTTTCAACCCCTTCTCCCATTGTTTCAGCCTGCCTCATGTCCTTCTCGCCTGCCCTGCTATCCAGGCTCCTTTCCCTGCAGTTTAAAGTGCTTTTTTCCTGAGTCCTCCAGCTGCTCTAGGACTTCCGGTTTCGATCTCTCTATGGTTCTGGCTGTTTTTTCTCTTCCTGGAGGCAAGGCCTTTTAGTTAAAGTAGGCCTCGAGCATGGAAAGGCCCCATCTGACTGTGAGTAATGTCTGGGATTTTGGATTTTTTAAATTTTGGAGGGGGTAATAGGGAGCCTTCCGAAATATTTAGAATTCTAACGAAATTTTGGGCCCAGGGGGTTCGAAAAAGAAAGTCCACTTCCGGGATTGGCCTTGCGATCCGTAAAAACTTGAAAGTCCCATTACATACGAATCACTTACGAATTCTTTTGATTTTCATAACTTTTTTCTCATGCCTAGTGCATGCACATTAATGCAATAATTACTACTATTGGGGAAATTTCAGGGGCTCCTATATCCCTTATTTTTAAAGCTATTGGAGTGAAACTTGCTACAATGGTAGAACACATTTACCACTGTTAGTCCACCAAATAACAGAACATTTCACTTATCCATGGATTTTCTGGGAATTTTTAAATTATTTTAAAATAACATTAAAAAAACTTCAAGAGCTATCTACTTGAATTTTACATACAATGCTCAAGATAACCAGGGCATAAATTTCCAGAAGTTTCAGAAAAATTCACATACCTACAGATTTTGGGGGATTTTTTAAAGGTTTAGACAAAAACAACCCCCCCCCCCCAAAGTGACAACAGCAATCCCCTTGAATGTCTGTCTGTCTGTCTTCATGACACACAACCACGTAACTTCAACTTAGCACAGATTTATACCATTACTTACTTTAGTCTTCTTTGCAGATTCAGTAATTTTATTTCTTATTATTAGATTGACTCTAAATGCCACGGCTGACTGCTGCAACCCAATGCATTCTGGGAAATGTAGTTTTGCACAGGATGCTGGCTCCGCCCTGCTTTGTAAATTGTGCATGTGCATAATTAAATTACTATAAATGGGGAAACTTCAGGGACTCCTATATCCCTCATTTCTAAAGCTATTAAGGTGAAACTTACTACAATGAAGAACACATTTACCAATGTTAACCCATGAAATTTCAGAACGTTTCACTTATCCGCAGAGTTTTGGGAAATTTTCAAAGTTTTTATAAATAACCTTTTATTAATTAAAAAAAGAACTACACGAGTTAGTTTCTTGAATTTTCTATCCAATGACACAAGGTAACAGGGGCCCATTCCCCCCAACTTTCAGAAATACTCATGCATCTACTGAATTTAGGGATTTTATAAAACGTTTTGACAAAAACTGTTTAGGGAGGGACATGTCTCTCTCTCCTCTCCTGATTGGTCCTTTCTCAATCTGATGCATACAGGGGAATTTAGTTTAGGGCAGAGCTTTTTGAATTTTTTGAGATAGCCCCCTTCCCTTCCTAAATTTAAAGGCAACATGGTGGCCACTCCGCCTCCCCTCCTCTGCTTTGTCAGCCCTGATTGACTGAGAGGCATGCCAACAGGTTTAGTTTTTGCCTCTCAGCGGGGCTTGAGTGCCTTGTGAATTTTAACTGCATCACAGGCACTTCCGAAAATATCAAAACTTAAGAATTGAAGCCATGAAATGTTTGATTTTTTTAATGTTTTCCATGCACTGCACATTATGTGGCATTGCAGATCCAGTCAAAGTGCTAGTTTAAATTGACTCCACCATCAAGGTTGACATTTGAAGTATTTTGGATAGGAAGGAAATAGGTAAAATTCTAGCTTTATTTCATTCATGTTAGATAAACAAGTTTTTCCTGATCTCCACTCTGTCCTTTATCTTGCTTGTTCAACAGCCCTGGCTGCTAAGTTACCCTTTAATTTCATCTCCCAGTTTGTGGTCTTTTCCAACTGTATGATTCTTTTGGTGGTGCCACTTGCCTTGTCGCCTAAAGTAAGATATCACATATCACTAACCACTAGCATTATACTGGCACATCAGCCCCACTGCCCAGTTGCTCACTGTCTTACTGGGTTCATTCACACTGTAGAATCAATGCAGCTTGACACCTGCACTTTTTGTCAGAGAAGGCTGAAGATCTTGTAAAACTAACTCCCATGGTTCCATAGCATTAACTATGTTAGTTACTGTGGTATCAAACAGCATTAATTCTGCAGGCCGGATGTGCTCATTGTGAGAGTGAACAAGGTTCTGTGTCCATTTCTCACCTACAAAACAAGATTATGATTAAGCAGAATCATAACTTCAGCATACTCTCCAACATCTCATGATATGGCCAAGCAACATCAGAGTGTGATCATGACATAAAAGATATTAATGAGGGAGAGAGCACAAAGCAGGATAGGCTTTTACTTGAGCTGACTGGGAAGCAGAAGAGTGTGCTCATGCATCTCCTCTATCCCTTCCTGAATTAAATAAATGCAAAGTATTTTTGCACTTTGAAACCAGTTTATACCAATAGAAGTAAGCTGGGGATGAAGAATGAAAGTGGGAGAAGAGAGAAACTAGGACCATTTAGAACTGCTGAAATACTTGGAGAACAAGGGAATTGATAGGGACTGTCCCTGCCAAACTGGGACAGTTGGAGGAAATGTGATTGCTCTCACTCTTTACTATCAATTGCGCTTCCTCTTCCTCCCTGCCTCTTTCCTACAAATTAGCAACCAAGTAGTTTGCACACCTTATTAGAAGAGGAAGGGGAGTTAAACTAAATCCTTTATGTGTATCACTGCTACGGATAAATTGGGTCTTGACCAACTTTAAATTGCCTGTAACGTACCTCTAAAGTTATAAGGTTATACCTAATTAAACATTTGGCTTCACAAATGTACCATGCGAGAGATACTCAGTTTTCAGTAGTGTGTGTAATAACCTCAGGGGCCTTGTTGGCCTGTTAAATGCATTGACACACAACATTTCTGCAACTATGGTGGAGAAACAACTGGGAGTTAGTACTCAGTGGTGGGAGAAATACTACTCTGTTTTTTTAAGACTCTGAAATATTTCTGCTTGGACTAATATTTTCACACATGTTGATGCTATCAAGTAAGGACTTTAATTTAATTATGGATCCACCAAGGAGGCACTTTAAATGAATCATGGCTCAAGCAATTGCAGAAAGTGAAAATAATACATTTGATAAGAATGAGAGGCAGTGCCATGTACTGGTTTGAGTGTTGGACTATAAATCTGGAGACCAGGATTTGATTTCCCACTTGGCCACAGAGACCCATTAGATCAGGGGTGCTCACACTTTTTCAGCATGCGAGCTACTTATAAAACAACCAAGTCAAAATGATCTACCTACCCACTACAAAAATGTGAAACATATAACATAATATCTGCTTTGAACTGGGTTTTCTGAGTCCACAGTGCCATATAATCTGATTCAAAGGAGATAGCATGGGATTTTATTCAACTGTGTGGAAAGGACCTCAGATAACCCAGGGCCGGCAGCACTTGGGCGGTGTCGGGAGCCTGTGGGGCTGGACTGAGCCTTCCTCCTACCCTGCCTGCGATCTACCAGGATGCCCTACGCGATCTACCAGTAGATTGCGATCTACCTAATGAGCACGCCTGCATTAGATGATTTTGACTGAGTCACAACTCTCACCCCAGAAAAAAACACTGCAGATTACTTGAAGGCATGCAACAACAAATATATAATTGGCAAGAAGAGTGGATTCATACCCGGGGCTCTGACTTAAAATGTCCAATCTGGTCCTGAAGTTCACATCAGCATGTGTAAAGATGGTACATGTGATGATTAGTAATAAAGAATACACAAAATAGGAGAGGCTGCAACAATTTGTTTTTGCCTGGGCATACTGGGAAAGGCAAGATTCTGCCCCTCATCTGCTCTCCCTTCTTCTGAGTTAAATGAGTGCAAAGTTAGCATGTCTACCATATATATTCATATATAAGTTGATCTCATGTATAAGTCAAGAGCCAGAATTATTTATTTTGTTATGATCTATAGATATGTCAAGGGTCATTCCATGGTGAGGAGCACAAATGCTGCCTCAAGGGGTTCTCCCTGGCTGCTATTGTCACCATTTCACACAACACTATGAGGCTATATTGTAGTGTATTCCTTGTGTAGTTTATTGTCACCATTTCCCCATCCAGGTAATCACAAAGGCCAGTGGCAGTGCAATGGCAGAGAGATATGAGATCAGTGCTTCTTTTAGGTTCTGCTGAAATGGACTACGTTCTTGTGTTCAGACACTTGACTTAGAGAAAGAATGGTTCCTTTTTTGAAAAGAGTTAAAGTACTGTAGTCACATTGAACCATGGCTATGTTCCATAAATCTGGGCTGTTGTAAGTTGTTCGGGCTGTATGACCATGTTCCAGAAGCATTATCTCTTGACGTTTCGTCTGCATCTATGGCAGGCATCCTCGGAGGATGTGAAAACTTTGACAATTCCATAAATCTGTTTTCTTCTGCAGTCCTTCACAAAATGGCAACCAGGGTGATTTTTTTGTTACTTTTTGTAGTAGTATGGCTATGCTTTGTAGTAGTATGGTGTGCTTTTGGGGCTGTTTATGTATATTTTCATGCATTTGGGTGACTTTCTGGACAGTTTTAAGAAAACATTTTCAGTCTATTTTTTCTTTTAAAAGGGTGTGTGGGAGGGCTTCAAAGGCCAGATATGTGGAGTTCAGTGACCATATTTCAATTATACGTGGCCTAAATTAGAACTAGATCTATATTTCCTTTCTAATGTAATGTTTTCCCCTTAATCAAAATCAGCTTTCTTGTGTGTTCTTCTGTGCACTTTCAACTCACCTGTTGATTTATGGTGGCCCCATGAATTTCATGGGGCTTTCTAAGGCAAGGAATACTCAGCGGTGGTTTAGCCAGTTTTTCCTCTGAAATAGAGCTTACAGCACCTGGGATTCTTTGGCAATTTCCCAATCAAGTACTAACTAGAGTGGCCTTGCTTAGCTTCCAAGATCAAATGGGATCTGACATATTTAGTGAGTTTACTTCAAAAAAATGATTTGGGCCAAAATCCAATTTATTAGTCACAACAAGAGTGCCCCCAATGATTCATTTTTTTGAATGGTGAGTCAACTCACTGGCAAATCCAGTTGATTTACATAGGTAAACCCAGTTGATTCAACGAGTGTATTCTTGTTGGAACTAACAATAGGATTTCCCCCCTGAGTGCAACTGCATTCCAGGGAAATGACAATGCACTTTTAAGCAGTCTGATATTCAAAGAGGTTCAGTGTGCTCTATTCAGATTCTACTGTCAAGAAGTATATAATACAGCCTACTTATTTACAGTTGCTTGGTCACTGTAGTATTTAGCATGATCCTGCTTTTGTAAACCTTTAGCTATTGTCGTACATTTCTTTTGGATAGCCAACTTTTATTGTTGTGAAATAGGCTTTTTCACATGAATGCTCTTTTCTGGCCCCACTGCCAGAAGAGGCACACAGAGTCTTTAAATGTGCTTGCTGCTATTTGATGGGATTTTTCATCTTGCTCCTCACTATCTTGTCTTGAAAGTGCAGGAGACAAAATGAGAACATGACCTTTCCAATAGGAATTCTTTTCCCAGGTAGTTTCCCCCAAAATTTCTAGCACTGCAAAGAGCGAGGCGCCGGAAAACCTTCACACCTGGAACTCTTGTGTCTGCTGTTTACATTCCTGTGGACATTTGGGATGCCTTAACTGGATTTCTAAATGATCAACTGACATTGTATGCTTCTATGATACTAGATATTTGGCTTCTTAATGGGTGGTCCATTGCTTTGGACCTCCCTTCCTAGACAGGCTAGACCAGTGGTTTTGAACCTGTAGGTCCCCAGGTGTTTTGGCCTACAACTCCCAGAAATCCCAGCCAGTTTAAAAGCTGTTAGGATTTCTGGGAGTTGAAAGCCAAAATATCTGGGGATCCACAAGTTGAGAACCACTGGGCTAAACAGAGACCTTCCTTATTATTATTATTATTGTAGGAATGCGAAGATCTTTTTATTGCCCATCCTATAGCTATACCTCTGTACTTGGATCTCTCTTCTGCCGTCATATCTACACAACAAACCAGGCAGATAATTCAAATAGAAAAAGGCTGCATAACCCAAGGAAAATAAATGAGTCTCAAAACTCACTGGGGCCTTTAATTTTTGAAAACAATTCATTAATCCTGACTCCAAATTTGAGATGAATAGGGGCAAATTTCCCAATCTTTAACTGGCTTGGCATCTTGATGTCCTGTTTTATTCATGCACCTTGCTATACATGAAACTATTTGGGTGGAAGTGATTTGCTGCTGTTCTATTGGTTATATTGTATTTTATTGTTTTAATTGTGTTTTTAACTGTTTTATGTTTTAACCCTTTGGCGCTATGCCACTGGCTCTGTGAGCTGCCGCGAGCCCTCGGGAGTCGGCGGCGAAGAAGCCCCAATAAATAAATAAAATAAATAAAAATAAATTCCAGCCCTTGTCTGAAGACATCTGTTAATTGGCTTTTCACGGGCAAACTGTTCAATGCAGGTGTGACTTTTCAAGGATCAAAGAAGCTCCCATTGATACTCAAAAAGCTCCTGCTAAGTGCAAAATGTTTAAACAACAAAGACCACAAATGAAATGTTTTCTTCACCAGAATTAAAATATATTTTCACAAAATTTGCTGCTTTATTTATGGATATTTTTAGCCACTGTGGTTTCTTAAGAAGCTTGAAACTCAGGTGTTGGCAGTGGTTGGGAGGACCTTTGCACAGTTAAAACTTGTGCACCAGCTGCAACCATACCCCAAAAAGCCTGACTTGGCCATGGTAGTCCATGTCTTAGTTACCCCCATAATGGACTACTGTAATGCACACTATGTGGGGCTGCCTTTGAAGACAGTTTGGAAACTACAGGTAGTGCAAAGGTCGGCTGCCAAATTACTAACTTGGGTAGCTATAGGGAACATACCATGCCCCTACTAAAGCAGCTCCACTGGCTTCCGACAAGTTTCTGGGCTCAATTCAAGGTGTAGATTATTACATATAAAGCCCTACACACTTTGGATCCTACCTACCTTTGAGACCGCATCTCTTTCTATGAACCAGCTTCCACTTTGAGATTAGCAGGGGGACCCTTCTCTTGATCCTACCACCATCAGAAGTGTGGTGGGAACAAGAGATAGGGCCTTCTCTTTGGTGGCTCCCTGGCTCTGGAATACCCTCTCAAAAGAGATTAGTTTTGTCCCCACCCTCCAGTCCCTCAGATCCAACCTAAAACATGTAGCTTTAAACAGGCCTTTGACCTCGAGTAGGCCAAAATAGATCTACTTGAGGTAGGCCTGGAACTTTAGTTGTGAATTGATGGCAGCTAGTTTTATCTAGATATAATCTGCGTTTTTAAAATTGTGCTATTTTATTTTGTATTATATGTGTTGATAGTTGTCATTTTTATCATTTATATGTGATATTGTTTTATACTCATGTACCATTTATGTTATACTAGCTGACCCATGCACATGTTGCTGTGCCATAGTCTGTGGCTAACCCCTTCTACGTGTATGTGTGTATGTGTTCCTTTCTTATCCCCTCCTTCCTTCCTTCCCTTCATCCTTTCCCCCCCTTCCTTCCTTGTATCCTTTCCTCCCCCTTGTTCCATCCATCCTTCCTTTTTCCTTCCTTGTATCCTTTCCTTCCCCCTCCTTCCTTCCATCCATCCTTTTTCCTTCCTTCTTTCTCCCCTCCTGCCCTCCTTCCTTTTATTCTTTCCTTCCCCCTCCTTCCATCCATTCTTTTTCCTTCCTTTCTTATCCCCTCCTTCCTTCCTTCCTTCCTTGTATCTTTTCCTTCCCTCTCCTTCCATCCATCCTTCCTTTTTCCTTCCATTCTTCTCCCCTCCCTCCTTCCTTCCTTGTTTCCTTTCGTTCCCCCTCCTTCCATCCATCCTTCCTTTTCCTTCCTTTTTTCTCCCCTTCCCTTCCCTTCCCTTCCCTTCCCTTCCCTTCCCTTCCCTCCCTTCCCTTCCCTTCCCTTCCCTTCCCTCCCTTCCCTTCCCTTCCCTTCCCTTCCCTTCCCTTCCCTTCCCTTCCCTTCCCTTCCCTTCCCTTCCCTTCCCTTCCCTTCCCTTCCCTTCCCTTCCCTTCCCTTCCCTTCCCTTCCCTCCTTCCTTTTTTCTTCCTTTCTTCTCCCCTTCCATCCTTCTAGTCTTTCCTTTCCTGCTCCTTACTTTTTCCTCCTCCGCCTCCTCCTCCTCGCCACCGCCGCTGCAGTCAGGGCCTTCCTTGCAGAGCGGATAGAGCAGGCCCCCGCCACTGGTTGTGGAGGCCACGGGGGCCTGGAAGGGCGGTGGGAGGAGCACGGAGCAGCAGCGAGGCCTGGCTGCCTCCTCCCCCTCCGGGCTCTTCCTTTCCCTCCCAGCGCCGGCGCTTGTGGAGGCCACGGGGGCCTCGAAGGGCAGCGGGAGGAGCATGGCACGGTGCAGGAGCAGCAGTGAGGCCTGGCTGCCTCCCCCCCCTCCGGGCTCTTCCTTTCCCGCCCAGCGCCGGTACTTGTGGAGGCCACGGGGGCCTCGAAGGGCGGCGGGAGGAGCACGGCATGGTGCAGGAGCAGCAGCGAGGCCTGGCTGCCCCTCCGGGCTCTTCCTTTCCCTCCCAGCGCCGGCGCTTGTGGAGGCCACGGGGGCCTCGAAGGGCGGCGGGAGGAGCACGGCACGGTGCAGGAGCAGCAGCGAGGCCTGGCTGCCTCCTCCCCCTCCGGGCTCTTCCTTTCCCGCCCAGCGCCGACGCTTGTGGAGGCCACGGGGGCCTCGAAGGGTGGCAGGAGGAGCACGGCGCGGGGCAGGAAAGCCCAGCTGGAAGCAGTCCGTGGCGGCCCCTCCTCCCTCCCTCCTCCTCTGGCCGTCCTCTTCCTACGAAAAGAGGAAGGGAAGGTCAGCTCCCTTGCTCTTTCTCACCGCCCTTTGCAACGCGGCCTTTGCAATGGCTCCCCCCTCAACGGCCATGGTCACGCGCTCCCTTGCTCTCTCGCGCGCTTCCCTTTCTCCCTGATGGTGGGTCTTTGTTTTGCTTGTTTGGGAGGGGTGAGGTGCGGAGCTGTGGCGTGCCATTTTGTTTTGTGGCGCAGTGCCTTATGGGGATTGTAGTCCATATGTTTTTTTTTGGATTTGTGGCCGTTGGTTCTTTTTGGGTTTTTTTTGTGGTACGCATACCTCATAAGCTTTTCTGGGTATGTGGGTTGTTTTTGAGTTTCTGTCTTGTGTGGTTTCTTTGTCTATAAGACAGGACCCATGACATGGAGGATTTTATATATATATTATTCGATCGATCTTATATTCCGCTCCTCCTTGCAGAAGATGCTGCACCTTGGAGTGTCTTTGTAAGCCATCCCGAGTCCCCTTGGGGAGATGGTGTGGGATATAAATTATTATTATTATGATAAAAACTGGATACAAATAAAATAAGTGAAATAAACAATTTAAAATACCACAGCAGTTTCTGTAAGAATTACTTTTAAAGGCACTGCCTGATTAAGTCCCTATACAGGCAACCCTCCATATCCACAGGTGATTGGTTCCATGACTTTACATGGACGCCAGAATCTGTGAATGATCAAATCCTATTAAGTAAAATTGCATATACTGTTGGAGAGAGATGTGAGGCTTTGGAAAAAGGTAGAAAATATGGATTCTTACCATTTCAAAGTCTCTCTACACCAAACTTGTCCTACCGTGGGCCACATCTGGCCCAACACAAAATCAGAAACTTACTTAAAACATCAAGATTTTTTCTCTAAATCATTTGAGAAGTTCTCAAGCACAACTTTGTAGGTGACAATGGAATGGAATGGAATAATCAAAGCAATTATTACTTCTACAAATACTGGGCTGTTGCTCATATTTAGCATTATAATGGCAAACACTTTGGCCAGAAAATGTGCTTGACAATTTTATAAGGGACCCTCCAAATGGGACAGTATTATTAGCAATGTTATGCAGAAACATGTTTTTGCTTATCTGTGGTGGGGTGGTAGATACCACAAAAATATGCATGGGCCTTTCTTTCTTTCTTTTTGCGCATCTGTTATTATTACTGTTAGCTTATTTTATGTGTGGCCCAAGACAATTCTTCTTCTTCTTCCAATGTGGCCCAGGGAAGCTATAAGGTTGGACAACCCAGATCTATACAATATGCAACAAAATATACATGGTAGGTATATTGTTTAGCAAAGGCTAAAGAGCCTGTAGAGTGAGATGAGGCTAGAGAGAGACTGAGGATCTATGAAATGGTGGGACTCAAGTGTAGTGCTTAGCATAAATCCATATCTCCCACCAGTTAAAAGTCTTTCTTTCATCCTAATAAATACAGTAAGTAGTACGGCAATGCTTTGTTTATTTTTAAGTTTGCAGTTGGTTGAATCCATAGATCCAGAGTCCACAGCTTTGAGGGTGAACACAGCTGCTGAAACCCATTTGAAGCTCTTCAACAAGAAATATGCTGAATTCCTTCAATTTATGTAAGCATTTATCCTCCAGTGAAAATTTTAAAAAGTTCTCTTTTCACATATGCATTCAGATTTAAACAAATACTTAAAGCTCCATTTTACTTTTCATTTAGTATGAAGGAACCGGCCCAATACATTGGGCCATTTGCTTGAGAGATAATATCCTATTGGACCAATCTGTCCAACTAGGTTTTCAGTTAAAGTTTCAGTGAGAAAGAACTTTCACTAAGGCACATGTAAAAACAGATTAAATAAACTTCTGCAGCTTTTGTGTAGCTTAATTTTCCAAAAAGCCTGAAACAGATTTGAAAAATGGCCTCATCAGTAATAACCACAGTAGTATGAATTTCTTTATGTGGATTTAATGTGCACATCCCCAGTCTATTTCTCCTGAATTAATCCAAAATGCAATGCTTCAAATGCTGTCACCTATTAAACCTTGCAACCTACAACAAGATGTCTTCAGTTACATCATCAGTTTACGTCATATTCTGTAGGAGATAAAGCTTTCATAGGAACAATTTTTTAAACTTTTGTCCCATTTCCAAGTTTTCAGTAATAACTTGGAAACGGGATAATCAGAAACCTCACCACTAATGAACTCATCAGAAAGTTTTCGATTACAAGTTCTTCTTCACAGGAAGTAGCTTACAAAAAAAATCAACATAGGTATTAGAGCTGTGCAAAATTATTGTTAGTCCTCGTAAATCGGATCAAATTTGTTAAATTTGTACTTACGATGCGATATCTGACTCTTGGGCATTGTCTACGCCAAAAATTTAAGAATAAAAACTTACCCAATACATTTTTATTAGAATTTTGTAAACCTCAGAAACCTCCCAAAGTCAGTTTAATTTTTAGTACAAGCAAGTAAAGCAAAGCCAAAAAGGCTGCCATTTCTCTTTAAACGAATGGCCTCTCGCCATTAGGAGCAGAAAGCAGCAGGGAGAAAGCAGAGTTTTCTGTGAAAGAAAGCACAGAACTCTGGGAAATGTAGCTGGAAAGAGAATTCAGGCAGAGAATTCAAAAAGCCCTGCCCTAAACTACATTTTCCAGAATTCTACTCAGCATCAGAAAGCCCCAATCAGGAGAGGGGAGAGATTTGTCCCTCCATAGCAGCAGTCATCCAGAGTTCCAATAAATTGTTGGATCTGGAAAGAGGAGAACTGACTGATACTTGTAGTAAGTAAATCTCTGTGCTGGGCTGGGAAGAAATCCCTAAATGGAAGTTCTATTATTTAATATGAGAGGCATTAATTGAGATAGCCATTGTGGCTAAAAAAAAAAGTTGCCACAAAAAAATTTTTAAACCCCTAAAATCAGTAATGTATGACTATTTCTGAAAGGTGTGGGGAATGAACCCCTGTTATCTTGTGTAATTGTATAGAAGATGTAAAGAGGTAGATTTTGCAAGTTTTTTAAAATGTTGTTTATGAAAACTTTGAAGAGTTCCCAAAAATCCGTGGATAAATGAAACATTTTGAAACTTGATGGGATAACACTGATAAATGTGTTCTACAATTGTAGCAAGTTTCATCCCAATAGCTGTAAAAATGAGAAAGGAGCCACTGAAGTTTCCCCACTTGCACAATTACTATAAAAAGTAACCAAATTTTGTTACTCTCGATATAGTAATGAAATTTTCACTAATGATACTTTAGAAACACTGTAGAAACCCCTAATTTTGTAATGAGCTTTGAAACATTTTTCTCAGCAATTGCACAGCCCTAATCGGTATGTCTCATTCAGTCTCAACTACTCTGACAGGATTGTCTTCAGCTTTATCTGCAAATGCCATGCATGGAATATAGGGAATTCTACACTCAAGCCACTCACTCAGACATTGAGCTTTAATGTTTCAAAATGTTGTTGTTGTATGACTTCAGATCAAGTCTGACTTAGAGCATCACTACAATGAAACTATGATCGGGTTTTCTGGAGATGAGAGAGTATGATTTGCCCAAGGTTACCCAGCATGTTTCCGTGGCCAAATGGGAAATTGAACTCTGGATCTTAGAGTTACAGGATGCATCGAAACTTAAACTGTAGAATTAAAGAAGTTTAACACCATTTTATCTGCCATGAGCTCAGTGCTATGGAATCCTAGAAGCTGTAACTTTATAAGATCTTTAGCCTTCTCTGCCAGGCTTACCAAATTACAATTTACAAGAATTCCATAGTGTTGAGTCATAGCAGTTAAAGTGGCATCAATCTGCATTAATTCTACAGTGTAGATGGGCCTGTGGTGCAGAGCTCAAACCAGTACACACCATGCTGACTCCAATTCAACTTTTTTAACCACTCAGTAATGTGGCTATCAAGGGAAAATAACTTTTAAGAGAGAGAACCCATTAGCTTTTAAATAGATGTTACAAACTCTGAGAAGAATCCTATTGAAGTAAATGAGTCAAGGTATTATATAGAAATAGGATAGGGTGCACACCACTCTATTTCCCATTTTTTAAAACAGCATTCATGAAAACACTAATTGCAAATTGATTTTTCTGGTTAACAGCTTGTTCTTTTCCTTTTATTCATCTGCCATTATGGATACTTGAGAAATTCATTCTTTATGATTTCCATTATCAATTGATCTGATCCACACTTCCAAGGCACGCTATTGTCTTCTTTCAGAGGGGAATGGATCCCAGACAGACCAACTGTACTTCAAGTAAACAAGAGACAGAGAAACTCATACAGTCATATACAGAGAATCCATAAAAACAGAAACATGGTCTAGACAGGCCATAGTCTGAGGACACACATACACATGGACAGTCTTAAGGCTTGTCTACACTGGCCATATGCCCATGTCGACCAGAAGTTGCTAATGAAAATCCAGAAAAGGTTCAGGGCTTTCTGATGCATCGAAACTTAAACTGTAGAATTAAAGAAGTTTAACACCATTTTATCTGCCATAAGCTCAGTGCTATGGAATCACACATAACTTTATAAGATCTTTAGCCTTCTCTGCCAGGCTCACCAAATTACAATTTACAAGAATTCCAGTGTTGAGTCATAGCAGTTAAAGTGGCATCAATCTGCATTAATTCTACAGTGTAGATGGGCCTGTGGTGCAGAGCTCAAACCAGTACACACCATGCTGACTCCAATTCAACTTTTTTAACCACTCAGTAATGTGGCTATGCAAGGTGAAGTGGGGGAATGCTAGGTGAAGTGTGGGAATACTCAATTTTGAAAAGTCCAACACTTTGTGGTTGGTGTGGATAGCTGGACCAGTTGTAATTTGAACTGGTCCACTGTTCCCACAGCTTGGCATGACCATCCTCTTTCAAATGGATCAGGGCCATTTTATTCTTATTGCAGTGGAAACTAGCTATGGAGTTCCATAGAGCTCCTGGTCATTGATGGGTGCCTCTGCTAATGCCAGCATGGCCAGGGAAAAATGCTCCCTCCTCCTCCTTTGGTCCTCTAGTTTACTTTGCTGATTTCTGCAGAGGTGCCAAACAACAATTAGGAACTCTGCTGGAACTCTGCTGGAGAAGACAGGGAAACCAGATCATATAAAGACGATCTTCCAGCAGGACCAAACCAAGTTCACCCCAACTAGACAATCTGGATTCCATTTCCATGGCTCAGGGGCATAGTGTCTGAATAGCTCTGTGGAATCTGGGACTGGTTTGGAGCATTTCTGATCTGAACCAGTCCCAGATTATGGGACGCGACTTCTAGTTTACTTCTAGCTGCGAGAGTCATGGGGGATTGGAGGCAGGAGGCGGCGCCCCGGCCCCTTCTTTTTCTTTGCCGCCGCCCGGCCCTTCCTCCTCCTCCCCCAGGCAGCAGGAGTTCGGCAGGAGGAGAAAGTCATAGTTCAAGAATTTAGAGCAGGGAATGTCACACAATCCCAAATGCATTCAGTGAAACTGTTGCCTTTCCACCAAGAGTTAGCCTTGGCTATGCTAATTTATAACTAGCTTTAAATCAGCCTAGCAAGCCTCCTTATTTTATTATTTTTTATTTATTTATTTATTTCAACTTAGTAACCCGCCCTCCCTGAGGCTCCAGGCGGTTTCCAGCATATATGCAATTTTAAAGCATATCAATGTTTTTTTAACTTTCTTCTTGCTTCTGCTTTGGTGTCCTTCACTCATAATGTTTCAGTGGCTTAATCTCCTGTTCTTAAGAGTCTTTGTGATGATCTAAACTCTACGGAAGCCACCTCTGACTCTGATAGGAACAGGTTATCTGGGTCTCTTCTCTACCTTCCTCATCAGAGGAGAGCTTTTCCAAGTAGCATATGACAATTACTTCTCCTTCAGCTTTTGCACTTCTCTAATTGATGTCTTAAAGGAAGCCAAAAAAAGAGAGCATGCCTTAGTTACAGTGAAACATTAAGAAAACAAGAATAATGACCATATATTATTTTTATAACTTTAAAGTAAATGATGAAAACATTGAAATTGTTTCAAGATTTCTCAAACCTTGGCCCCAATATTAAAGTTGAGTCTGCAATCAATAAATCAGAAGATGATTGGACTTGGAAGGACAGCTATGAAGGAAATACACAAGATTTTAAGTGTTAAAATATATCACTGAATCGCTAAATATAAGATGAACCATGCCATTGTATTTTACATTTCTATCTATGGATGTGACAACTGATAGAAAAAAACCAACTCATTTGAAATGTGGTGCTGGAGAAGAATTCTATGGACTATTAAAAAGACAAATAAATGGATCCTTGAGCAAATCAAATCTGAACTCTCCCTAGAAGCCAAGGTAAGTAAACATGCTGTCACACTTCAGCCATTTCATGAGAATAAAATCAATTATTGAAAGGATAGTAAGAAAAGAGGAAAACCACATTCAAGATGGATAGACTCATTCGAGGAAGTCATGGCCCTGAGCATGCTAGCTAGACCAATACAGGATAGACCAGTTCAGAATAGGGTGACTCAGTCATAGGGATGTCGACTCACCATAAATTGAAGACCATGTGAAAACAAAATTAGATTGCTGTAGGTTTTTTGGCCATGGTTTTATAGAACATGGCCATATAGCCTGAAAAACCTACAACAACCCAGTGATTCCTGCCATGAAAGCCTTTGACAATACATAAAATTGTGAGGCAGTTCTCATCTCAAAAAATATGTGCAAGAATACATTTAAAATACATACTTTGGGTGAGAATATTCTTGGAGATGCAAATGTTGATTTTTGAAATGCAAATTTTGCAGGAAAATACATTCAAAGAGAAATATTTGCATATACTTTTGATACATTTTTAATAAAGGTAAACAGAAATGATGCGGAAATGGAATAGGATGGACACATGAATGAAAGGAACAAAATGTGATGAAGAATCTGTCCATTTCTAGCTCTCAACAAACTTCCACTTTACTCTTCTCCAAAAGCTGTAATATCTGTCGATCCATTCCTGCAACTGACAAATATTTGCAACCCTGTTCAAAATTAATCCAGTAACAGCTTCTGCACACTTCTTTTCTCTGATGTCTACCCAACACTATTTTCACTCTTTGAAGAGAGATGCTTTTGTCTTCCAACCCCCCGAAATAACGAGACAGACACAAAATATATGGTTTCAAATTTTGGGCAACTTTTATTGAATAGTTACCTATTTAACTTGTAACTCGACTAACTTTTGGTGTCAGTTCAACTTGGTGTGTGTAAGCTGAGGTAGCGTCTCCTAAAGTCTACCCCTCAGCTATTCAGGCATACTACCTGGGTCTCCTGTAGATTTCAACTCGGGCAACCCGTAAGGGAAACATCAGGAGAAATCTCTCTCAACTTTTGAGACTAGACTCTCCCCGCTCCTGGGACATTCACCATCACCTCACCCCTAGAATTAACCTCTAGGTGAGTGTTTGCATAATGCCCCACACCCTTAAGGGGTGCCTTAAGTGTATACAAACCTTTGAATAACTGAACTATTTACGCTTAGCTAGTTTACTAGCCGACCATTCCATCTAAGCCCCTAATAGACAGTATAGGATAGGCAAAACCCTCGCGGGCGAATTCCTATCCGACCCCCAAATGTTAAACCATTTGAGCAATCATTATTATACTATCCATGGGCGGGAGTGGTGGGCGATGTTCTCTTGCAGAATGAGGGAAAAGAGGGCTGGCAACCCCTATGCCAGCCCCTCCTCCCTTCCAGTAACTTCTGCACAATTAACCAATCTCTTCTCCGAGGGGAGGAGACAAAATTGCTCCACCATCCAACTTGTTGAATGGTGAAGTGTATACTCCCTAAAGTTGCATGTCTGACTTTGAGCTCTCTGCTCCCAAGAAATATTTCACAGCTTTGTAGGCTTCTAAACTTCTTTTTGATATCAAGGATAAAAGAGACCTCCATATTGTTTTTCCTAGAACTTTTAAGTAGGCACAATACACCTCCAAGTTTGCATCCCTCATTTTTCCACCTTCTTTCCAGGTGGAAAATAGGACAAGCAGTGATTTTCAAGGTTGGTAAAGAGTATAGGGGTTAAAAGTAGTTTTGCTATCTTCTAAGGATTCAAATCTTCGCTCATTTCATTTTTACTTGGAAGAACAAATAATTTATTTTTTTCTCCTTCCTATTAAGCATATAGACACTCACACTGGAACCAGTTTGGGAGAAACTGGTTTCACCCTACAGATGATTAGATTTACAGCTTCAGAATAGGCTTGAGGACAGGAGGATTATTGCATTGATCATGAAACCTGCCCTCAAACAGCTTTGTGTGTTGTTTCCCCCCCACCATTTTCAGGAGAGATGTGCATCAATGCCCCAGAGGCATAGGAGAAGAAGAAAAAGGAGTGACAATTAGGAGTGTAAGTTATCATTTACCCTTCCCAATGTAGGCCCTGCTAGCCAGCCATGTCTTTGAGGTATTTTGGCACCCCTCCCCCTTATTCCAAATTTTATAAAGTGCATCAGCAAGGGTGGATTTCTATAATTCACTCCACTTCTGTGGAATCAATTTCGATTTGGGATATATTGGGATCTGCTGCAGCGCTTTAAAGGGCTTTACTCAGACTTTCCTGCAACTTTCTTTAATACATTTCATACCCTTTAATAATCCATGCTGCAGCACACATTGGCAGTGTATGTTTTGTGCCCACTAAAGTTTTGAATCAATTTAGAGTCACATTAAATTGTCAATTTAGAAGTGCCCATCATAAGAGTTTTTGTATAAAAATAAGGCCCTTTTTTCTATAGGTAATGGAGTCCTCGGTAGTGCAGTGGGTTAAACCACTGAGCTGCTGAACTTGCTGATCGAATAGTCACAAGTTCAAATCTGGGGAGCAGCATGAGCTCCCGGCTGTTAGCCCCAGCTTCTGCCAACCTAGCAGTTTGAAAACATACAAATGTGAGTAGATCAATAGGTACCTCTCCAGCAGGAAGGCAAGGGTGCTCCATGCAGTCATGCCACATGACCCTAGAGGTGTGTACAGACAACGCAGACTTTTAAGCTTAGAAATGGAGATGAGCACCAACCCCCAGAGTTGGACACGACTGGACTTAATGTCAGCAGAAAACTTTTGCCATTACCTATATATAGAGAATACACTCCCAACCAGCCCACATATAAATACCTAAAAATTGTCAGAGAGAGGAATGTGCAAGCCTGTTCTTTGCTGTCCCCGATTAGGGACTATTTAAGGGCTAAGAAAAAAATCACTACTGATGTACTTCTGTTTCCATAAAGTACATCATAAAGTACATAAATGATTAATTCTTTGTTCCTTTATGGTAACCACAATGAGGTCTCATTTTAGTAAAGCTGTTTTTTCACTGTGATAGTGACCTTTGACAAGAGGCAGTTAACTGTTCAGATTCTTATTATTATTATTTTAAAAGAAATATTAAAGGATTTTTTCTAGGTATTATTATATTTAAACAGGGTTTCTTTCCTCCATCCCCACCTTAATATGATCAAAGATATTTCATTGTAGCTGTCACCCTAACACTGAAGTAGCTTCAAAGATTTTTTTTTCTCAAAAATATTATTTACCTTCCAAGATGCCACCAAGCATGAACGGTTTCTGCCTATAAATAGAAATACAAAGGGGGGATTTGGGTTGGGTTATAAATAGGCACTCAGACACACAGATACATACAAAGCTTTGCAACCAACAACCAATTTAATGCATGTACAATGAGTAAAAAAAAGAACAAAAAGAAAGAAATGTGTCCCTGGGGAGTTTGATCTTTCATGTTGGCAGGGATTTGATTAGTGTGGTTCTTAATTAGTCTGCCTGTGGCTGAATTTTTGATGATATGCTGGGGAGGGGGGGGGGGGTGTGGTCTGTGGCACTTCTCCTCTGATGAGGAAGAATAATAAAAAAATAGTATTTGCTGAGCTTTGGACATTTCTCCAAATTGCTTAGGGAAATTCTCCAGTGCTTTTGCTTTTTTATTTTCCACCATAAGGACAAAAACAAGCATGGGTGACAGAGCAAGCAGTTATTAGCCCAGAAAATACATATGCTTTGACAATTCCATTTTAATGGATATACAGTTTGTCTGTATTTTTGAAACATTGTCTGATCCAGACAGTTACTTCTACTTAAACACATTTGCTTCAGATGATGAATCTACTCCATATTGCACATATTACTGACCTTCAGAATGACCTTGCTGGGAGCACATAATTGGCATGGTGTATGACATTGCTCACCTTCAGAATAACCTTGATGGGGGGGGGGCTGTAATTGGCATTACACATGATATTACTGATCTTCAGAATGACTTTGGTCAGAGCACATAGTTAGCTGAAATCCTTTTGGTATTTTATGCATATGTAAGTTCCCTGGTGTTACTGGCTGGATAACAGGGTTCAGTTCCCCTCTCAGACATTAAATTTCACTGGGTAACCTTGAGCAAGTCTTGTCCCGATGAAGATTAATGGGTAGACAAACACAGATGTGGAAGCTTTCTCCCTCCAACCAAGGAGCAAACTCACATGTTGTCTTTTAGAGGAATCTATACAAAAAAACCTACATACACAGTCTAATTTTTCTCCTCAAGCCACAAGCCTTTCAGAACTTTGCAAAAACCTCCAACCTTCCAACTCCTTCCAAGACCACCAAACTCCACCACCTCTCCACAAGGAGTAACCCTTCTTTGTTGCGATAAGTCCTTGCAGGATCAAGTGTGTTGTGTGTGTGTGTGTAAAGAAAAACCTTATAGTGGTGATTATCTTGTACAGCTGGTAAAGTCGGTCAACCAGCAATCTTGGACCACACCCAAGGGGCTATATCAGTTTGAGGTTTTAGAATATGTTCTGGTGGAGTTCCAGCTGGAGAAGATGGAGAGATGCTGATGGAGAGATCCTGGAGAGCTTTTTCTCTGAGGAGACCTATGCACAAAGGCTTGGCTCTGATGAGCAGTTTGGAGAAGCTTCCCTGAAGGAGGCTATGGTGAAATAACATTTACTCAAAGTTTATTTTGATCTCTCATTTGATGAAGATTTTATGTTTCTTACAAAGACAATGTAAGTTTGTTGCACTGATTATTTTTGTATGCAACATTGCAAGTTTATCTTTCATCTCTGCTGAGTAAAGAGTAAAGATTTTTCTGTTCATTTTTACTCTGGTCTGAGAGTCTTTTGCTTTTGGACTTTGGGCGCTGGGACGCTGCGCAAAACACATTGATGTGTAACATACTTTTACTCCTTTATTATCCCAGTAATTACCCCACCATGGCTGTAACTACTCAATGCTTATGAGGTGGCCCGGCTACCACTGCTTGCTGCCCTGATCCTTGCACTACTTGTTACTTAAATGATAAAAGCTCTTAACATGTCTCACATTCTCAGTCACAGAAAACCCCACAAGAGGTTCACCTTAGGGTAACTATAAATTGGAAGAAACCTGGGGCCCTTCCACACAGCCTTATATCCCAGAATATCAAGGCAGAAAATCCCACAATATCTGCTTATCTGAGTTATCTGAGTCCACACTCAGATAATGTGGGATTTTCTGCCTTGATATTCTGGGATATAGGGTTGCGTGGAAGGGCCCTTGAAGGCATACAAGATTCCTTGTATTGCCAAAGGCTTTCATGGTTGGAGTTTCATTTTCCATGGTAAATGGGATGCTTGGGTAGATGTTGTTGATGTGGTCCAGGAACTTGTTTAGTTCTTTTTCTTCATGAATCCAAATGGTGAATGTTTCATTCACATAATGAAACCATAGAGTGGGTTTTTGGGGGGCTATTTCCAGGGCTTGTTTCTCAAAGTGTTCCATGTACATATTTGCTATAACAGAGCTAAGCGAGCTCCCCATGGCTACTCCATCTTTCTCTTCATAGAATTCCTTATACCACTGGAAGCAGTGAAAAGTTTGGAGAGAATACTTCTGGGACATGGCCATACAGCCCAAAAAACTCACCACAACCCAATTATTCATTGTTTTCTTCAAGAACAACATTAGGAGAGAAATAGTCCCCATTTTCATGTGACTCTTTCCCCCTTTTTGGCAATTGACATTCTGTTTTTGTTGATATTACAATATGTTTTAACGACATTCATTTTAAAAGTGAGTCAAATGTATTTCTTCAGCACCCCTCCCAGCTCCCACATTCTCAATATTTTGAGCCAAATCTTCTCATTGGAGGAATCTCTGCTCAGCTTGACTCTCTTCTCTAGCCATCACAACAATCCCGAAGCTTCTGTTTTATACTTTGAAATGTAAATTATTGATCTGCTGTGTTCTCGGAGGGAATCTCCTTTTCTGTGTCAAAGACAACACCAACGAGCAATGAATTCTCACTGATTCCCCCTTTTCAAAAGGACTATTAGAGAAGCCAGCATTGTCGGGGAGAGGCAGGGTTGACTCAGGCATTTTAAGCCCTGTAAAATCACCCTAATCAGATCTAGTATACTACCTTGTTATCTAGAGTTACATATCATACTGGTTGTGTATGAAGGTGTGTGACTATTCCCTAAAGATACAATTTCTGGCTAGGTGAGTTTTTCAAAAGCTCCCAGTTTCTAATAGCGGTATTTTTCTCCTGTTTTATTAACTCTGAGGCTACAAAAGGCTCCAGAGATTTCTTGACAACAAAGAAGCTGTGGAAGAGATAAAAGGGAAGAACAGGAGAATCTCCTTCTTTTCCCCAGAAAGAATTCCCAGTTATACTGGAGATAAGAATGAGTGGAGTTGATAACACAGACAAAATGCCATGATTTCATTTCAAGAAGCTATGGATTCAATAATTGCCAGCTTGATAAAGGCGGATCAACACTGCTTGTGTTATTGGGCCTCACAGCAGCATTTGATACTGTCGATTACGATCTTTTGACTCACCGCCTTGCCGTGGTTGGAGTGAGGGGGACAGCTTTGAACTGGCTGTCCTCCTTCCTCACAATCTGAAACAGCAAGTGAGGTGGGGTGAGTTGACCTCTGGGGGTTCCCCCTGGTTTGTGGGGTCCCTCAGGGGGCCAAACTCTTCCTGCTGTAATTTAACATCTATATGCAGCCACTTGCTCAGCTGGTGCGTAGCTTTGTGCTTGAGTGTCATCAGTACGCTGATGACACTCAGCTCTTTCTGAGGATGGAGGGCTGGCTGGACTCCGTACCCAATAATTTCCATCTGTGCCTTGAAGACGTTACTGGATGGCTGCGAGCCAGTAGGTTGAAGGTGAATCCAGCAAAGATGGAAATCCTCTGGTTAGGCTGTCCAGGCGATAGGGATGTCCAGCTGCTGACCCTGGATGGCATGGCATTATGCCCATCATTATCAGTAAAAGGCCTGGGAGTCCTTTTGGACCCTCTGCTGTCAATGGAGGCCCAAATCTCCGCTGTCAGCAGAACAGCATTTTCCCATCTGCAACAGGCTAGGCCGCTGGCCCTCTATTAGTCTCGGAATGACCTGGCCACAGTGATCCAGGCTACAGTCATGTCAAGACTTGACTACTGTAACGCTCTCTACATTGGCCTGCCTTTGATGCTGATCTGGAAACTCAAGCTAGTGCATAATGTTGCAGCCCGGCTACTCGCGCCGAAACCCGCGAGTTGTCGTATCACCCCTGTCCTGCAGGGACTGCACTGGCTACCAATTGAGTACCGGATCACTTTCAAAGTATTAGTTTTAACTTTTAAGGCCTTACATGGTCTGGGGCCAGTGTACTTGAGGGATCGCCTGTTCCCATATAGTCCTTTAAAATCACTGCGATCAGAAGATCAGAATCTCTTAGATATTCCTGGCGTGAAGTCTTACCACCTGTCAGCTACCCGACGAAGGGTCTTCTCTATCATTGCCCCAGTTCTGTGGAATGATCTGCCCCCTGAGACTCTGGCTTTGTGAAATTTGGTAACTTTTCGCAAAGCTTGTAAGACCTTCTTGTTCAGACAAGCTTTTGAGTCTTGATGATATTTCAATGTGTATTATTTTATCATTTTATTACTGTGCTGAAATTCTGTAAACCGCCCCGAGCCTTTGGGAGTGGCGGTGTACAAATCAAATTTTTAAAAAAGTACAGTAGAGTCTCGCTTATCCAACCTTCGCTCATCCAGTGTTCTGTATTATCCAATGCAGTCTGCCTCCCGCCCGGATCCACATGTTTCAATACATTGCGATGTTTTTGTTAAAATCCTGGCTACGGCCCTGACTATGGGGAATGGTATACTCTTTCTAGCTATGCATCATTTATCCATTAGTTACAAACTTACCGTATTTTTCGCACCATAAGACGCACTTTTTTTTTCCTCCCAAAGTGGGAGGAAAAATCAGCCGCGTCTTATGGTGCGAATATGCAGGCGGGGGGGGCGCTGGAGCAGAGGAGGTGGCGGAGGGACGCTGGTTCGCTCGCCATCTGCCTCCTGTTGCTTCCCCCCACCTTTGCTTCCCTCAAGGAAAGGGCGGAGGGAAGCAAAAGGAGGCGGGGCGGAGCGAACCGCGTCGCGTCACAGCTGACGCGACGCGGTTCGCTCTCCCTCCGCCTCCTTTGCTTCCCCGCCCCCTCAAGGAAAGGGCGGAGGGAAGCAAAAGGAGGCGGAGGGCGAGCGAACCGCGTCGCGTCACAGCTGACGCGACGCGGTTCGCTCTCCCTTCACCTCCTTTTGCTTCCCGCCCTCAAGGAAAGGGCGGAGGGAAGCAAAAGGAGGCGAAGGGAGAGCGAACCGCGCGTCCACAGCTGACGCGACACGGTTCGCTCTCCCTTCGCCTCCTTTGCTTCCCCGCCCTCAAGGAAAGGGCGGAGGGAAGCAAAAGAGCGGCGGAGAGCGCGAACCGCCGCGTCACAGCTGACGCGACGCGGTTTGCTCTCCACGCCTCCTTTTCCCGCCCTCAAGGAAAGGGCGGAGGGAAGCAAAAGGAGGCGGTTCGCTCTCCCTTCGCCTCCTTTTGCTTCCCCGCCCTCAAGGAAAGGCGGAGGGAAGCAAAAGGAGGCGGAGGGCGGAGCGAACCGCGTCAAGGTCAGCTGACGCGACGCGCGTTCGCTCTCCTCGCCTCCTTTGCTTCCCGCCCCTCAAGGAAAGGGGAGGGAAGCAAAGGAGGCGGTTCGCTCCCTTCGCCTCCTTTTGCTTCCCCGCCCTCAAGGAAAGGGCGGAGGGAAGCAAAAAGGAGGCGGAGGGTGGAGCGAACCGCGTCGCGTCACAGCTGACGCGGCGCGGTTCGCTCTCCTTAGCCTCCTTTGCTTCCCCGCCCTCAAGGAAAGGGCGGAGGAAGCAAAAAGGAGGCGGAGGCGGAGCGGAGCCGCTCGCGTCACAGCTGACGCGACGCGGTTCGCTCTCCCTCCGCCTCCTTTTCCTTCCCCCCCACCTTTTCTTCCCTCAAGGAAAGGGTGGGGGGAAGGAAAAGGAGGCAGAGGGCGAGCGAACCAGCGAGCCCTCTGAGAAGACGCACCTGCTGATAAGACTAACCTAGATTTTAGAGGGGGGAGCGAAAATATTTTTTTTTTCCTATTTTCCTCCTCTAAAATCTAGGTGCGTCTTATCATCCGTCTTATGGTGCGAAAAATACGGTACATAAATAGTATACTATAGTAAAGAAAATTGCTTTAAAAATCAGTTGTTCAACAAATTTACATATAAAATTGTATATATTCATTGGCCTTTTGCACATTCTTTTGACAATTCATGCAAAGTGGGTTTTTTCTCAGTGGGAAATTGATAATGGAAAGAGGCATAAGACTGAACTCAAGAGTGGGTTTGTTTCTACTAGGGATTTGCTACTGTTATATTGTATATTTTACTGTTTCAGATATTGGACGTCTTTATACGTATGATTCCCTTGAAAAAGCCTTTGCAATAGGGTGAAACGGCTTTTTTGTGGCCTTTAATGGTGCATTTTGCACACTACAAAAAAGGGGGGAGCTTACAAAGACAAAGGAGCAACAAGAAGAACCACAGTAAATGATCAGGTTCGCACTAGTAATGAGGACAATAATGCAATGACTGTAGTATCAAAATAGCATATATAATGGGAAAGGCTAAGTAGCAAAGTGATACAACATAGGTCTACACATTAGAACATATGCAATGCATAATGGCAAGAACATCAATTTCAATCACTATGTGGGAATATATGTGACAACTGTGTACATACTATGCATTCAAGTCACGGTCCTGCAACAGCCACCCTCCATAGATTCTCGCGAGATTGCTATTGTGAGGACTTAGTGTGGTATTGCTTCATTGCTGTACTTATTCCGGATTTTATCTTTGTACTGGGTTGTCATTCCGCTGTCTCACTATCTTGCAAGGCGGGACCGTTTACTTTGTTAATCATATGCCTTTATGTGTTTGGTGTTGCTCGCTACCTGTACTCATATATAGTGTTTTATCTCTTTAATTAATTACATTGTGTATGTTACACAAGCCTTTCAGGTTTTTCGTTTCTTTGTGGTTGTGGTAACCTGTCCCCTTTCTTTTGTCATTCCAGGTATGGACATGCCTCATTAAAAATAAATGAAGCTCCTTTCTATGAATACTCTATGACTATACCATCTCAACGTTTTCTATTTTTTATTCTCTAACTGCAATTTCTATCTTTGGGAGGTTGGTGAAAGAAGACTGGAGAAAGACAGACTTTTGGGGTCTTTTGGGGTTTTTGGGGGTTTTTTGCAGCAAAAAAACAAATTAAAATGGTAGGGCTGGGAAAAAATGGGATTTTACTCTAGCTGATATAATATCAGCCCGCAATGGGCAAGGCAAACAGCGGCCTATTCCAGAGTCTCTTGCATATATGAACACAACTGACAGAAAAGAACAAATAATCCTTTCCTCCAGCTATCATTGACATGTTAAAAATAAACAAAAATAAATATGTAATTTTGGCTACAGAAGTAAAAAAAAATAAAATGAAGAGAGCATGGTGGAGAAAATATCCCTGTATGTGTTTTGGAAGAAGCCTTCAAGTGATCTCTATAAGGGTAATAGTATATTTGTTTACTTATGCAAGACTTGCTTAACCTGGTTGTTTTTATTTCACATGCGCATATTGTTTAGTTTTGATTAAACAGTAAGCCGAAACATACTGAACTGCTCTTCTGCTGTTGAACTGATATTTTTTGTGGCACAGAAACCCATCCTCATTCTTTCCTTGTTTTTTCCGTTGTTAATTTGTTTATGCATGATAAGTGTACTGTATATATATTCACATATAAATCTAGAAATGTTAATTTAAAAATCTATCCAAAATACCTGGGTTGACTTGTTTATAGATTAACAGTACCTTAATTCTTAGCATAAAAGGAAACATCCCTTGCATAGAGTGAAATACAAGAGCTTAGTCCATCCCGAGAGGACCTAAAAGAAACACCAATCATCTTTACTTTCTCCACCATGACACTGATTTTTGCCTTTTTGAATAGTGACGGCTCTTTGACCCTTGAGTTTATCAATGCTAGTTTTATGTTCTCATGGGATGATCTAAGCCTCTTCCCTTTGGCCATTCTACTCAAAGAATAAGAATATTATCACAAAAAGAACCAACTCCTTCTGCAAATAGAGTAGGAAAGGGTATTTTTGAATGCGTGGGCAGGAAAATTATTATGAATAAGGATATCTGATGCAAAATTGGCAAATTCCCCTTTATCCACAGGTCATATCAAAATTCATAATTGTGGCTTCAGAACCTGAGAAAAATCCTTTTGTTATATGTGCGGTAGCTAGGACTCTTGTATTAATATGTGTAGTGTTTCATGTCTTGTTTATATTTCTGCTAATTTATTGGAATCCATGAATATAATTCTATTCATCAGTTCATCTTTCTATAAGGGTAATAGTATATTTTCCTTTTAAATTCCTTGTCCAAGGACCACAACCTGCAAATCACTTGCTGTGTAACCAAGAAACTTCAAATGTTCTGCAACTATTTGTTTCCATCTCTAATTTCAATTTGTATCCATAAGAACTGTCTTTTTGTCCAATGTAGGATAAATGCTGGCATAGAATGGCATATATCACAATGGATGAAGAGCAAATAAATGTGCTTCTGATGTTCTGAGTGATGTTATTGGTACATTTGGCAACTATGTTTTGACTTCTTACTCTAGTTCTGATTGCACCCCACTTCCAATTTTTGAAAACAGACAAAATGGCAAAGAAAATAGCTTGAAAGAGAGGTTAATACGTTTATGGAGCAGAACTTGTCTGTGACGTCAATGCAGAGACTCACTGGGGCTTTCCTACTCCTTTTGGAGAGGAAACCACAAAGCTCTTTTCCAGGTGTTGGGTAATAAATGGAATCCTTTGCCTTCCTCTTTCAAAAGATATTTCAAAGAGACTGTGTGGAGTTCAAAGCAGCAGTTAACATATGCTAATAATGCTAATTCTTTTTGCTGCTTCCCTCTGAGTAAGCTGAAAGGTCTGCCTGAGCAGTCAAAAGGGAATACTTATGTAGGTGTACCTTCCCTAGGCAGCATCTCTGGTTTAATTATATAGAAGTACTGGAGCTTATGTTCTAGTTTTGTTAAAATGTGCCAAGCTACAAAATGTTTCCAAAAGCCCAAGTGTGCATTCCCCTACCAGCTCACTGAGCAATTAAATCCCAGAGTCGCTTTGCAATTTGGTAGGTTGGTGGTTTAACAACATTGGGGACTGAATATGCCTTTTACTGAAAGCAGACACCTTCCAATTTGGCAATAGTCTGTATTCTCCTTGCTCTGCGACAGTGAGTCCATTGCCTGGTGAATAGTAATGTGGTCTTTCTAAGTTCAACAACTTTATTCTTGTTCTTTTGGCATTAACTGCCCACTTGTGATTTTAAGAATTCCCTGAACAGTGAGAAACATTGAGAAGGATTGAGGAACCTGACCAGCTTTTTATCTGTATGTTTGTTCATAAAATTACTATCCTACCTTCCTCTACTCATGAACTCAAGGCAGGATACGTGACTTTCGTCTTCCCCAGGTTTATTTTCACAACATTCCTCTGAGGTAAGTCAGACTGAGGCTCATTTGAGGGGAAATGATAACACTTCTTTGGTGAGATGACAACTAGTATACTGTGGTCAGTTCTGAGTACCACAATTCAAGAAAGATTTTGACAAGGGTCCAAACAAGGGTGACCAAAATAATAAAAGGTCTGGAAAACATACCCTGTGAGGAGCAGCTTAGGGAGCTAGATATGTTTAGCCTAGAGAAGAGGTGGTCCATAGGGGACATGATAGTCATGTTTTAATATCTGAAATGGTGTCATGATGAAGATAGAGCAAGTTTTCTGCTGTTCCAGAGACTAGGACACAAAACAATGGAATCAAACAGCATGGAAAGTGATTCCACCTAAACATTAGGAAGAACTTCTTGATAGTAAGAGCTGCTCAACAGTGAAATATAATGCCGAAGAGATGTTTTTCAACAGAGGCTGGATGTTCATTTGTTGGGAGTCCTTTGATTCCTGCATGGCTGGAGATTGGACTGGATTGCACTTCTAACTTTTTTATGATTCTATGAATGAGTGCCATGGCTTAGTTGGGACTTGAATATGGCTTACCCAACTCCCAGTCCAGCACTTTTATTGCTACAGAGCATGTTGTGTAATTGGTGACTTAGTATAGTGGAAGAGGTGCTTCATTGGTTAGGATGTTATGTCAGAAATGAAAAGTCCAAAGTCTTATAGTTATCCCATATGGTTGTGAGATCTCGTTATTTCAATGGTGGGGGAGCAATGCAATCATAAGGAGAAAACATGCTGGTGTGATAAAGTCCCAAGTCTTCGAAGGATATTTTCTTGTAGGTGGCACATTATTTGCACAAAGAATTGGGCTTTATGCAGAAAAGCAACATGTATTCTTGGAAAGGACTGCTCCATGAAAGACTTCACAAAATGCTAGGAATCTTTGCCAGTGCTGCTCTTATTGTAGGGGTTTCTTGCACTTTAGGAAGTCTATTATTCTGCCAAGAAATTGATAGGAATTAATATCCTTTCCATCTCTCTTCTGAATGCAAGCTTAAAATCTAAAACACTGCTGGTTTCCAAGTCTTTCTTTCCTTCCAGCCTTTCCTTTCATTGCATCCACAGTGAAAGTAAACCCCTTCCCATAGCACCATTTACTTGGCAAGGCCAGATATGAAGACCATGTTCCTTGTACTTGTAAGAATTATACTAAAGAGAGAATTGACATGTGAAAATCAGCAAGCAATGAAATTCTCCACTCTACATCTGGTAAAGACCACAGAGCCCATTCAAGATACTTTGCTGTCTCAGGAATAGTAGCAGTAGCATCCTAGGATGGATAACACCAATGGCTGCCCTAGCTGTTTTGGTTATTCAGTCTGTACATTTCATAATCACCTCTTCCTGCAAGTAAATCAAGAACCAAAAAAATTAATAATTGCCCATCTGTTGTCCTTTAAGAATGTTCAAACCTTTCATACACCTTCATGTTTAATGTGCAAAGGTTTCTGCTGATGTGGGCGCATGAGATAAGGTTTCAGATTCTCAGGACCTGACACTGAGTCAGTGAGAATCATGTTATGAAACATTTATATATTTTTGTTATTTGATACAACTTGGTTTTTAATAGAAAAATGGAATGATATATTTTGCTTACTGGGTTGGTGAGGTTATAAAAGTTGAAACAAATAGCTGTTTTCAAAAAGGAAAAAGAAGACAACCATTGTTTGTTGGAAGTAAACTGTTTATTATTGCTTAATGTTAATCATTTTATCTGTTTAATTTTTAGTGTTAGTACTGGTTTTTACCGGCATTGAATTTTTTTGCCAGTATTGTAAGCAGCCTTGAGTCCCTTCTAGTGAGAAAGGCAGGGTAGAAATGAAGTACGTAAGTAAATATTGAAATATTTCTCCTCTCCATCTTTAGAGCCAGGGTGGGGAATTGTAGTTCAACTATAAATTTTGTCAGCCCTAGCCAAAAAAGAACCACAGCAAGGTATGGTATGAGGAAGATCAATCATTGGAAGGACAATGTTGCTACTGGAGTTCTGCAATCTGGGTAAACCTCGAGCTGTTTTATGTCCTGGCTTTCAGTGGGGACCCTGAGCTGGTTTTTTGAGGCCTCCTGAAATGGAGAGTGCAGATATGTGTTTTTGCTCTGGGTGTGCCTCCATTTTCTATCGGCCCATTATGGGGGGGCGGGGGGCATTTCTTTAAAGAGGCCTCTTGTTTAAAGCTTTTTTTCTATTCTAGAGGAAAGGTGCTTGGCTGCAGGCAGGCGCACATGCTTTAAGGAGGCTTCTTACCTGTTTCTACTCTCGAGGAGAGGCACTCGGCTGCAGAAGAGGCAGGTGCACATGCTTTCTCTCAACAGCACCAGCAGCTTGCCAAGAGACATTTTAAGGAGGCCCTAGGAAAAAAGCATTCAGAAGAAAATCACTAGGCATTTGCCACTACCATGTAGTAGTGAAAAAGTGTTTCTAGAACTCGATGCTCTTTAAACAATGGGATGGAAATTCTCTAGCCTTCCAAATCATTATTGAATCATAACTCTAAGTATTCCTGATCATTGTTGAGAGCTTCAATTCAACGACACCTGGAGGGGCACACAATTTCAATTCTTGGTTTTAAACATTTGCAAATAACTGTTACATAGATTTAGGAGAAAGGATTATCAATATTACTCTGGTATAGGTAGTATAACTTCCTCCCTGCTCCATTTCCTGATTTAAAATCATCCACCTCCAGGATTTAATTTCGTTCATAAGGTGGAAAAATGCACAAGAGTGCACCACATCTTTAGCCATTCTCTCACCCCTTCCACTAAATCATAGACTTTGTCCTGTCATCTTTCTTTCCCCTCTTTCAGGTTCATTCTTTAAATAAAAGCTGCAAACAATTACAAGCTGGCCTTTTTATTGTGAAGAGGTTTAACCTTTGAGCAACCTCTTCTAGGAGAGCTCAGGAATCTTCCTCTTCCAACCAACAATAAGCTTTTTTGAGATAGAAGCACTTGAGTGAAGGGCCTTCTGCAATGCAGCAATTATGATGCCAAGCAAAGGGAACCACAAGAGATTATTTAGTCCTCTCTATGAGAGGATATCAGCTCTCTCAAACATGCTCTCTCTCTCTCTCTCTCTCTCTCTCTCCCCTCCCCTCCCTCCCTCCCTCCCTCCAATCTTTTTGTCTTTTTCATAGATATTGAAACCAACAATAAAACAATCATAATTACTGTTCAAATACATTCTACCCAGGAGCCTAAATACAAGGCTGTGTATGAAAGACCTCTTGAAACCTCCATCCTCTTTGTAAGCCAAGAATTTCAGGTGGGCCACTTTATCAATCTTGTCAAAAAGGGGGAAATTCTTCAAAAGGGTTTATGTGTGTTTGTAGAATTCATGTTATTAAATCCTGTTCTTAGTCCCATCTAGAAAACAGCCATCGGAGACTTCCGGGGGAGGCAAGATGGCGGCCGCAGCAGACCTCTGAGGCTCTTGTGCTCTCGAGTGAGGTCTGACCCCCCCCCCCACGGCAGGGCTGGCAAGGTGAGCAGCCCAAAAAGCAGTGGGATAAGGCTGCTTTGTGCGGGCTCCAGTTGTGGTACCGGCCAAGTGCGACCCCCCCTCAAGGGAGGCCGCAAAGTGCCAGCGCGCAACAAGCGGAGCGGCTGCCGCTGGGGAAGGGAACAGCACGCCAGTGCTGCCTAGGCCGACCGCCTTCCTTTTTAATTGCACGGGGCAAGCGACGAAAAAGAGACAAGGGACCGAGAGGACAGTTGGCGGTCCTATGAGAGCAACCCCAGGGGAAGAACATAAGAAATACATACATACTGCAGGACGCGGTTAAACGGAGCCGGAGCAGACTCCGTCAGGCGGAGCTCAATCCGGGGAAGCAAGGAGGAACACCAATCGGCGGACGGAGAAGCTAACCGCCTGGGTATTTGTTCTTTGGCTATCTCTCCTTATCCCCTTCCTTTTTGAGTTATAATTAATAATCAGGCAAACAGACAGCAAGTGCCAAGAGGAGGGGAATCATAGCAAGGAGACGAGCACCCCCCCCACCCCCAGGAGGTAAGGGCGGGCTCCTCGCAAAAGAAGGGGAAAAAAAGAGACGATACACCTTTAAGGAACAGACGGAGTGCGAGGGGCTGAGCTGTGGGAGAGACCCAGGAGGAGTGACGGAGACGAGGGGGAGGGAACGCGACCCTCACGTCACCCATCACGTCTCACGCACTTGGTGAACGAGGACGTCCTGACGCTCAGCCAATGTTTAGCCTCACAAATTGACATTGACATGGGAAGGAGGGACATTTTCATTTTGGACTACCCCGTAGCTCCCAGATTAACCCCTTAGCCTTCTAAGAGGAGGAAAAATGAATCAAGCGGAGGAATAGCCCGGAGTATCAGGCTCCACATGACTTATTTAATTCCATTGTATCAACTAGGAAGTGGATAGTGCAAAGCCTCCTTTGGGGCTGGAAAAGGGGAGTGGGGTCCTTTGTTTATTGATTCCCTTTTTCTGGGCGTAGAAGCTGGGAAGCATGATAGCCCCTCTCAGGGAAGCACAAGGAAGGTGCCATGGATAAATTTACTAGTAAAACCAACAAAGGAGGAGGGGGCACTACCCCCAGAAGAAATTCACTGGCAGGGGAACTCCCGTCGAGGGACCTCCTATCTGAAATTCAGAAGATGAAGGAGGATATTCAGCATCAGATCCAGGATAACAGTGAGAGGATGAAGGTCGAAATGAAATCAATGTTTAAAGAGGAGTTGGGAATCATGAAGAAGGAGCTGAAAGAGGAGTTAAGTGAGGAGATGATGGTTTTTAAGAAAGAAATGGATAGTCTGAAACAAGAGGTTAAAGAGATTAAAAAGGATTTGATTGGGACTAAGAAAGTACAGAAAAAGATAGAGGAAAGGATGCAGCAATTAGAGGAAAATAACAGAAAGCTCGAGAAGCGCCAGGAATTGGCGGCGATCAAGGAAACAGAGTTGCAAGTGAGAATGAGAAATGTGGTCGAAGCGGACACACAGGACCTGAAAGCGGTGACAACCGAAATTCTGGCAAATATTCTGGACATCTCGAGTGACCAACTGATGACCGAAATAGAAAGTACTAAACGGATCAACTCAAATTTCGCAAAAAGAAAGAAGTTACCAAGGGACATTGTGGTGACTTTTGCAAAGAGAGCGACAAGAGATGAAGTGATTCAGATGAAAACCAGGAACCCCCCAAGATATGGAGGAAAGGAGGTTATTATTTTAAAGCATTTTACACCCTCCTCGATGATGAAAAGAAAGAAATATTATTTTGTAACGGATGAACTGAGGAAATACCAAATCAGGTTCAAGTGGGAGAGATGGGAAGGCTTCTCGCTGTTCTTCAAAGGATCCAAGAGATGGATTACCTCCGAGGAAAGGGCGAAAGAACTCTTTGAAGAACTTAAGAGTTACAATACTGAGAACCCTCCAGAACCATCCCAGAGACAACAACGAGAGCCCCAGAAGGAGAGGGAGCACACGAGGCCGAACCACATACCTGGCCAGGACAACCAACCAAACTCAGAAAAGAAACGCCCCAGACCTGCTTCAACAGAAGATCAGGAAGGGCCCCCAAAGCGACCAGATTTGAACGACTCAATTTCCTCTAATAAAGAGAATGATGGATGTGACACTCTATTGTAACAACGTTAACGGTTTTAACTCTCCAAATAAAAGGCACCTTTTTTTCAATGCAATTAAGAGGGGACATTATGATTTGGTGGCGCTCCAGGAGACACACATTGCGACAAGACATGTCGCACACTTAAGGAGAAAAGACTTGGGGGCCGAATTTGTGGCCTCGGGGCAATCAAAGAAGAACGGAGTGGTAATATATGCTAAAGAATCATTAAACCCATCACTAGCATTTAAAGACACAGAGGGAAGAATGGTCGGGATCATGATCAAAGTTCAAGGGAAATCAGTTTTGGTTTGTAACATTTATACCCCGACAGGTGCTAAATCAAAATTATCCGTCACCTGAGGAACCAGATAGACAGTCAGTCCTTTGATGAACTGATTATTGGGGGGACTTTAATGGGGTCACGGATACAGAGTTGGATAAATCAGGAAAAAACAAAGGGAAGGGTACCAATATTGGGACAATTACCAATAATGATGACTAAAGTGAGAGAGGATTATAATTTGACAGACATTTGGAGAAGCAGAAACCCAAGGGAAAGGGATTACACCTTTTTCTCTCACCGCCATCAAACGTGGTCGCGCATTGATATGTTTTGGGTTTCAAAGATATTGGCAACGCAGGTGAGGACGACAAAAATTTGGCCTAGAACACATTCTGATCATGGCCCCCTCACTATGACGATAGGCATGAAAAAGAAGAGGAGAAATTGGAAATTAAATGAATCCCTGCTTAGAAATGATGAGGATATAGAAACAAACAGAAAATTGATTAAAGAATTTTTTGAACTTAATGATCTGGGTCAGACATCATTGGAAACCCTCTGGGACGCTAGTAAGGCGGTCATGAGGGGGAATTTTATTCAACAAGGGATAAGACGGAATCGACAGAGAAACGAGAAAGAGAATCGCCTGAAAGAGGAGTTGATGCTGAAAGAACGTCAACTGAAACGGCAACCGGACAGAAACAGTGTATTGTGGAACTCGAAGAGGAAAACAAAAGGCTCACTTCTCAGGAGGAGATAGCAAACTGCTTCCAAAATTTCTACCGGGAACTCTACAGGAAGGGGAACATAAAATTAGAGGACGTCTCATCTTACATATCGAATCAAAAAATAAAGAAGATAAGCGATGCCCAAAGGGAAGAGTTGAACAAACCAGTTACGGAACAAGAGATACATAAGGCGATAAAGAACCTGCCAGGGAACAAAGCCCCCGGCCCGGATGGAATGACAGCAAAATACTATAAGGTCTTTAGGGATGAGGTGTCCCCGTATCTGAAAAGTTTGATGAATAATGCTCTAATTAATGGTAGGATTCCTGAGTCATGGAAGAGGGCTAACATTATTGTCATACACAAGAATGGAACTGACCGAAGAAGGTAAAGAATTATCGCCCCATTTCTTTGTTAAACAATGACTATAAGTTGTTTGCTGCGGTGTTAGCGAGCAGGCTAAAAACCTCTTACAGGAACTAATACATCCAGACCAAGCCGGCTTTTGCCGAACAGATTTTGAAAAACAATATTAGGGCTTTAATTAATACAATTGAATATTTTGAAAAATACCCCCAGAAAGAGGCCGGCCTGCTTTTTGTCGACGCGGAAAAGCGTTTGACAACGCAAACTGGGGTTTCCTTATTTACTTAATCAGAGAACGGGATATGGGGCATGCTTTTGAGAATGCGGTCAGGGCCATATACTCAAATCAGAAAGCATCGCTACTCATTAATGGAGATTCCGCTGGATCATTGGACATTGAAAAAGGGACGAGGCAAGGATGCCCTCTCTCGCCTCTGTTGTTTATACTTCTTTTGGAACCACTTTTAGAAGCTATAAGGAAGGACGACCTCCTAAAGGGCCTAAGGGTGAAAACCGTTCATTGGAAGGTAAAAGCATATGCAGACGATATCGTCTGTATCATGGAAAACCCGCTAGAGAGCTTCGAGCTATGGATGAGGAAAATAATAGAGTTTGGGAAGGTGGCAGGCCTAAAGATTAATAAGGAGAAAACAAAAATCCTGACTAAAAATGTTAATCCAGAAAGGAGGGCCCTCCTACAACAAATATCAGGGTGTGATGTGGTCAGGAAAATAAAGTACCTTGGCATACAACTTACGGCGAAGAATAACCAACTCTTTCAAAATAATTATGCCCTAGTATGGTCGGAGATTAAAGGAAAACTGGAAAAGTGGAAATTTCTTAATTTGAACTTGCTAGGCAGGATCTCAGCAATCAAGATGGGAGTCCTTCCGAGACTTATGTTTTTATTTCAGAACTTACCGATTATTAGATCACGTCTTTGTTTCAAGGTATGGAGAACGACATACTTAAATTTGTATGGTGCTCGAGGAAAGCAAGAATCAAGTTTAATATTCTATGCGACCGTCGGGAGAGAGGGGGTTTGGGACTACCCAATTTCCAATTATACCACGATGCAGCCGCTTTGAGTTGGGTAAAAGAGTGGGCAACATTGAAAGATAGTAATCTGTTGGCTGTGGAGGGCTTTGATCTGCGCCGGGGGTGGCACGCCTACCTCTGGCATGAGAAGGCGCTGGTAGAAAAAAACTTTTCGAACCATTTTGTTCGGGCGTCACTCCTCAAGAGTTGGAACAGATACAAAGATCGACTCTATCAAGCGACACCGCAATGGATATCGCCACAGGAAGCCCTACAGATCAGGGAACTCCCAACCAGTAAATGGTACACTTACGGACAGTTGATTACCAAAGTAGGATCTGAGTGGGCACTCAAATCGCTGAAAGTACTAAGAGATCAGTCCATCGATCTGTCATGGTTCCACTACGCTCAATGTAAAGAAAGTTTTAAACGGGATTCACAAAAGAACTTCAACACACAGTCAAATGTTTGGGAGAAGATAATGAAGACAAACAAAAAAATAATAAGTTCTCTATATGGCCAACTTCTTGAGTGGGAGACAGAAACTGAAAGGATAAAGGACACAATGATACGATGGGCTCAAGACTTGGGACACTCTATTATGTTACAGGAGTGGGAATCACTCTGGAAGGTTAAAGTCAGGCAATTGGGCTTTTCACATATAACAGAAAATTGGTTCAAAATGTACTACCACTGGTACCACACTCCGATGAGCTTAGCCAGATGCTACCCGTCTATGAGTGACCTTTGTTGGAAATGTAAGAAGGAGAAAGGCAGTTTCATGCACTGCTGGTGGCACTGTAAGACCCTAAGGAAATTCTGGGGGGAGATTCATTCCCATATGGAAAATATCTTGGGGGATAAATTTGAGTTGAAGCCGGATTTTTATTTACTCCATATTATTGATAAGAACTGGGATAGTAACAAAGAAAAGATATTTTCTATGCTAGCCACTGCGGCAAGAATGGAAATTGCCCAGAATTGGAAAAAGGAAGGCCCGTTATCAGTAAAAAAATTGGTTCCTCCGCATTAGAGAAATTATGGCTTTGGATAACCTAAGGAGTATGATAATGGACCACAGTAGCAAGAACAAAACGAACTGGGCTAAAGTTAGCAATTATGTGAATGAACTGAGTCCAAAAGTAATTCGTAAAACCAGCTAAGGACTGCGCCTGCTCGGGTAACAGCAGTCCCTGGGGAACCAATCTGGTATAAGGACCAGAAGGAAATAAATGGGAAAACCGGATCTAAAGGACCGGACCGACTGGACGGGAGATCAACGTGTAACCTCAACCCCTTGTGTCTTACCCTCACTTCCCTTCCCTTCCCTTTCCTTCCTTTTTTCCCCAAGTTTTATTCCTGTATTGAAAACACAATAAAAATATCATAAATTAAAAAAAAAAGAAAACAGCCATCGATTCAACTGGATCCATGTGTTGACTTGCCATTTAACAATTGAGCTGCTCTAGTCAACCAGATTCCAGCCAGAATTAGAATTAGAATTAATAATTGGCATTAATAATTTCATCCCTTCCCCTCTCCTTTCCTTTCCTTTTCTCTATAAATTTCTGCAGCCACAGCAACAATTTCATTGTATCCACCATTTTACATTTGCTGTAATAGTCCAACATGGTGAAATGGTTTCAGCTTTGGTCTATTTCAGCTGCCTGAATCCAACTTCAAGGCCAAAGGGAAGTCACTTTCTGGGGAAGGTCATTGCTACCTTTAGCTATGGAGGAATCTTATATTTTTATTTCAAGTTAAAGAAGTTGTGAAAGAATTTTTAAATGCCAGAGGTAGCCTATGGTTTGAGTAGATGAGGACCTAACCTCACTTCACCCCATGTTAATGAGCACCCTACAGGGAAAATAACCTTAAACACTTCAAGGGGTTAATGGGACTGTTAGCAGCCTACCAAGTCTAAAACATAGAAATCTGTGCTTGATTCCAGTTCTGAAAAAAACAGTTTAATTTTTCCAGATCTTACCTTAAAGCACACAGTCTTACCAATTCCCATTATGTTTCTCTGGAGTTCACAAAGGATGAATAAAGGAACAGACAGAATCATAGAATTGGAAAAACTCAAAGGGCCACCATTCCAATCCCATTATGTCATGTAGATATACCCGATCAAAGTACCCCTGACAGATGGCTATCCAGCCTCTGTTTACAAACATCCAGCAAAGGATACTCCACTATACTCTGAGGCAGAATATTTCACTGTCAAACTCTCTTACAATCAGAAGGTCCTTCTTAATGTTTAGGCGGAATAATATTTCCTGTAGTTTGAATCCATTGTGTCCTTGTGTCTGAAGCATCAGAAAGGAAACTTTCTCCATCTTCAATATGACATCCTTTCAAATATTTAAAGATGGCTCTCTGTTATCTTGTGTCATAGTATAGAAAATTCAAGTAGATAGCTCTTGTAATTTTTAATGTTGTTTGTAAAATGTTAAAATACTCCCTAAAACTCCAGTGAAGCATTCTGAAGCTTGATGGGCAAACAGTAGTAAATGTGTTCTATATTTGTAGCAAATTTCATGCCAATGTCAGGCCACAGGCCTCGGTTTCCCTAGTTTCCTCAGAACCACTCTGCAGCTATGTTGGCATTCAGAAATCCTCCAAGCCTGTCTGCATTTCCCAAGTGAATTCAGTACCGTACAGGCCGGTTCAAACAGTCAAGGCCGCGACTGCTACTCCCAGTGATAAGCAGAGATGCTGGAGACCAGAAGTTGGGTAAACTCCTTTTCACAGATGTGGGCACTAATTGGCTCACATACCTTTGCTGCTGAGATCAGCTAAACAGCAGCTGCAGCCCATCATGGGAACCATGACACTCGACGCAACCACATCGGACAGATCAAAGAGTTAGAACACTATAACCGTTTGGTCTTGGAAAGGCTTCCCATCTCGAGCCAACTATTGCATCTCAAGATCATGGATTCCTGAAAGGGCCTCGCGGCCTTCTTGCTTAAGACTTTGCCTGCCAGCACGCTGGTTGATGGGATCTAGCCCGCTTGGGTACCTGCCTGCCTTGTTTGCTTTGTTCCTGATTGCTACAGAAAGAGTTTGCCTTTTGAATCCTGCTTGAATCCTGGTTTCCACGGGACTATAATCAATTGCTGCTATTAATGAACATTGCTGCTATATTCTCTGGTGCCATTGCAGGTATTTTAGCTTGACTTCTCGCCTCTTTCCTATTCTAAATAAACCTGTTGTACCTCAGCTGAATGTGTGGTTTATCAAGGGAGGTTTCCAAGTGTCCTGGAGGGCGACAGCCAATCACTCCAATAATGAGGGAGAAAGGAGCCCCTGAAGTTTCCCCTATTACTTAATGAAAATTAACAAAAAGAGGAGTTTACTCATTATAGTTACGATGCGGACCCTGCCCAATTTTGGAAACACTTTAGAAATGATTCCCCCCACCCACCCCCCAATTTCATAAAGAGTATTGAAATTGTTTTCAAAGGCTTTAATTGCTGGAATCAATCGTTTGTTGTAGGTTTTTCGAACTATATGGCTGTGTTCTAGAAGCATTATCTCCTGACATTTCACCTGTATCTACAGCAAGCATCCTCAGAGGTTGTGAGGTCTGTTGGAACTAGGAAAACCTACAACAACCCAATATTGAAACTTTTTTTCATTGATCACGCAGACTACTGGACAAAGATACAATTATATTTCTGCTTGCTCACTATTTCTACCTCTATTTGCTACTTTTTGCCATTCTGCTGGATTGTTCACAACATTCTGTCACATCCTGACACCTACCTGGAGTCAGGTAGACATGTACATTTTGGGCTGTTTCATTCTTATGTTCAAAATTTGTGTGTGTGTGTGTTCTCACTAGTTGAGATGACAGTCCTGTGCACAGCTTTCAATATAAAGTCACACTTTGAGTTTTTTGAGTGTGCAAAAAAGATGTCTGCACACAGAATCATATTCTTTGTATTCTTTTTCTGAACAAATTTTTTTTCATACACACAAAATATCCATAAATCCAGAACAATATGGGCAGAGATGCAGCACTAAGAAGCATTACATGATGTTCATGATGTTATGCTTTTTTTTTGTTTGTTGGGAGATACACTGAGACAAACTTTTTCTTTTCAAGATGAATACATTTTGAGTGTTCCTTACATGCCTAAAATCCATTCTATATAAGAGTTCTTTCTCTCATTCCCTCTCTCTCAGACACAGAGAGAAAGCGAGAGCACTAGCACCATAAAACTTTTAAAATAAATGTCATCTGAGAATTTTGTACAGTTAAAAATTTAGAACCTGTAAAACACTATTTACATATACAAGTGGGGACTTGTGAACATTTCAGGGATGGAATGAAGAGTGGAGAAGAACGAAGCCCAGAAGAATGTCCTCAGAGGCCAATTTGTTCCTTTGCCCAACTCCCGAATTCCTTAAACCATTTGGAACTGTATCCACTGCAGAAAAACCAGGAACAAACCCTGGTGCCAGGAGTCGAAAGTAATTACTTTCTATTTTGTCTGAGCTTGGAGATTGGAGAATTAACACGCTCCCAGAGCTCCATGTTTGGCAGCTCTTCACCTAAACTGATTATTTTCTTAAAAGCAAATTTGTTTCTTGGCTGGTTCTCATCTCCCACATCTCCTCCTGATTCCCCCCTTCACATTCAGTGGAGGTCTGCTCAATGATAACTAGAGCATTTGCCAGCATAAAAATGAAGCTTCTGCGCATAATACATAAGGGTATGTTCATAAAAATGTGGACTATATTAAATGAAATGTGCAGAAAACCTCAAACCAGTACTGTGAGATTTGCTTTAGATAAGGATGGAAATCATATTTAAATATTCTGAAAATGTTTGAAGACGATAATTTTGAGTGTCAAGAAAACCTTATGAGAAGATATTTGGACTGAAACGTATCTTTGCATTGTCACGTGCTCAGAACAAATTTTGTACACAATGTTTTAGTGCAGAAACATTCATTAGTTTCACAAGAAATGCTGTTATTGAGGACTCATTTTGCTAAAAACAGAATTTTTATGCAGGAAGCAGTTTCTTCCATGCAGAAAATAATTCTGCATCAATATATTATTTTCCATGTAGAAAAGCTCATTTTATTGCAGACAATGGCCTTTTCTGTTGAAAACAACCCCATACAAACATTTATGCGCAATATGCCCCAAATTGTGATGGGGCTTCAAAAGCCACATAGCTTTAGAAAATGAAGGTCACCCAGTGGGTTTTCATGGTGGAACATGGATTTAACCCCTGTTCTTTAGAGTTGTAATCCTATGCTCAAACCACTATGCCCCACTGCCTCCAAGAAGGATCGTTCCATTATTTTTTTCTTCTTGTCAAGAGCGACTTGAGTTAAGTCACTTTTCATGTGAGAGAACTAGCCATCTGCAAGGATGTTGCCCAGGGATGTCTTGATGTTTTACCATCCTCGTGGGAGGCTTCTCTCATGTCCCTCTCATGGGGAGCTGGAGCTGATAGTGGAAGCTCCTCCATGCTCTCCCCAGATTTGAACCTCCAACCTGTCAGTCTCCAGTCCTGCCAGCACAAGAGTTTAACCCATTATGCCACCTGATCATTAATGACTCTGATCATTAAAATAGGAGTCAGAATGCCTCTTCTACGAATTGTCTCAATTTTTGCAAGTGATCCTATTAGAAATCTTTGAGAAATATCCAGCACTTTTTCAGTTCATTCCAAAAATATAAATCAAGAAATGTAGCAGGGGAAAAAAACTTAATCTTGCAGTCCTAGGTACTGGCTTTCCAGTCCCAGTTTTCAAATTTGTGCGAAATGGAATCTGTGTTGTGCTTTCATTTCTCCAGTTTCCCAAATATGCTACTTTTAAAAAAAACCATAAAGAGAGACAGAGAGAGAATGTGATTTGCTATTCTCATTCATCTCTGTTCCATATTCTGTGTCCACTTGCCTTTTCTGTTTCTTCAAGGCTGTAAATTCTGGCCTTATTACCCACTTATTTTTCTTTGGCCACTCATCTTTGGGCTCTGGCTAGGAGGCACAGCTGGAAAAATAACCTCCTTCTTTAGGGCCCAGCCTGTTTCTAATCTGCTGCTGTTGCAAGAAATTTCTCCCTGAGGGATTGCTTTGCTTCCTATTGCTTTCCTTTCCCTACTATAAACTGTGCTGATTTTTAATCTCTCTTGGTCCTGATTTCCCCTTGCCTCCCATCTTTTATTTGTCTGAAATGCTTGCCAGTACTTTTCACACTTCATCATGTCTCCAGTAATACAGGCTCTGGGTCTGTGCCAGAGACTGCAACTCAACAAAATGCATTGCAAGGTGGGTCTCCATCCCTTCCCACACACCTTCTCTCCCACTCTGAAGCTGTCATCTTCCTCCACAAGTTGGTGTCACATATTAGCAACCGATGGCTGAGGAGAATGAAGATTTGTGTTTTCCATTCTTCAAGGTAGAAACAAGATTGTCATTACCCTGCCTCTGCAGTACATTGACTTAGCAAACAGGATGGTCACGTAACATACAGCAATTATTGCCATCAAAATACATGATAAAATGTTACTCAGGACTTTATCACTTTAAGATGGCAAACCAATATTGAAGCAGGATGACCACCAAAAGTCCATTTTGCATGATACCATTCACAATACATTGCCAATTTGCAACCTCCTGTCAATAGCCCCATATTGTGCCAAGGTCCTGGCACTTAATCCATGTGATATATGTAGATGAATCACTTATTTGCCAGCACAGAAGTGAGGTAAGGAGACAGAATTCTCCTTCTCTCACTTTCCAGTAACTAAAGTTGGTGTTTTAGCTGCTTTGAGTCCTCTTTGGTAGAGATAAAGTGGGGCATAAATAAATATTATTTTCCTGCTTTATCTCACTGTGGGGACTTAGGGCAGTTTACAACAAACAACAGCAAACATTCAATGCCATACAATACCAAACAAAGAACAAACTAACCAAAACCGCCCAGATCCCAAAAAATATACCCAGCATCCACATCAGAATAATAAAGACATCACCAAACATTAAACCAGTGGTCTTCAACCTTCCTAATGCTGTGACCCCTTAATACAGTTCCTCATGTTGCAGTGACCCCCAATCATATAATTATTTCAATGCTACTTCACAACTGTGATTTTGCTATTGTTATGAAGTGTAATGTAAATATCTGAGATGCAGGATGTATTTTCATTCACTGGACCAAATTTGGCACATATACCCAATATGCCCACATTTGAATACTGGTGGGATTGGAGGGAGAGATTGTCATTTGGGAGTTGTAGTTGCTGAAATTTATAGTTCACCTACAATCAAAGAGCATTCTGAACCCCACCAATGGAGGAATTGAATCAAACTTGGGACACAGAATTCCCATGACCAACAGAAAATACTGGGTTTGGTGGACATTGACCTTGAGTTTTGGAGTTGTAGTTCACCTACATCTCGAGAGCACTGTCAACTCAAAACAATGATGGATCTGGACTAAACTTGGCATGAATATCAATATGCCCAAATGTGAACACTGGCAGAGTTTGGGGAAAATAGACCTTGACATTTGGGAGTTGTAGTTGCTGGGATTTCTAGTTCACCTACAGTCAAAGAGCCTTTTGAACTCCACCAAAGATAGAATTGGGCCAAACTTCCCCAATTCAAATCCCCCCCCATGATCAACAGAAAATGCTGTGTTTTGTGATGATCTTTGGTGACCCCTCTGACACCCCCTCATGACCCCTCCAGGGGTCCCAACCCCCAGGTTGAGAAACACTGCATTAAACAGTAACAGAACAACTTACGTTTTCACAGTTAAACATTAAAACAGACTAAGGATTAAGACAAATGAAGATAAAAAATAGCCAGAGTGGCAAACCATTTTCCTTCCATAGTATCTAAGCACGGATATTCTATGCCACTTCCTCCTCATTATATGCTTCAGTGCATAAGAATGTTTGAGTTATTTTTAGAAGAGTGTAAGGGTATTTTGGTCTCTTTAGGGAGGGAGTTTCAGAGCCTGGGAGCAATCACGGAGAAGGGCCCCCATGTCATTCTCACCAGCAGTGCTTGAGACAGGGGTGGGACTGAGACCAGGGCCTCATCCATTCATTGAAGTGTCCAGGCAGGCTTGTATGTGGAGATGTGATTAGCTAGTCTGGGTCTGAACCATTTAGGGCTTTATAGGTAATGACCTGCACTTTGAATTTCACCTGGAAGCAAACTGGCAACCAGTGGAGCTGATGCAACATGGGAGTGGTTCTCTCCCTGTGTGGAGGCCTAGTTAGTAATCTGGCTGCAGATCTCTGGACCATCTGGAGCTTCTGAACTATCTTTATAGAGAATAACAACAACAACAACAACAACAGAATAGAGGGGTAGCATGACTTCCCTGGATCTAGATCAGGGCTGTCCAACTGCCGGCCCTGTAGGTGTTTCGGACTTCAACTCTCAGAAATCCTAGCCAGTTTACCAGCTGTTAGGATTTCTGGGATTTGAAGTCCAAAACACCTGCAGGGCCGGCAGTTGGACAGCCCTGATCTAGATGCTATACTCTATTGATGCAGGCCAAAATCCCATTGGCAATTTTTGGCCGCTGCATCACATTGTTGACTCATGTTTAACTTGTTGTCCACAAGGACCCCTTTTTTTACACATACTGCTCTCAAGCCATGCGTCTCCCATTCTGTATCTTTGCATTTCATTTTTTCTGCCTAAGTGGAGTATCTTGCATTTGTCACTGTTCAACTTCATTTTGTTAGTTTTGTCCCATCTCTCTAATCTGTCAAGATCGTTTTGAATTCTGATTCTGTCCTCTGGAGTATTGGCTATCCCTCCCAATTTGGTGTCGTCTACAAACTTGATGATAATGCCTTCTAACCCTTCATATAAGTCATTAATAAAGATGTTGAACACTTCGCTCGTCACTTCTTTCCAGGAAGAAGAGAAAGCATTGGTGAGCACCCTCTGGGTTCATCCACTTAACCAATTACAGATCCACCTAATCGTAGTTTTGCCTAGCTCTCATTTGACTAGTTTGTTTGCCAGAAGGTCATGGGGGACCTTGCTGAAGGCCTTACTGAAATCCAGGTACACTACATCCATGGCATTCCCCGCTTGTACCCAGCTTGTAACTCTATCAAAAAAAGAGATCAGATTACTCTGACATGACTTGTTTTTGATAAATCCGTGTTAATTATTCGCGATGACCGCATTTGTTTCTAAGTATTTGCAGACTACTTCCTTAACAATCTTTTCCAGAATCTTGCCTGGTATTGATGTGAGGCTGACCGGATAGTAATTGTTTGTATCATCCTTTTTTCCCTTCTTGAAGATTGGGACCACATTGGCCCTCCTCCAATTTGCTGGGACTTCTCCTGTTCTCCAAGAACTCTCAAAGATGATTGCCAATGGTTCCAAGATGACTTCTGCTAGTTCCTTCAATACTCTAAGGTGTAGTTGATCTGGCCCTGGGGACTTGAACTCGTTTAAAGCGGTCAGGTATTCCTGGATGACTTGTTTCCCAATTTGGGGTTGGAGGTCCTCTAATCCCTCATCCATTCCATCTTGCTGAGGTTGAAGATGACTTTCTTTTGTGAGGCAAATAAGGCATTAAGTCGTTCTGCCTTTTCCCTATCCCCTGCCAGCATTGCCCCATCTTCTCCTCGAAGAGGCCCCATCGCCTCCTTGTTCTTCCTTTTTCTACTTACATAAGAAAAGTCCTTTTTATTGTTATAATGTCCATGGCAAGCCTGAGACTGTTTTGTGCTTTAGCCTTGCGAACCTTTTCCCTACAGGAGTTGGCTATTTGTTTGAATTCTTCTTTGTTGATTTCTCTCCTTTTCCACTTCTTGTGCATGTCTCTTTTGAGTCTTAGCAGAGTTAGAAGTTCTTTGAATATCCATTCTGGCTTCTTTGCACCGGGAATGTGGCACAGCTGGCTAAGTGTCAGCTGCATAAGATCTCTCTGAGCAATAGGTCATGAGTTCGAGGCCTGCCCGGGTCGAGGTGGGTACTCAACCTTAAGTGTTGCCTGCTGTAGACCTTTGCAGCCTGAAAGACAGTTGCATCTGTCAAGTAGGAGATAAAGGTACTACATTAAGTGGGGAGGCAAATTGTGACTGAATTATGAGGCCATTAAAGAACTCCAGGAACACTGAGGAATGTGGATGGAACAACTAGGGATGCTGGGGACGCTGAGAGATGAGCAGTGCATCAGCTCCCCCTGGTGGACAGAGTTTGCCTCTGTTTGTTCATATGTGTGTATGTGGAAACAGCAGGGATTATCTGCTAAGTATGTGTACCTGTAATCTGCTCTGAGTCTCCTTTGGGGTGAGAAGAACGGAATATAAATAAAGTAAATAAATAAATAAATAAATTGTCCTATGCAAATTTTCTTTGTTGCCACTGTTTGCAATTGCGTCTTGAGTATTTCACTCTTGAAAAACTCACATCCATACGTAACTCTCTTATCTTTTCGTATCTGTGTCCACGGAATGCTGTTCAGTATTTCCTTCATTTTTCAAAAGTCAACTCTCCTAAAGTCCAAAATGTGGGTTTGACTTGTCTTAGTCTTGGCCTTCCTTTGCACCTCAATCTGCAGGAGCACATGGTGACTTGCCCCTAAGGATCCGACCACTTCAACTGCATCAATCAGGTCCTCCGCATTTGTTAGGATGAGATCGAGAGTAGCCTACCCCCTTGTTGCCTCTTCTACCTTCTGGACCTTGACATTGTCTGCAAGGCAAACAAGGAATGTGTTGGATTTTGTACTCTTGGCAGAGTTTGTTTTCCAGCAAATATTGGGAGAGTTGAAATCGCCCATGACTACTATATCTCTTCTTTGTGTCTGTTTGGTCAACTATTGGCAGAAGACTTCACCAAGTTCTTCATCCTGGCTTGGTGATCTGTAGTAGATGCCTACAATGAGATAATTTTGAGTTCTAGTTCCCTTGATTCTTATACAGATGCTTTCAAGCTGGTTTCCCGGATTGCTGTCTTGCATCTCTTCTGCAGCGTAACAGTTTTTGACATATAATGCTATTCCGCCTCCTCTCCCCTTTGTTGGTTTATGTGAAAGAGGTTATAGCCCTCAATGTCTACATTCCAGCGATAGGAGTCATCCCACCAGGTTTCAGTGATACCTATGACATCATATTTGTGGTGCTGTGCTAAAAGTTGGAGTTCATCTTGTTTATTTCCCATGCTCTGTGCATTAGTGTATAGACACGTAAGCCCCTGAGATCTTCCCCTGAGCTGTTTATTTGGGATTATTGTGCTTTCAGTACTTGGTCCTCTCTTTAGCCTTCTGATAGTTCCCTGACACTGTGGGGAAATTACTGTTCGCAACGCTGTTGTTCCCGTCCCCCAGTGGACCTAGTGTAAAGTGTGCCTAATGAGGTTTGAGAATTTGTGAGCAAAAAGTTGTTTTCCTATTTGTGTGAAATGCACCCCATCCCTTGCCATCCTCCTGGAAAAGCAGGCCATGGTTGAGGAAGCCAAAGCATTCCTCCTGACACTATTTTATAAGCCAGTTATTGACCTGTACTATTTTTCTGACCCTTACAACTGGGAAGAGGGATGAAAAGACCACCTGTACATTACATTGTTTTAGCTTTGTTCTGAGAGCTCAAAAATCATTTATGATCTTTTGAAAAGTATGTCTAGCAATATCATTGGTTCCAAGACCTACTACCAAGACCTGCTTTCTTTGAGGATTGACAGGGTCCCTTTTGTGTAATGTAGTGTGAAGGTTCCCAGAAAAGTGATTTTGTTGATGTGAATTGTGTAGGTGTAAAGTGTCCTCCTCCTCAACACCTCCGGTGCATTCATCAAGGACAATCCATTGAGATTTATCCAAGAACCTATAATTCTCCTGATTGTGTTCCTGTAGCACCTGGTCTATGATTGAGGATGGAACATCTGCATGATTGTGCAAGTATGAATGTTGTGAAGTATTGTCCCCATCAGGGCTATCCCCCGCACACTGATCAAGGACAAGTATCTAAGCCAGACCTGGGCAATTGCCGGCCCTCTGGGTGTTTTGGACTTCAAATCCCAGAAATCCTAACAGCTGGTAAACTGGCTAGGATTTCTGGGAGTTGAAGTCCAAAACACCTGGAGGGCCGGCAATTGCCCAGGTCTGATCTAAGCCATTCTGGTCTTCCCCAAGATGTTGCATTTCCTTGTCAGGTGTTAGTTGTCTGAGAATTTGGAATCTATTGTGTAACTGCAGCTGAGCAGAAGTATTCTGAGGAGGCTTCCTGGTCCTATGTCTCTTTCTAAGGGTGACATTCATCCAAGCCTGAGGGTTGTCGATATCTGAGGTGATATCCTCATGAGAATCCCCATAATGTTGGTGTGATGTGGGCTGTGGGTCTAGGACAGTGTGCTGTGTGGTGTCCAAGAAGAGCTCGAGTTCCTGAATGTCCTTCAGGGCCTTTATATGATCCTTGAGTTGTTGGATCCTCTGTTCCATATGAGTCAGCTGTTTACACTTGGGGCAGATGTAATTGAGGAATTGTCGCTGAACATGCCACAGCTTGTGCACGAGACAAGAAGATTTTGTGTTTGTTCCATCTGCAGACTGCTAACCTACCCTTTAGTGTGTGTTTTATGTTATTTTATGTATGCAGGGGTAAAGGTGTGGGTTAGTGAGGGTGTGAGTTCTAGCTTATATAGGTTGAACAGGAAGCAACCACTCACTCTCAGAGAGCTTCAAAAAACAGGGAACAATGAATCACTAATTGCTGCCAATCTGTCAATCACTAACTGTCAATCACTGCTGGCTAAAGAATTTTGCCTCGCCTTGCAAACAAAACAAACACTCAGAGCAGCTAATCTTAAACACTCAGATTCCTAATGCACTAAGACAAGGCTTACCTGAATCAGAGGGAACAAGATGGCTTCTTGCTTCCTCAACTTCTGTGGATGATGATCTGAAAACCATTACGGTACATCAGATTGGATGCCAAACTGCAGTCTATACAATTTATAGACTATATATATTTTAATGTTACAGAAATTATTTGCAACCTCGGGGGCTTCACATATTCATACAATCAATTAAACCAAGGATTTTCTCACACGGGGCTGTAATCCTGAAGCATTTTCATGATCACAGATACTGGCAATTTAGCTTAGCCCCACCAATTCATCTCTAGGTGGTATGGAATCAAGGTGAAAGGATGATTTGGGTAATTCTCTCTCCATGTCATTTCCCAGCACAAAAATAAACAGAAAGGAAGGCAATCACAAATCATACTAGCAAATTATGCTGGCAGGAGCTGTATGGCCAAGAAAGCAACAATGGCAACACTCCCAAGGAGAAAGGAAGACTCTGGCCTCTTCCACACTGCCCTCAATCCCAGGATCTGATCCACAGTTTATCTGTTTATCGCAGATTATATGGCAGTGGTGATTCATATAATCCAGTTTAAAGTAGATAATCTGGGATCAGATCCTTGAATATAAAGCAGATGTAGAAGGGGCCTCCTGGGACTGCCCTCCACACCTCCTGCTTCTCTTTAGCAAAACAATGAAATCGTTGATGTCAAAGTGCTTACATCTGAACAAATATCACTCTGCATGTTTGTAAAAGTGGCACAGCTTGCCACCCAGCAATCTGCCCCTTCCTTGAAGCCACTCCAATCCAGTTCTATGCACATGATATAACACAGGAAAAAAAGTAGAAATATTCTGGAAACTGTGGAGCAAGAAGTGCATTTTGTGATATCAGCCTAAAAGTAATTTTTGTGATATCAGCCTATTTTGTGAAAACCTAAGGCCCCTACTATACTGCCATATAAATTCCAGATTATCTGATCTGAATTGTATTATATGGTAATGTAGACTCATATAATTCAGTTCAAAGGAGATCAAGTGGATTATCTGGTTTGATAATCTGGATTATATGGCAGTAGAGAAGGGGCCTAAAAGAAGTGCTTTCACTATTAAGAGGGCACTACATCACATACAAGGATTGAGGCAGCTATGAAATATGTATGTTTCATAGCCCTAGGATACAGCACAATGAATTCAGGAAAAGAGATTCCATCTGAACATTAGGAAAAACTTCCTGATGGCAAGATCTTCTTTGGCAGTGGAATATGCTGCACTGTAGTGTGATGGAGTCTCATTCTCCAGAGTTTTAAACAAAATGTAGATTTCTATCTGTGGGGAGTGCTTGGACTATATCTTCCTGCATGGCAAAGGGTTGTACTGGTCCCTTCCAATGCTATGAAAACATGCAACAATAGTGCACTCTTATTTTCTTTTTAATTTAAAATGTGTTTTAAATTGTTTTGCATCTGTGTTTTAATAAGCTTGTCTGATTTTTTTTTTAAAAAAATGATGATTAGTTTTTCAGCTGTTCTTTGTTTTCATCTATGCCATAAGCCTCGGTGAGATCAATGTGTGGAGGAAAATAGAGTACAAAAGAAATGAGAGAGAGAGAGAGAGAGAGAGAGAGAGAGAGAGAGAGAAGAGAGAATTCATACATCCCTGGGTTTGCAAAACCTAGGGTTTCATGGGACCGGAAAAGAGAAATGCACACAAACCCTCTAACATGTTTCAAATAACTCTTTGGATTCTAGCCATGGTTTTCCCCAGGAGTTGAAAAAGGCTTTCATGGGTCCTGCCGACAGCATTGTCATACAGCTTCCTGAAACATGTCTTACATTAGTTATGACTGAGACAGGTTGTTGGAGGCCGTTCTCTAATGATTCTTTGGCAGACACATTCCCCTATATTCCATGCTGCCTTATATTCCCAGGCTACAGGCGGCTTATGTGTCCTTCGACAGTCTGCTTCTGCTCTTCTGACATGGCTTGAAAGTTCCAATATGTTCATGGCAAACAGCACATGGAGCACACTCATATAAATTGAAAAGGGGAACAGTGACAGATGATCTTAATGTTAAGTCCAAGCTTGGAGGAGGGGAGCTCACTCTGCAATTGAAGCTTCCTTGCCCTCCAGCATAATAACGTTGTCCCTGAAGAAAACAAATGGCAACTCATCTCTCACTTCCCTAAACCCTAGAGATGTCACCTCTGGCAGGTTTGATTTAGTACTGTCCAGAATGGGAGAAGGGAGCTCTTTTGGAGACTGGGGATAATCTGACTCATCTGTTTGAAAACAAGTACAAAGAGGAAGATTCCAGCAACATCCCTGGAGGAGACTCCCACTGTGCCATCAGTCACAGGTTTAGACTTTCATTTTCCTCACCTCCCCATTCTCACCCCCCATTCTGAAACCATTTTTAACCTTCATTCCTTAGTTGAAAGTCAATGGGCCATATGCGTTTCATTTACATCCAAAATATAAATTGAAGTTGAAAGGATACAACTTGTGGGAGTTATTGAAAATCCTGGTATTATCCTTCCCACCCACGTAATAGATGATGGGGCCAGAGAGATAGCATAGCGGTAACAGCAGCTGTGCTAGCAATCTGAAGCACTGGAGATTGCAAGTTCAAATCCCGGGCTGGTTTGGACACCCAGCTGTGAGCCCTGTCCACTGTTCACCCAACAGTTCGAAAACAGTTCAGTTGTGATTAGATAAAACTGGGAACTGCCTAGCAGGGAAGAATTTTTCAAGAAGGACTTACAACGCCTAAATAAAAAGTAAGATCGGCTGCCAGAAGGTGGAATGTGGAAAAAACAGAGGCACAAAAAAACACAAGGATGAAGCAACAGCACCCCCTTGTGACGTGATGACGTAATGGAACAACCACACCCTGTGACGCACCCCTGTGACGCAGCCTGAAGAAAAATCCTTCTAAAATTGTACTTGTCACATGTTTGTATGTTGTATGTAATTGTATGTGGATCAGGGTGAGAAGAGCAGAATATAAATAAAGTGAAAAAAAGTGTGGTTTTGGACAAGGGGTTCTCATTGTCATTTCTGCACCCATCTCAAGGTTGTGGTTCACAACATAAGTGAATTGTCCAGTTTGCTGGGTCTGCTACAGCTGGTGAACACACTGTGATGCTGGCTCTTCCTATTTTGCTCATTTACTCTTGCTAGTATCTCAGACGTCAATGAGCAGAACAGCCCATAGAAGCCCATAAATGTTGGTGTTAGGTGCTTTGGATATTTTTTTTAAAAGATAAAGCAATTGAGAAGGAAAGTATTTCTGTTGTTGTTGTGTGTCTTCAAGTCATACCCAAAGTATGATGACCCTCAGGTGACCCTTTTATGGAACTTTCTTGTCAAGATAGGACTTGTCATTACCTGCCTCTAGATTTGAGTGAGTGACTTTCTCAAGATCATACAGAGGGTTTCTAAGGCCAAGCAAGGATTCAGATCCTGGTTTCTTATGATTTTATCCCACACCGTCAAGACAGCCACTCACCAGTAACAATGTCAGTTAGTCCAGGGTCATACACATTAATCAATTCAACAGAGGTGAAGCATAGGAATAGTCAGAGTTCAAGTCAAGCAATATCAACAAATCCAAATAATCTTTCAAAGCATAACCCAACCCAGCAAGTATCAAGGTGCAAGGCAAGAATTCACCATAAGATATTCTGGTTTTGTCATTCAACAAAAGTTGCTCCCAGCTCAGAACCAATCAAGCGTTCACCTCTTTATACCACTTTCCCAAGTGTTTTCATCTGTTGGCTTTCTGTGGAGCCAACTGATTAGATCTTTCCAGATGAATACCCTCAACTGCAGCTGAGCTGGGATATTCAGCTCCTGCACTTCCACTGGGAGTTCCTGATCCTGCTGTGACTCATCCTCCTTATTTGCTTGAGGCTGCTGAATCATCTCTGCAGAGCTAGTATTTCCAGGATTGGTTTGCTGTTCCAACTCTGTTGCTGTTCCAACTCTGTTGCTGTTCCAACTCTGTTGTCTACTTGATGTTAAGTCCAAGCTTGGAGGAGGGGAGCTCACTGTGCAATTGAAGCATCCTTGCCCTCCAGCATAATAACGTTGTCCCTGAAAAAAACAAATGGCAACTTCCCTAAACCCTAGAGATGTCACCTCTGGCAGTATTGAGTTTATTGCAACAGAGATGGGTACAGAACAAAGACACTGGGCAGAGAGATTCTTCTTCTTCAGCACTGATCCTGACACACACACTAGATTTCCCCTGTTTCTTGGCTATCTTCTTACACTGGCATAACAGAGTCTCACAGAGGTCTTCCCATGATGCACAGCCACTTCTGATGGCTGTGCCTTGAAATCCATCTTGCCAGTATGCAAAGACGATCAGAGAAGTCAATTTCCAGAAGCTGGGTGTTCTCCTGACTCCTGATAGAAGACAGTGGTGGGAAGCAGAGGAAAGTGGGGAATTGTCATAGGATAGCTGGCCTACTCCCGAAGAAAGATCTTGCTGGCGTAGGTCGCATCCCGCTACTAAGGATACTTTCCCCTACTTTCCTCTATTTCTCTCCTTCCCTCCTGCCTGTGTGATAATGTTCTTAATCCAAAGTTCACATCATTGCACCGCACAGACACTCAAATTACAGTATACAATTGAAAGGCTCTTTTGCCACAACCAGTTTAACAGCCAGTTTGGGGCCCTTTCACATATATATAAATCCTGGAATAATAGGTTTCCCCCCACCAAGCCTCCTTTGAAAAAGTCTCTGGTGATATATAATTCCTATATAGGTTCATTTCTTATTGCTCCCTTGATGTTTCTTTGCTTTATATTGGATATTATTATATACACTTGGCAGCAACCATTTTAAAATTAAAGTATAGCATGGTAAAGTCTACCCAATTGAAATTCTGGACTGTTGGGTTTATTGCATTGGCAGAGGGTTTAGTTAGATTGTATTTGGGGAATTTTCTTAGTGTATTATTCTGCATAAGATGGAATTGTTGGTCGCCCTTCGGTCTATGCCCATCAACCTGTTTCTCTTTCATCACCACCAGAAGTTGCAACCTGCCTTGATCCACAAGGAGAGGCAGTAAAGAAATTCGGTTAAACCCCATTTTGTTTTTGGTATCTGAATTTCAGTGGACCCCCAGATCGATTTTTAGGAGTCTCCCAAATTCAGTCGGGAAAAAAATCTGTTTTTTGATGCAGCAACTGAAAGATCTGGGAAGATCTGGCTTAATGACGACAATAGAAAACTTACGAGGCTCCCCTTTCTGTCATTTTTAGGGCATCTGACTTAAGAAACCACCCTTTCTGGGATCCTTTCTCCTTATCTCCTTCAATAAGACCTGGGTTAATGGCATCAGACTTAAGAAACCAACCTTTCTCCTTATAACTAAGCACATAACAGTTCCTGTAATGTGTCTTGAGTAGAGTACGAGATAGCTTGAGACCAATCACTGTTAAGAGTACATTCTTGCATTAACTTCTGAAGTCAGAGATCCTTGCTTCTCATCATCACCTTCTGCCCACAGCCAGCCAGCCAGCCAGTTGTAGCTATGCAAGCAGGTGTGGCTTCCTTTCCAATGACTCCGCTGGTTCCCCTCGCCCTTTCTGGAATCAGCCCTCAGCACCCCTTCAATGAAACTGAGTTAAGGCACCCTTTCTTAAACACTTATTTCAATGGGAGCCACAGCCCCAAAGGAGCATTAGCTCCAGTTTAGACAGGAAACGGCTTATTTATTGCTATTTAAGTTCAAAAGTAAGCCAAGCCATGCAGAGCTGCAAGCGGCACTGAGATTTAATTTAGATCACTAATCTGTCTTTCTCAGAAGCTTAGCTTGGCTAAAAGACACAACATGCTGGCCCGCGACTTTGATCTGGAGTGTTATCAGTACGCTGACGACACCCAGCTGCTGCTGAGAATGGACGGCAGGCCGGACACCATACCCGATTGTTTCCATCGATGCCTCGAAGCCGTGACTGGTTGGCTGCGTACCAGCCGGTGAAGGTGAACCCATCGAAGACGGAGATCTTGTGGCCCGGTCGCCCTGGGCTGGATGAGTGCCGGTTGCCTACCATGGATGGCGAGCAACTTAGCCCGTCATCCCTTGTTAAGAGCTTGGGAGTCCAATTGGACCCTTTAATGTCCATGGAGACTCAGGTCTCCATGGTCAGCAAAACTGCGTTTTACCATCTGCGACAGGCTAGGCGACTGGCACCCTACCTGTCCAGGGACGACCTGGCCACGGTGATCCAAGCGACAGTCATCTCAAGATTAGACTACTGTAACGCCCTCTACGTTGGCCTTCCTTTGTCGACAATTCGGAAACTCAAGCTGGTGCAGAATGCTGCTGCTTGCTTGCTGGTGGGAGCACCAGTGAGGGAGCACATCACCCCCATCCTTCGGCAACTGCACTGGCTTCCTATAGAGTACCAAATTGCCTTCAAGGTGCTGGTTTTAACCTTTAAGGTCTTGCACGGTCTAGGGCCTGTGTACCTGAGGGACCGCCTTACCCCGTATGTTCCCCCGAGATCACTACGTTCTGAAGAACAGAACCTGTTACTTGTACCATCGATCCGCTCCTGCCATCTATCCACAACCAGGCAGAGAACTTTCTCTGTGGTAGCCCCGGTGTGGTGGAACTCCCTCCCAGAGGACACTCGAGCGATTCCGGAGCTCGCCCTGTTCCGAAGGGCCTGTAAAACTGCCCTCTTCAGACTGGCTTTTAATTAAATTGGTCTGCACTGGGTTGTCCTATGCCTGGAGTTAGAAAATCGGAACCCCTCTGATTTTTAGTGTATATGTTTGCTTTTATGTTTTATTGCATTGTATGGTCGGCTGCTCGTTGTGTGCAGCATGTTTTTATTGTATGTTGTAACCCGCCCCGAGCCTGCAGGGAGGAGCGGAATATAAGTTCGAATAAATAAATAAATAAACATGGCTTTCTTATGTTCTGATTGGCTGAACAGGCAGGGCTTACAGGGAAACTCCATGCTCATGTGTGGCTGCCTCTCCATGTTCCACATGGAGCAACGAATCAAAAACAACCACGTGGTCTGTTGCAGCTGGAAAAAAATGGTGGCAGAGCCTGTGCCATTACAGCTGGCTGAAACAGCCAATGCCCATTTTGATAAATGGATCCATACATAACCCTACTGGGTATAAAGTGTAGCTCACACTATGTGTCTCTTAATGTTTTCTTGCTTGCCACCTGTGCAATGTGAAATGCATAGTGACTGTTCTGACAATCCCAGTAAAGAAAGTGGTACATTGAAAGCTCTGATGAGTAGATCCAAGAATGTGCAACTATTTGTCTGTAATCCTCTTGAGGAAACCTGTTGAATTCACTATTTAATGGTAAGCCAACCTGGATGTTTATCCTTCTTGATTCATTAGCTATTCTGTAGTTAGTTGCATGGGAGTTGGGCCTGTGTAAACTTAGGTTACACTTGTGAACTGAATGCATTTTTACACAGTGGCTCTCCTATAATCCCATGAAAGTTTAGGGTCACCCAGAACATTACTGCAAACATCACTATCCTTTGCCATTTCCATGATGAGGGATAATGGTGACTTGTTGTCATGATGATGGACAACATGGCACAGCAACACCTCAGATATGAGAAGCCACATTTCTGAATGGGCTGCCTGACCACACTCCCACAGTGCTTCACTTCCCCCCCCCCCTCTCTGTTTGAAAACAAAATAGAATAATTGCAGGCACTTTGCAAATGTGCTAGGCCAAAAAAGTGTTTTTTCGAACACAGGACCACAGAAGATACTGAGCCATGGAAGTTAAAATGGTATCAAACTATAGTATGTATACACTTTAGATGCATCCCAAGAGTTTATCTTTTGTGCTGAAGCAGCAGAGGCAGCAGCAGAGGCATGACATGCTCCTTATGGACAACTATTTGGTGATTTTTTTCCAGTTAATACATAAATGCATTGATAGCACAGGTTTCTGAATGGCATTTTCCTATTGAGATTCCCTTTCGCCTAGCCTAGTCTCGCCGGTGCACAGACGTTTTTCCTTTCAAGACCTGGTGAGACATACTTTGATTAATTGAACAGTTCCCATCACAGCTGGGAGCCAGGTGGCTAGATCCAGTTGCTTGGGATGCTGAATTCTGGGTAATGAGCTTATTTTTAATCTTTTAATTCTGTAGGAGTAAACCTCACCATCTTAATTGGAGAGGTTTACAGAAGGAGCATATTGACTAATATGTTATTTGCAGACATTGTTTACATTGTTTACAAGTTGGCTCGTGCAGACCAAGAATCTGGATAAGGAAGAAAAGTCAGAGGTGGGACTCATTGCAATTTCCCCATGCCTTATAGGACCAGAAAGGACCTTTATGTTATGTTTTCGGTTTTCTCACTGGGATGCTGGAGGGGGGTAGGAGTGATTTTTTTCAAAGAGTCCTGGTCATATTCCTGAGTAAGGGCTAACTAGGGAATGGGGATTTTTTATACAGTAGAAAAAGCATTAACGGCCGAGGGAGCCAGCATGGAAATTACATTAACAGAATAATTCTTTTACCAGGTCTCACGGCAGGGAAGAAAAGACTCTACGTCATTGGATCGCACTGCACACAATTGCCGAACCAATTTGTGTTGTTTGTTATTTAATGGATTCCTGATGGCAAGCATATGTACTCTCTTTCTGGATTGGCTATTTACATGTTTTCCAAGAGAAATAAAGAATTATTGTCAGGCTAGGTACTAGGGGCACACACTGAATACAAGTTCTGGTTTAGAATCCAGTTTTATGACAGGAAAAAATATTCAAATTTGTAGAGTCAGAGGTGAACTCATCCAGCTTGGGCTAAGTTTTTGTTTGTTTGTTTTCTCCTCAATTGGCACTGCAGTGACAAGGTGGATGACAGATATGGAACACAGTAGCAGAGAAGAGGAATATGGAGCAGATTATATTATAATAGTATTTTAATACTAACTTAGACTTTATTGTTGGCTGAGATTCTATATTGGGCCTACGTTGTGTAAATCTAAACTTATCTACTTACATGGCAGTTGTGCTGCAGCATGTTTCTACCGAATATTGACATTGACACATCTGCTACTGTTTGTATTCCCATTCTGCAATAGGCAATGCACAACAGCTGCCTCTTCAGTCCCAGGGAATCAAGGGGTAAATTGAAGGCACTGACAAAAAGCTGTGTGCTATTCAAGAACATGCAATGGTTACTTTTGCAGAACTCTGCTTAAACAACTACGAACTGAATATTGGCATTACACAATGGTACGAAAAACAGACCCACATGTGGACTGAATTCCATGAAAGCTCATGATAAAAATTTTTGTTAGTAATTGGACCAAAATATCATAGACTTGGAAAGACAAGAAGGCCACTCCAAGGTTTAGAAAATGGGGTGCACATATTTTTCAGCTGCCTCTTCACCTTCTACAGAATTCTTTACGTACTTGCACAGGGCTGTCAATAGAATTGTGCGCAGATCTGTTTCCCTTCGGTACCTCCAGTACCTTCGGTAGCACATAACAGGAAGGACCATTCTAGTACGAAAATTTGCTCAACATGAAAGCAAGCAGGCTCCTCCTCTGCTTTTTGGGAACTCTGTGTTCTTTTTCCATGGAGGTTTCCTGGGAGCCTAACTCTGATGCTTTTTATCGAGGTCTTAATGAAGGATATAAGATCAAACAATCCCAGAATGAGCAGTAGCTTAACTCTGATGCTTTTAATCCAGGTTTTAATGAAAGATATAAGGACAAAGGATCCCAGAAAGAGTGGTATCTTAACGCTGATGCATTTAATCCAGGTCTTAATGAAAGATATAAGGGAAAGGATCCCAGGAAAGTGGTGTCTTAACTATGATGCTTTTAATCCAGTTCTTAATGAACTATTATATACCATTTATTAGTAAATAAGAAAATGAAATAGTGGGGCAATGAGCTGTGTGGTGTGGAATCTTTGACATTTTGCAGGTAGGCATGGTGCCCTGCCCTCCTTGCTGCTGATCCTGGAGAAGTTAGAGTGTGGGGCCAGTGAAGGGAGTGGGAATGTTTTTAAAGGAGATTTATTTTTTAGAAAGAAAAGTTCTAAAAATTAGTGGAGGACCCAAATATTTTAAAACTTGGTGGGCTAAAAGTGGTAAATGTGCCCTCCAAACATGGTGATTTTCATCCCTCTAGCTCTAAAATTGAGGGGGAGGGGAGAAGCGGGGCCATTGCTGCTAATGAGATGAAAATATTTGTATTTTTTTAATGCAGAACCAAAATGCCCTTTCAGAAGTACACCCATTTTCAGAAAGTGCACAAAAATGGATATGGGGGCTTCCGGTTTTAAGCAAGCAGAAAGAGATTCTCCTGAAATACACCAGCTTAGTTGTCAAATGGGATTCAGTAGCCATTCCTATAAGGACAGAAGATAAATTTACTTGGTAGATCCTGACTAAGTGCATCATGGATGCATTTTTCATATACTTAGTTGGGTCTGGCCACTGAAGATGATTATGATTAATCCAATTTGATAATATTATTTGGATTACAGTTTGACAAATAGTGTGAGCATTCAGATACACTGTAATACCCTAGTGCAGGGGTGCTCATTAGGTAGATCGCAATCTACTGGTAGATCGCGTAGGGCGTCCTGGTAGATTGCAGGCAGGGCGGGAGGAAGGCTCAGTTCCGCCCCGCAGACTCCCGACGCCGCCCAGGTGCAGAAGGAGGTTGGACTGGATGGCCCTTGGAGGTCTCCTCCTATTCTAGGAACCCGTTGTTGTTGTTGTTGTTGTTATCAGAGGCTGAATCGCCATCTGTGAGGAATGCTTTGATTGTGTTTTTCCCTTATGGCAGAAGGAGGTTGGACTGGATGGCCCTTGGAGGTCTCCTTCTACTCTAGGAACCTATTGTTGTTGTTGTTACTATTATTAGTAGTAGTAGAGGCTGAATGGATATTATCATCATTATTATTATGAATATATTCAGGGGCTTATTATACTCACATTTAGTTGAATTCAGTCTTAAAATCTATTATATGGCTCTCACTGAAATAAATTTCCAAATATTTTGCTTTTATGGCTCTCTGAGTAGTGGGTAGGTAGATCATTTTGACTTGGTTGTTTTATAAGTAGCTCGCATGCTGAAAAAGTGTGAGCACCCCTGTCCTAGTGAATATCCAACCCTGCATATCTCTTATTGCTGGCTGGTTCAAAAGTATGGAAGAGGCTGTGGGTTTTTTTTAAGGAGATGATAGATTAGCAATTTTATTGCTATCTGCAGTTCTTCATCACCTGTGTTTAAATTTCATAATAGAGTGCCTTAGCTCAACAATTAAATCATTTTCATTGATTTGGTTTCTTCTTCATTTTTCCCCTTGGGTATTATAATAACATCAATATTGATTATTCTGTTCATTTGATTCTGTAATATTTTACAAAGAAAATCTTCACATTTGGAAAGATATCCTAAACTAATCTCTTAAATGAACAAAAGACGGAAATAACAAACAAACAAAAAGGAGGAAATATATCCAGGGATAGCAAGGCTGGTCATAAAGCAGAATATTATAATGTCCAAAATTACAAAAGAGCAATATTTTTATTGAATTAACAAAAAGTTCATAGAATGTATGATGTATGTTTTCAAAGCTCCACTGCCTTCTTCTTCAGTTAAAAATCCTACTGGAGAAGAAAAACTGATAGTGCTAGAGTTCCAGGGCTATATTTTGTCAACACATCTGTTATTGTTGTTGTAAATTAAAATTTCCCAGGGATATCTGTCTAGGCAGCAGCCCCTTTTCTCTTTGGCCATGTTGGCTCTAGGACACAAAGAGGTATAAAATCCAGGAAATAGAATTTAAAGTCCATTATCAACAGAAAAGGCAATGTCCTTTGACATAAAACAGTTCTTCACATGGGCTAAAATTTGACAGTGGCATCAGCAGGTTTTTGCAGTTTTGTCACGAAGCCCGCCAATTCCCAGCACACACGGAAAAGTACTTCCAGGGCAGCTCTGTGGCAAAAGTGTAAGAAAAACCCTGTCACCACTGAAAAAAATGCTGGTAGTGTATGACAGGAGGTTTATCATCTTCCCATGGGGAAATATAGTTTGAGACAGCTTACTGAGGCTTCCCCTTGTGTGATGAGGTAGGAGAGAAGCTGGAATGGTTCAGGGCGACACTGGGCGGGTGATTCTGGGTTCACCACTATTTAAGATGAGCAACCCTCACCCACTTGTCTTTTAGGAAAAAAACCTCTGAAAACTTTCCTATGTGGAATAGCTTTTAATTAATTATGATAGAAGCCTAGGAACTGCACTTTATAATCATATTTCATATTCCTGGGAACTTTATATGGCTTTACTTCTTTTAATGACAATTTTATATTCAATGGAAATACATGGGATTATTTTGAGAGCTTAAATTGTATATTGCATGTTTAGCTGTTGTTTAAAATGCCTTGGGTCCTTGGAGAAAAGTGATATAGAAATTTCCTAATAAATAAATAAAGTATTTGGCAATTCTGTCAGCATGTGTGAAGAGGTCCCTTACTTGCTGCTTATGTCTTAAGTAAGGTAACAACTAACCTTTATTTAGTCAGAAAACACTGAATTTCTCAAAAAGGCTCTGTACTGTTTCATCAGAAGGAGAGTTGCATTGACAAATGAGGGTGCATTTTTTCATTGTGTGAATGTGTATCCCTTCCCCTTTTGAACTGAGATCACTGAACATCAACCACTATGACATTCTCTCTCTCTTTGGAAATAATTCAAGATCTTTTCGCATGTTGTTAAATGTTTTAGATATACCAGTCTTGTGAAAAAGCAGTTGCAAAACACCAGCAAGTTCTGCTAGCCTTAGCACATGTTTTCTTCCTCACTTTTGTTTTAAAAAGGAGAAAAATCCATTAACACTCCTCACGAGTTGCAACATCAGGCAGATATGGGAATAATTCCCCAAAGGTACAGAAAGGGAGAAAAAGAGAAAAAAAACTTGTTCTGTGAGAAAACAAAATAACATTATAAATATAGGACACAAGCTCCCAACAGATGTAGCATTCAAATCTAGATGGTCTTTGAACAATGCATACACTGGGAAACAATATCTATAACCAATCAGCCTAACCACTGGAGGCTTGTTTAAATGATCACCCAAAGAGAAATAGCTATCCCTTCACTCAAAAAGGCCTCTGGACTGTTCATATTGGAAACAGAAATTACTTTGAGGGATTTGCTTACAACTACCTGGTTCCCTCCTCACCCCGTTTATTGGTGCAAGTGTTCTTGTAATGGGAGTTATTTCCAATGAATGTGTATTAAGGAACATAATAGCCATGATTTCAAACATATGTACTTGAAATCCCATAGACATAAATTGATTGTAGTTCCACTTAACAGCCATCAGTGTAGAGGTTTCGCATCGTATGATTATCGTGCTATTTCTTTAGGGCATTGTTGACCTAAAAAAGGAATGTGATGATGCACTGATATGAGATGTTAACATTACAATGGTTTCCAGAACAGGGTCTGATTCTAATTAGTTTTGTAAGGAACTTGTTCCACTGATTTCTTTTTTCTTCATTTTTAACAAATCAAGGAAGTTTGAGATATAGTGGCCACAGGATCCTGTTGGTGTTGCGCACACAATTATAAGCCCCTAACACATGCGGTTGTATTTTTTTGTATGTTGGGCTACAGATGTACTGAGATCATTTTTATGTAAGCACAGTTCCAGAGGTGCAACTCTTTCACATGGGCCTAAATTGTTTATCTCAACTAAAGTATGTTCAAAAAAATGAAATGCAAAGATACAGAACGGGGGATGCCTGGCTCAACAGCAGCATATGTGAAAAAGATCTTGGAGTCCTCATTGACAACAAGTTAAAGATGAGCCAACAATGTGATGTGGCAGCAAAAAAGCCATTGGGATTTTGGCCTGCATCAATAAGAGTATAGTGTCTAGATCCAGGGAAGTCATGCTACCCCTCTATTCTCCCTTGGGTCAAACCACATCTGGAATACTGTGTCCAATTCTGGGCACCACAATTGAAGGGAGGTGTTGACAAGCTGGAATGTGTCCAGAAAAGTGTGACTAAAATGGTCAAGGGTCTGGAGAACTACGAGGAGCAGCTGAAAGAGCTGGGCATGTTTAGTCTGAAGAAGAGAAGGCTGAGAGGAGACATGATAGCCATGTATAAATATGTGAGAGGAAGTCCCAGGGGGAGGGAGCAAGCTTGTTTTCTGCTGCCCTGGAGACTAGGATGCAGAACAATGGCTACAAACTACAGGAAAGGAGATTCCATCTGAACATGAGGTAGAACTTCCTCACTGAGAACTGTTCAACAGTGGAACTTTCTGTCCTGGAGTGTGGTGGAGTCTCCTTCTTTGGAGGCTTTTAAAGAGAGGCTGGGTGGCCACCTGTCGAGGGTGCTTTGAATGCAATTTTCCTGCTTCTTGGCAGGGGGATGGATGGCCCACAAGGTCTCTTCCAGTTCTAAGAATCTATTATTCTATGCTTCTGAATTTACCATTGTATTGTTTCAGCAATTCAATAATAACTGAAGCACAATTATCATACCTAGAGAAGCACCTTAATCCTACTTTACAGGGCAGCACTTGCTGTGAACAATAGAGATCAGTTTTCCTATGAAGTGAGATGTGTTATACTGCTGTGTCCTGTCCATATACCTTTCCTGTCAGTTGCCTCTTGTGTGATAAGTATTTGCAACAGGGAACTTCATTCTGATGGTTGCCCTGGGGAATGCTGTAGGCGGGAGAAGGTGGAAATGTGATCCTGCTGCACCCTGATTGACAAGAGAGTAGCCTTTTGTTGTTTGCAGCTGGAGTTGGATCAGGAAATGAAGGGATTAGTCAAGATCCTGAAGTGTATTAAAGATAGATCATTGAATACAAAAGTCAAGATTGTTCTCTCTTTTTTTTAGTGCTATGCATGGTTGTGAAGGCTGTACATTACAGTGATGAAAAATAAGAGAATTACATCTGGGTTGTTGTAGGTTTTTTGGGTCACATGGCCATGTTCTAGAAGCATTCTCTCCTGACATTTCACCTGCATCTGTGGCAAGCATCTTCAGAGGTTGTGGAATTACATCTTTTGAAATGTAATGGTAGAGGAGCATTCTGCAGATATCATGGATTGCCAAATGGACAAAGAAATGTATCCATATGCAAAGCAAGCCTGAAATCTTCCTAGAAGCCAAGATAACCAAACTGAGACTATCGTAGATCTTCATATATTTCATGAGATGAGAAGAAATAGCTCACTAGAAAGTACAATAATCCAGTAAGAGTAGAGGACAACCTCATTACATGTGAATAGACACAATAAGACAAGCTACAACCCTGATTCTGGAAGACTTGTCATTGTCAGGGATACTATGATTGTGCTTTTCCTGCATGGCAGGGGGTTGGACTTGGTGGCCCATGAGGTCTCTATTACTCTATAATTCTATGATTCTATGTTGTGTGCCTTCAAGTCATTTCTAATCGATAGCAAGGAGTATTTTTGGTAAAAAGATTGCCCTTCCCTTATGGCCGAAACTGTGACTTGCCCAAGGTCACCCAATATGATTTATGATCAAGTGGGGTCTCCAGAGTCATATTGCAATATTCAAACTACTATACCATGCTGGCTCCCCTTTCATCCATAGACTTCAATTCAACTTAATGGCAATTAACAATAAACTTGATCTACTCCTGTTACCGAATAATTTAGAGTAACCTGGCCCATAGGGGGCAGAGGCCCAGAAGTACCCCTAAAGCGAGGATTTCAGCAAAAACCTCAGATGAGATTTTAAAAAACAACCTAAAAGTCCATTTCCCAAATGATCTCACCAAAGAAGTCTGGAAGAAGATGCCACTGAAGTTTTTATTCTTGTCAGCTGAGAAGGTTGACCACTGCAGATTCATTTTCGCGAAGCAGTCATAAAGTTACATTGAAAACATATGCCATTTTAATACATTTTACAGAACTGTCAGATTTAAACGTTCCCATCCCTGCATGCTGTAGGCTTCATGATGATTGGTTGGAACCTTGGAATCCAGCTGTAGCGGGAACCAATCATGAAACAGCGCCGCTTTTGCCCTGGCGAATGGGAAGTGAGGGACAGGAATGTGTTCAAAACAAAGAGCAGCTGGAGTTTCTTGATTAGATCATGTCCATAAGTTAATGAAGATCCTAGGCTTTGACCTTTCAGGCCAAAGCAAGTTCTTTGTTCTTGGTGAAAAACAGGCATTTGTCCTTAACAACCCTTCCTTGTTGACAAAGGGCCAATATGTAGATTTCCCATGAGAGTTTTCAGTCTTCTGGATGGTAAACAAATGAAATAACTGTAGCCGTGTCCTGGTTTCCGAGGCCAGTAGTGACAGGTTATGAAATATGAAATATAGTTATGCCATACGTTCTATAAACGCGGGACAAGACTAAACTCAGAGGGTTTATGGAACAAAAGGAGTCTTTCAAAAATGGGGAGAAGGGAAAGAACTTCTCCAAAACCAGAAAAAGTCCTCTGTCATGCAAATTGTTCTAATGATTGGATTAAGGGTGCAGCCAGGAATGTGGTCACCCTGATCTTGAAAAACAACAGCTGAGTCGCGTAGTCTTCCTCATATTATTTTACACATGGGGAAGGGGGAAAATATGCAGGGAATGGTTTACATGGGAGGGTTTAAGGGAAATACCACTACCAATATCTCATAATTATTTAATGTGCAAGAAGTAGAAAGAAAGTCCATATGATCTTAAAAGCATCAAATCCATGTGCTTTGGGGAAGTCCATAATAGAAAAGTCAATCTGTGTCCTTGGGAAAACTATAAGAGATGAGTACTTTTCGCTAATAGCCTGAGGAGAGTCCAAATTTATTTTTTATTTATTATTTATTACTTCATACTTATCTGCCCCCCCCCCCCTCCAATGGCTCGGGGCAGCTCACAGCAATCCATAAAACACAGTTAGCAAACATCATAAAATTACTGTAAAACACCATTATTCAATGTGTATATGCGCCCCCTGGCCCAGCTGGCTCGTGACTTTGGTCTGGAGTGCCATCAGTACGCTGATGACACCCAGCTTCTGCTGAGAATGGACGGCAGGTCGGACTCCGTACCCGATTGTTTCCATCTGTGCCTCGAAGCCGTGACTGGTTGGCTGCATGCCAGCCGGCTGAAGGTGAACCCATCGAAGACGGAGATACTGTGGCCCGGTCGGCCTGGGCTGGATGAGTGCCGGCTGCCTACCCTGGACGGCGAACGGCTTAACCCATCGCCGTCAGTTAAGAGTCTGGGGGTGGTGCTAGATTCCTCGCTGACCATGGAGGCCCAGGTCTCCGCGGTCAGCAGGACTGCATTCTACCACCTCCGACAGGCTAGGCGGCTGGCCCCCTACCTGTCCAGGACGGACCTGGCCACGGTGGTCAAGCGACGGTCATCTTGAGATTAGACTACTGTAATGCCCTCTACGTAGGCCTTCCTTTGTCGACGATCCGGAAACTCAAGCTAGTGCAGAATGCCGCAGCCCGCTTGCTGGCAGGAGTGCCAGCAAGGGAGCATATTACACCTACCCTCCGGCAGCTGCACTGGCTTCCTATTGAGTACCGGATCGCCTTCAAAGTTTTGGTTCTGACCTTTAAGGCCCTGCACGGCCTGGGGCCTGCGTACCTGAAGGACCGCCTTACCCCGTACGTTCCCCCGAGATCACTGCGCTCAGATGAGCAGAATCTGTTGCAAATTCCATCAGTCCGCTCCTGTCACCTATCGACGACTAGACAAAGGTCTTTTTCTGTGGCGGCACCAGGGCTCTGGAATGCCCTCCCGGAGAGCGCCCGAGCCATTTCGGAATTGGGCCCATTTCGGAGGGCATGTAAGACGGCCCTCTTTGGGCTGGCCTTCAACTAAGTGTCCGAGGTGATAACTCACGCTGTATGTCCTCTTAATCCATGCTCTGACCTTTGTAATTGTTTTAATGTGGCTTTTGTGTTTTGGTTTTATGTTTTTATTGATTGTAACTGGACGCATGCCGCATGTCGCGCTGCGCTGTCGGTGTAATTTTATGTGATCCGCCCCGAGCCTGCTGGGAGGAGCGGAATACAAGAGTGAAGTATAAATAAATAAATAAATAAATAAAATAGAACTACAATTAAAACAGCAGATAAAATCACAATGGGCCGCATGTTCGGCAGTTGCAGCAGCAAATGGATAGTGCAGGATGGCAGCGTAAAAGGGAAACTGTATTTTAGCCAACCTTGAAGGCCTGCTGAAACAGCAGAGTCTTAACTGCTTTCCTAAACGGAAGAAGGCTCCGGGTGGCATGGATGCTGGCGGGCAGTGCGTTCCACAGTGTTGGAGCCACAACAGAGAAAGCCCGCCGGTGAGTGGTAGACAGATGACAAGTCTTCACATTTGGAATGACCAGGAGATTTTGCTCTTCAGAGCGCAACGATCTAGTGGGTTGATATGGGACAATGGGACAAATGCACAAAAATCCTTGGAAAACTATGTCTCCCAAACCGCTAAGGGCTTGCCCCTGTTGGCCTGCCTGCATGCAACTCCGTGCACAAAGAGTCCATGGCTTCAGGTTAAGTGAGGCAAGAAAACAGAGAGGTAGAAATTGCTGGAGGTCTTTTGATGCCAAATCCCAGCCTTTTGTGCTAGAGATGCCAGACCACATGTGCAGGAACGTTGGAACTCCCTGCTGCAGGTCAAACCGATTAGGATGCAGATGGGCTCTTCCTGGGGCTCGCCTTCACTCCCTTTAAACAAACAGAATGCAATTGAACCTGGAGTTTAATCTTGAGGTAATACTGAGGGAACAGGTCATACAAGAGAGATCAGGGGTCACCCCCTGTTTTCAGTAGCCTAAATCCTGTTAATAGTCCTGATGAAATTAGGCCTGTTGAGTCAACAGGATCTTTCCGCTGTTGTGTGCCTTGAGTTGATGCTGACCTATGGTGGCCCTAAGTTGAGTCTATCATGGAGTTCTCTTGGCATGTTTTGTTCATCTGAGGTTTAGAGAGTGTAATTTGCCAAGGTCATTCAGTAGCTTCCATGGCCAAACAGGGATTCAAACTCTGGTTTCTAGAATTGTAGTCCGAGCTATGTTTAAACTCATCATTCAACAACGGATTGGTTGAAGCTACTTTGGTTGGGGTTAATTAGTATGTGTCAGTGCAGATAGCTGTCCTGCTCTTGTGTTTTATGCTTTATGTTTTTATTGTAGGGCTACATGTTGACATGCTGTGACATGTTGCCCGCTTATACTTATTGTCACCCACCCCGAGCCTGCTGGGAGGAGCGGAATATAAAATTGAATAATAAATAAATATAAATAAATAAATAAAACACCAGGGCCAGCTCTGTGTGTACTATGTTCAGCTTGATAGTAGGAGCCCCTGGTGGTGCAATGGGTTAAACCCTTGTGCTGGCAAGACTGAAGACCGACAGGTCAGAAGTTTGAATCCGGGGAGAGCATGGATGAGCTCCATCTACCAGCTCCAGCTCTGCATGTGGGGACATGAGAGAATCCTCCCACAAGGATGGTAAAACATCAAAACATCTGGGAATTCCCTGGGCAACATCCTTGCAGACGGCCAAATCTCTCACATCAGAAGTCACTTGCAGTTTCTCAAATTGCTACACACACACACACACACACACACACACAAGCTTGATAGTCACAACTTGTTTGCATTCATTGCCTTTTGCTGTTCTAAAAGGGACCTATAGAAAGACACAATGAACTGTAAGCAGCTTTGTAATTCATAGTTAATCCAGGCATCAGATTTCTTTCTCTTAGAAGGATGACACAAACAGCAGGCTGGAGGAACTTAAATGATTTCCATTCTCTCTCATGTAATAAAAAAATACATCACATTGGCCTACATCTACAGAGTAGCTAGAAGTTAGCATAAAAAAGTAGGTCTGGCATATGCTAATTATTTTAGAAGTAGGATAAATTAACAAAGCTATTCACTGAAATAGTATTAACACGATAGAGGTGTCTGAAAAGAAGCTATCACATTTCTTTGCACATACTGGCTCTCACAGATTTAACTCTATATTTCCGGAGGTAGGCACAAATGTTACACTCTTATGGCATTAATAGATTACATCTGCATTCCAATATTGGCTTCTGAAGTGTAATCTTTATTTTGAGAAGCACCACTCATTTTTAATGTAAAGGGGATATGGAACTGGAGCTGTTTGAATATGCAGGTGAAGATTTCTGGTTCATACTGATTTATTCTTCTATGTGAAAAAAATATCCACTGAAAGAACACGTGCATATTAAAAAACAAGGCTCATGCAAAATCTATCCAAATTAGCTCTACTAAGATACATATGAGGTTGATAAGCGAAATAAAGGATAGCAGAACAGCCAACTTTTCATAGATGAACCCTGGGATATGTGTTTGTGAAACAACATCAGAGTGTTGCCCTTTGAGATCACTACGGTCCGAGGATGCCAACTTCTTGGAGGTACCTTCGGCGAAGCTGGCTCGATTGACATCCACCCGCCGGAGGGCGTTCTCTGTCATAGCTCCCACGCTGTGGAACGCCCTTCCGGCTGAAACCCGGGCAATGAAGGACCTGCTCCCGTTTAGACGGGCTTGTAAAACCCACTTGTTTAAGCAGGCCTTCGGTGGGTAGGCCCGCGCATTCCTAATTGTGCCACTGCTTCAATTGTGCTATTGTTTTATTGTGTTGCTCTGTTTTTAACTGTTTTTATTGTTTCTGTATTTTATCGTGCCTTCGGCCCTTGTAAGCCTCCGCGAGCCTCCGGGAGTCGGCGGCATAGAAACCCGAAAAATAAAAATAAATAAAAAATAAAATAAGTGTGGTGAAGACCATAAAAATGATTAAAGGGGAGGAACAGAGTAGCCCTATTGAAACTATTGGATTTGCCTATCTATTCACATACCATTCCACAAATCAGAGTATCTGTGTATGTGTAAAGTTATGACCCCTCTGAATCCATGAAGGATGTATTTCTGAATTTACCATGGAAACAGGAAACCATGTATGATAGCAAACCCTATTGAAATGAATGACTCAGACACTACCATAGAGTTACCCCTGAAAGACCAAACAATTTTCAAGAAATTACCTATTTTGTCAGATGTTTCTTAGGCCCCTTCTACACCCCCATGTAAAATCCAGATTATCTGCATTGAACTGGATTATATGGACTCACATAATCCAGTTCAGAGCAGATAATGTGGATTATCAGAGGGTTACACACAGGGGCGGTCTATCCGTTATGTGAAGTACGTGCCCGCGTAGGGCGCCACCTGGGAAGGGCGCCACCCCGCCGGCCCCGCCGGCCCGCTCGGCCTGGCCACCCGGCCACCCGCACTGCCCGTGCCACCCGTGCCAGCCCCACTGCCTGCGCCGTGCCGCCCGCCCGCCCTGCCGGCCCGCCGGCCCTGCCTTTACATGCACAGAGATTTTCGCTCATGCACGGATGCTCCTACAGGCGCTGTAGCACCTGTAGGAGCTTCTGCGCATGCGCAAAGCTCCGCGCATGCACACTGGCTCCAGAGCGCACCTCCAGCTTTGGAGCCAGTGCGCATGCGCGAATCTCCACACATGCACACTGGCTCCAGAGTGTGACTCACGCTTGGAAGCCAGTGCACCTTGTGCACCAGCTGCGACCGTACCTCGAAAAGTTTGACTTGGTCATGGTGGTCCATACCTTAGCTACTTCCAGATTGGATTACTGCAATGCACTCTATGAGGGGCTGCCTTTGAAGATGGCATGGAAATTGCAATTGGTACAATGGTTGGCAACCAGCTGCTAATTGGAGCAAATTACAGGGAGCGGACAACCTCCCTGTTAAAACAGCTCCACTGGCTGCTGATAAGTTTCCAGTCCAGTCTGCTGGGAAGGCCCGTCTCTCGCTCCCACATCCATTGCAAGCACGGTTGGTGGGGACGAGGGACAGGGCCTTCTCAGTGGTGCCCCCCTCCCGGCTCTGGTACTCTGTCCCCAGGGAGATTAGATATCAGATAGCGCCCACCCTGTCCATTTTCCTCAAAGATCTAAAAATGTGGATGTTCCAATGTGCCTTTGATTTATCGTTTCAGTAGACGAATTGGCCATTCTACCCATAACTTAATTTTCGGCTCTTGGACTTTACTATTATCCCTGCTCCTGTAGTTGTAGAACACTAATTCGACTTGGCCCTTCCAGCCCTAACTTATTATCTGGCTCTTGCATTTCTCTATCAGCCTTGTCCTTGCAGCTGTATTGCACAAGCCCTTGCCTCGCCTCTTAGTTTTGAATGCCCATTAGGCTAGGTTACTGTTTGTTGTATGATGAACTACATTTTAATGATGTTGTGTATGTATTTTTATTGTGTATATTTTAACTCTGTTTGACTGGGCTTGGTCCTCATGTAAACTAACCCAAGTCCTCTCGGGGAGATGGTGGCGGGATACAAAAATAAAGTTATAATTGATGTTATTGTCGTACATTGGTTGTTGCAAGTTAAGTTCAAAGTCCAAGAGTATTTTGCACTTAGACAACTTGTCTGGGAAAGGGGCAAAATCTTGTTCTTTGTGGTAGACTCAGACAAAAGCAATTGTTTCAACATCTCTTAGATTGTGCATACTTTTCCATTCATGGATTGTGTATTCCTCCATGCCGAGGGGTTGGATTGGATGGCCCTTGCGTTCTCTTCCAACTCTATGATCCTAATAACGTTTGCTATCTTGACCACACTCTGATGTCACATATGTCCCTGGTTTCATCTGTAAAATGTGTGAGAGTATTTCATACATTACATATACAGAATACGATCCAAAGCCTTCCTACAGTTAATGTTCTTTATGGTACAGACTAGTGTTTTCTCCCAGTTTCTAGGAGGCAGAAAGGAAACACCTAAGCTTTGAGCATAAGAAGAAACCTTTTCAGATCCTTGGGGTCTCCTTTCTGAGTCTGAATCCTTCATAGGTGTCTGAAACAGAATAGCCAAAAATCAAACATTTAGTGATCTCCCCTCCTTAGTAAGTATCCTTTCCAAAGTGAAGCTATTAGCATTTAGCCATGTTCTTGAAATTTAGGCACTGAAGCAAAGAAGAAAGAAGACAAGTGTGGAGGAAATAGTGCGTCAAAGGCCGGGGAGTTTATCTTCCCACAGGTGTTCTGTTTTTTCGCTGTTCTTCTTGCCATAAAATGTGTGTGCCCTACTTAAATTCTCATACAGCATATACCCAGATGAAAGGAGATTTACATATTACAATTGTGCATGAGCTTTGCACTCCCAGGTGTTGTAAAACTAGGCAAACAGGTAGTCAATTGTGAAGACAGGAAAAGTGCCGGAGATGGGGTGTGCTTTTCTTTCTTAAAATATATTGTGTTATAACCGGAGTGATGAAACAGAAGCCATCTGGAAAACATTATCAGTCTGATTCCAATGCAAATAGGGCAAGCAAGGAGAGACTATTGTGTTTTAAAGTAGAATTTTGAATAGGAAGATTTAAAAAGACCAAAGCAATTTGTCCCAAGCAGACACAAAGGGATCATTTGGTTTAAGAATGACAGTCCTTTGAGTCAGAACTTGCTTTCATTCCTGTATATATTTATAACCTTAGGGAATAATTACGACATTGTATTTCAGTTTCTCAAAGGGGGTAAAGGGTTGAAGGACACCTTAATATTTTTGGCACAAGACACCAGAAAACAAATTAAGCTTCCAGTAGATTTTTATTCTAGTCTAAAAGAGACTAGATGAAATTGGAGAGCCCTTTTCAGTTTTGTTTTAAAGAAAACTAAAATAGTTTCCATGAGATTAGCAACACTTCATTAAGCAAGGCAAGTGTGGGAAATTCCCAGTTATTCCCCCACATTCACTGGAACTGAGGGCACAAATTAAGGTAAAGGTAAAGGTTTCCCCTGACATTAAGTCTAGGCGTGTGCGACTCTGGGAGGTGGTGCTCATCTCCATTTCTTAAGCCAAAGAGGCAGTGTTGTCCATAGACACCTCCAAGGTCATTTGGCCAACATGACTGCATGGAGCACTATTATCTTCCCACAGAAGCGGTACTTGTTGATCTATTCACTTTTAGGGCACAAATTTTTAAAACCCTATTTTCTAAACCAGAAAAGATACTCTTTTATGACACTTTAGATCTTTCAGTATGATGGCATGGTCAATACCTGCTGAATGTTTACCACAGAGTTGTGATGGAAGACGCAGAGTTTCCTAGAGAGACATTAATAAAAATTCATGAATAATCAAATCCACAAAAGTCAAACTCACATATATGGACTCAACCAGAGTAGAGCTATGGAATCAGCTGGATTTATAAATGTATTGGTTCATCATTCAACAACTGACTCCATGTTTCTGTTCTAAATTAGAAAAACCAATTGGACTCCAATCATACAGTTGCACATCCTTGGATGATGCATAACCACCTGCCTTCAGTGCAGATTTAAAGGAAGCCCCACCCGCAGTCTGCAGGCATGGGGATTCCGTTAAAACTTGAAGGGCCCCATGAAGAAGGCCAGACTTGGTTGGGGTTGGCTGCCTTCACCAGCCCCTCATCATGTGGCAAGGGTAGATTGGCAAACTATGAAAAGCCGATCTGCACTTCTGATGGTCCTCCGTCATTTGTCTTGTGACCCACTCTCCCATCCTATGAGCAGTGTGAGTAGAAATTGGTCACTTATGAATCAGATAGAAAACTCCCAGAGGTTTTTGGGGGGGGGGGGTTGGCAGAGAGGAGGTCGCCTACCCTACACTGTTTCAGTTGGGTGGGGTAATTGGCTTAGGAGTGGAGACAAATATGTTCCCTCGGCATTGAAGGGGTAAGATAGTCCCAGTAGGCACTGTGCCCCCTTCCCATTTAGGGAGTGAAGGGTAGAGTGCCATAACAGTTTCTATAAGTTTTGGGGAATGGAAGTCTGCACCAAGAGGCTACCATTAGGACTGGAATGAGGGATCTTAAAGTGTCAAGATGTCATTAAATACTAAATTAGGTTTGTCCATACCACTTTATTTCCTATTTGTACATATGGTTGTAAAAACTGGACAATTGAGAAAGTTAATGGGAATAAAATTATCTCATTTGAACTGTGATCTTGAAGAATAGTTCTACGGATGCCACAGACTGCTAAAATACCAATAAATGGGTTCTCAGACATTTGTGTGTCTTCAAACAAATCAAGCTTGAACTCTCCATAGAAGCCAAGATGACTAAGTTGAAATTGTCCTAATTCAAAAATATCACAAGAAAACCTGATTAAAAGGAAAGAACAATAACAATTGGTAACATAGATCATATAAGGAAAAGAAGAAGGCCACATTCCAGGTAGATAGACTCAGTCATGGAAGCCACAGCCCTAAGTTTGCAAGACTTGAGCAGAGATATTGGACATAGAGTGACTTAGAGGTCTCATTCATGGGGTTATCATAAGTCAGTCAACCTGGTGGAAGTTAACATGCTATCAAAAACTAGTAACAACAGTACAATTTTATGACAGTCTATTGGGGTATAATTGCCCAATAGTAAAAAGCATTTATAGTACGAGAATGTGGTTAAATCAGAATAGTTACAAGGAGACATTATGTGCTATTACATGTATATGCATCCTTCATTTTGAATCTAAAGGAACAAAGCCCTTCTTGAAAGCATTTCCCTAGTGCTGTTTGCAGTGCATCCAGCCAATTTCCTGGTGGTTTCCAATTTCAGCATAATTTCCTGAGAGCTTCAGATTTTAGCACTCTTTAGCTACAGTTTCTTTCAAGAAAAGAGAGAAAAAGAATGGTCTAGAAAGGCAAGAAAATAGTTATGTTTTCTCCATATGGACCAGTGGGAATGCTCAGTTACAACCCAATAGTCTGTCATGAAATGATACCCTTTGATTGCATCATGCTCAGTCTACTTCTTTGCAACTGCTATGCATTTTCTTCTTGTTTCTGTGTATTTTGCAATAGATTGTTTCCAAACATAACACCATTTGAAAAGCTCCCTTGGTTATTTGGTCATAAAATCTCTTTATAGAATACTGTGGGTTTGCTTAAAGAGAAAAAAAAGAAAATGACAAGAAAGACAGGAAGATGGATGGAGAGTCACTAGAAATTCAAAATGATGATTACATTTTCAGTAAATTATTGATAAACCACTGCGGTAGTTTACCTACTGGTAATGCTTTCTCAACCAGAGGTTGCCAATAACCCACAGTTGAGTTTTCAATAGACTGTCCTGCTAATTGGCTACAATGGAGGGAGAAAATTGAAGGGGACTTTAGAATGAAAGGAAAATATACTTCTAAGGCCCCTTCTACACTGCCATATAATCCAGATTATCAAAGCAGATAATCTACACTATCTGTTTTGAACTGGGTTACATGAATCTACAGTGCCGTATAATCCAGTTCAAATAATAACCTGGATTTTATATGGCAGTGTAGAAGGGGCCTTAGATGAGAAAAGCTTAACAGTTACCTCTCCATAGCACTCACAGGTCAAGTAACTTTGGCTCTATCGACATTGCTATATAATGCAGTTTCAGAATGCAGATTAACTGCACTGAAGTGGATTATATGAAAGTGTAGACATATAATCCAATGTGTTTTATTCTGCATTATATGAGTCCACACTATTATAATAAAGTTAAAACTGCAGTAGATGGGGCCTATAAATCTGTCAAAAGCTAAAGGGATGACAAGAAAAACAGGAAGATGGATGGAGAGTTCACAAATGTTCATCTTGTCTGGCTTTCAAAATTCTTCATACTTATTTTGGACTCTTGACTTCTGAGTGGCTTACTTTTTACAAGGCAGGGGTTGGATTATCTAGGCCATGTGTTCTCTTCTAACTACGATTCTCCAGTTCTGTGCTTGTCTTTTTTTCTTTTTGATTTTCATTATCATACCTGATGACTTCTCATGATAGATTCTGGAATGGCTGAGATCTTCTTATGGCACACCCATTGCATTTTTGGTGAAATCCCTTGATTAGAATCATAGAATACAGTTAGAAGAGATTACAATGGACACCCGGTCCAAACCTATCCTGCCATTCAAGAATACTCTGCAAATAGCCATCCAGACATTTGTCGAGTGTGTTTAGAAACCTTCAGAGAAAGTGACTCCATCACACTCGATTTTGATACTGCCCTTAGAGCTCAAAAGCTAACATCTTTATTTCAGAACAAAAACATTCAGCATAGAAATTTTGGTGCATAAACAGTTCAAGCTGCATCGAAAGATACTGTTTTATAAATTCTGTTTCATGTCACTTATTAAATATTTTCTGTCACTCTGTGGCATATGCATGTGTAACATAATATTATACCTTTGCATGTTTGTAGCTTGGTCTTGCCTTTCTCCCTCTTCATCAATCAACCAACCAACTTCTCTCCACCAGACCTACATATTTCACACTTGGAGAAGAGAAAGAATCTGGTTATGTCCCTGTAGCCAGATACAAAATATTTATCTCAGTTGTTTATCTCACTATTTCCATTGGCTGTATTACATTTTAATAATGATTTTAAATGAATGCTAAATGTTGTTTATATAATTTATGTTTAATGTCTATTACTTTAGATGTAGATTAGCTGACTGCTTTATGTTTCTATTTATGTATTGAATCTGGCATTGAATGTTTACCATCTTTTGTTGTAATCCACCCTGAAGCTCTCTGGGGAGAGAGGGTGGAATATAAATAAAGTATTATTATTATTATTTGCTAGGACCTCCAGAAGACCCTCACAGACCTCAACAAATTACATAATAATTTTATCTCTGGCTACAGGAGCAGAGCCAGATGGTTCTGGCCTCTCTTGTAGGTATGAATGGAGGGAAGGGAGTCAGGAGCAGTGTGGTAGGTCCAGCAAGTGATAACTGCTGAGCCATGCAGGACTGCAATCATTGATACAGCCATATGCCAGTTGTCAAATACGATGAAGTAACCACATCATCAACTGGCATGACATCTACAGCATGCCATATGTCATGTTTGTATCAAAATATTCCATGCTTCAGATGCCACCAGATACTAGCTCTTACTGTATGTTGCCTGTTCAAGACCTTTTTCTTCAGCTTTACCTCCAATAAGTGTGAAAGAAAGCCGCAGACCTTAAATCTAACAGATATAAATCTACCAGGGACAATATTCTTGTTCCACTAAATCTGGAAGAGGTTTTGATCTTGTCTCTCAGAGCTCTTTGAGATTGGTCTAAAAAAGCAAGTGTTCTCATTCTGCTTAGATTTTGCTTGTTTTGGTTTACTCTATCTCCACTCAATCTATTGTTTTGTGGGCTGCTTGTAACTGTTCCTTATATCTGTACTGCACTTCAAGTTTGTTGGTTTGGATTTTTTTTAAAAAAAATCCTGGGATCTGGTTTGCTGAGGTGGTCTTATGATTTCAAAAACAAATTTTCTACGCACTGATTTTTTTAAGCATTACAGCACAAAACTGTCATTTCACCAATGTGCTATAAATCCAATACAATTTTTAAAGAAAATAAGTGAACATATTGTTCCAATATGTCTCAGAATTAAACTCATTTGAAGAAGGTCATCACATTTTGTAGCTGGTGTTGGGGTTGGTCAAAAATAGTCTGGGACAACTAACACACTGTTTGGATATTTCTTTAAAACATCACTTAAAACTAAAGCAAGAAATATTAATATATTGGCTCAGCTGGAGGAGCCTGCAATATGGAGCTGTTGTAACTATTTCTTCTCTGTTTGTTGAGGTGGGGTAGGGTCCAAACCAAATTAGATAAACCAGGCTTAAAAGCTTGGTGAAGTCCTCACTGGTCAATGTCTTATCTCCTCAATGTCCAACTAATTCAGATCCGAATGCTCTCTTAGGGTTAGTCTACACGTTTTACTTCGAAGTTGACCAGCAGTCAACAGTGCTTAATGCTGGGTAAACCAGGATAAGTTGGTTTAACTCTATGCCAATCAAACCTTGATAGTGCTCCAGAATTTTAGGGAAAAAATGGATCAGCCTCACACTTTGGAAAGAGTGTGGACAGCATGACCAGCTCAAATCCAAACTAGTCCACAGTTCACATGGACTAGCACCAGGAAAAGAGGGGGCTGGATCACTTCCATGTCACATCCATGTCTTGCACCTCTCCCCTCTCATTGACCAGAGGATAGCCACAGAACTCCAGAGGGCTCCTGTCAATTATCAAGTGCCTTCAGTGAACCAGTTTTGGCCTCAGCAGGTAGTCTAAATTCCATGCCGCTGCAGCTGGCACACAGAGAATGCACCTGGCCCAAGATTATGTGCTAGGTGGAGACAAGCCCTTACAGAAATATCCCTACCACTGTGTAAACAACTTGACAGTAATGATTTTACACAGTAAAGGCTTTATTTGTCCATTTATTAGTACCATTATAATAAAACATAACTAAGTTGCTGTTTAATTTCAAACAGCAACGTTCCACCTTGTTTAACACATGTGGTTAACTAGGATTTGAGAGCTGAATCCATCTTATTCTATCAGGTAAATTGGAAATAACTCTAGGATTTCCAGTCACTTTGCTGAATTCATTGTAAAATATCATGTCAAATGTCTATCAAAAATGAAGAATAGATGCTCAATGCATCTGGCTGATTTTGACATAGTTAAGTTATGTTGAGGTCAAAACAAAGCTTATAATTACTGTAAGAAGAACCACAAGGCCCATGTCTCTCCATAAAATCATATTTCACTGTTTCCTAGACCTGACAATTTCCCACAAAACTGGTTCAATTCCACTAGTAATAATACATTATTTATCAACCACAAGGTCAAAGAGGTGTGTCATGCACTGCACAGACTCTAGGACAAATGATGTTCATTTTTCAAACATGAAGAAATGGGAACTGATACGTGAGATTATTAGGCTTCTCCTGATCACAGGTTGACCTTTCCTACCTACCAACCATCTATCAAGAATAATGTATGAGAAGCAGAATCCAGCAATTGGATGGACTGACAATTTGAGAGTATTTCCATAGTACTTAACATTTTTGACTGGCATAAGGTGTCTACACCTAGAATTTTAATGCAAAATGAAAAAGTATCATTTTTTCTTTAAGGGCACCATGGCAAGATCAGAGTGATATAGCTATTGTTATCTTGATAGTTGTACAGGCTGAGTATACCTTATCTAAAATACTTGGAAACAGAAGTGGTTTTGTATTGTGTATTTTTAAAAATCTTGGAATACTATACAGATATCACCATATATCAAGGGTCCTCAATTTTTTTTAAAAAACAGAGGGTCAGATTATAGTCCCTCAAGCCGTTGTGGGGGCCAGACAATAATTTGATAAAGGAACATGAACAAATTCCTATGCACACTGCACATAGGGTATTTGTGCATCTGGATTGGAGGCCTAACATCAAAAATAGACCAACAGCAAACACCGTTTTTGAGGGCCCTTTTCCAGCTCCCCAGATGTGTACCATCCTGTGTCTTATTACTTGAATCCAGTGAAGCACCCCTCTCAATAAGAGCCTGGTGGTGGACACTTAAATATTGGATCAAGATTAGAGTTTTTAGTTTGGGGTCCAGTTTGATGCACCACTTAGCTCAGGACGAGTACATAAGCAGTTGGTTTAAGATGAATTCTAAGAAAGCTTCCTCCACTGGCCTCCACTTATGAAGCGGTTTTGAAGCACTGTAAGGAACCAGGAAGTAATTTGCTATTTTGAAGCTATGGCCACCATTTTTGTTAAGTGTTTGGCATGCTCCTGAGGTGTTTAATCATCATTGGCTGAAGGAAAGCATGTGGTTTACATGAAACTACCTGCTGTCCTCCAGACAATGATGTTTACATAGCACTGGAGGGGCGGGGTTAGGGTGAGGTACAGCAGCCATTTGCCTTTAAAAAGGCCAGCGCGTGTGCCTCGTGTCCTCATTCTGGGGTGGAGCCACTCGAGGAGGAGGAGGAGGAGGAGGAGGAGAGGAGGAAGGAGGAGGAATAGAAGAAGGAGAGTGTCCGATCTTGAAGGGGGGGGGAGAGAGAACAAGGAGAGCGCCAAGGCAGGAGAAGCTGCACTTCTGCAAAGCAGACCCCACCCCACCCTTCCACAGACCCCCAGCCAGCCAGCCAGCCATCACTTAGCACAACTTGGGCGCTCCCACCCCAACGCTCTTGGACTTCCCTTCCACTCAACTTGGGTGCTCCAATCCCTCCACATAAGAACTGGGGGAAACGTGGGTTTGGGAAAATTTCAAGATTAATTTGTTAAAATTCCGAATGGCTTCGTTAATGTGAAAAATAAGACCCATATAATCTATGATCTCCTCAAAGATGAGAGAACTGACATGGCATGCTTCATTGGAACTTGACTGGGGGATGATAGTGGATCAACCTGGGCTCAGGCCCTCCCAGCTGGGGACTGTATCAGTGAGCAGGTGAGGGAAAGTGTGCAGGTGGGGGGTAGTTGTGATCTATAAAGACCATCTTAACTTTACAAGTTTACATATTAGGGAGCTGAATCACATTAAGCATGTGTGCCTGAGTCTGAAAACCAGTGATAGACTGGATATTCTGTTAGTGTACCATCCACCCCACTGTCTAATAAATTCCCTGGCTGGGCTTATGTAACTGTTCTTGAAGGCGTTGTTGGAGTCGCCCAGACATTTACTTCTGAATGACTGAATGACTTCAACATAACACTAGAGGCCAGTTTGTCAGGTGCAGCTTGGCAGTTCATGGTACTCATGACAAACATGGGCCTATCCAAATTGGTTACATGGGGCAGGGTGTTACCGGTATGCCAATGACACCTAAATATATTTCTGCATCTCTCCAAAAACAGCTTCAGCCAAAGACAGTATCTCTCCTCTGAATGAATGCCCGGAGGAGGTGGGCTATATGAGGAAAAACAAATTGAAATCCAGACAAAACAGTGGTGCACTATTTGCTATCAAGCATCCTAGTCTGGGAATGGAGATATGTCAACCAGTCCTGGATGAGGTTGCACTCCCCCTGAAAGACTGTGTCCACAGATTGGCAGCACTCTTGGATCCGTCTCTCCAAAGGTTAGCCCATGTAGATGCAATGGTCAAGAGTGCTTACTTCCAACTTCGGCTGATACAACTGCTGCGCCCCTTCCTAGATTTGGAGGGCCTAAAGATGGTAGTATATGCACTGATAACCTCAAAGTTGTACCAATTTCAGAAACTCCAGTTCAAAATAGGGCAACCACAGGAACATCCAGGAGAACATATTACACCCATACTAAAGTCACTCCACTGGTTGTCAATTTGTTTCCTAGCAAGGTCAAAATGTTAGTTTTTACCTTTAAAGCTCTACAAGTTTTGGGTCCAAGTTACCTACAGGACCTCCTTCTCCCATATAATCCATCCCAAACACTTAGGTCCTTTGGGGTGGGGGTGGCTACTCCAACCTGCCAGAACCCAACTAGTGGCCATCACCCAGAGGACTTTTTCAGCAGCTACCCAAAGCCTGTGGAATGACTTGCCAGAAGGGATCAAACAGCTGGATGAGCTGATGGAATTTAAAACACATTTGAAGACCTATCTCTTCCAGCAGGCCAACCCAGCCCATTTTCATCACAAATTTTAAACTTGTGTCTTATGTTTAATCTCTGCTCTGTGTATATGTATTTTGTAGTGATATATTTTAATATGTGTATTTTATAGAATGTTATTATATTATTATATATATTTTAGCTATGTTGTAACTTGCCTCGGGCCATTATACTGGTGGTTGTGTTAATATTTTATCAGTCTTTTCATTTTATACTGATTGATTCAACATTTGACAGTCAAATCAATATACAGACATTCCCTTTCACCAGTTTGGTATCTCATACCTGATCTCCAGGTGTGAAGGAATGTAGATCATAGAGTGCTGAAAGGTAGAATGAATTGCACCACCTCTGACTTGAAGGGCCACCTATGTTATAAATACCTTCTGCAAATAATAGAACCATAGCACCATAAATACTCTGTTATGCTGCTTTTCAGTTTTTATTGAAGCTTTCTTAGGTTTGTGGAAAAAGTACAGTCTTGTGGGAACAATATATACTTTGGGATACCTGGAAGCTTTATCCAGCAACAATGCCAGCAACCATAAAAAGAGTATTTGATGATTGTTGGCTTTCACTTGAATTTCCCACAATGCTCAGAGAAATGTTACCATATATAGCAGGGCTGTCCAACTGGCAGCCCGGGGGGCGTACACAGCCCCCCAGCCTGTTGGACACGGCCCCCCTATGCCCCCGGCCGCCATTTTAATTTTTTTAAAAAAAATCTAATTTTTTTTAAAAAATGGCAGCCGGGGGGGGGGGGGAGGCGGAGGCGGGGCAGGGAGGAGGAAGTGAGCCAGCTCCTCCTCCCTGCACCGCCCCCTCCGTCCCTCTCTCCACGCCGCCGATGCAAACCGGATCGCATCGGCGCCGGTGAGAGAGGGACAAGGTGTGGTACAAGGAGGAGGAAGAGAGCTAGCTCCTCTTCCCAGCACCGCCCCTTCTCCCTCTCTCCGCCGATGCGATGCAGTTTGCATCGGGCGGCGCCGAAAGAGGGAGAAGGGGGTGGTGTAGGGAGGAGCCAGCCAGCTCTTCTCCTCCCTGTATCGCCCCTTCTCCCTCTCTCGGCGGCACCGCTGCAAACTGCATTGCATTGGCGGCGCCGAGAGAGGGAGAAGGCGGTGATACAGGGAGGAGGAAGAGAGCTGGCCCCTCCTCCTTCGCCCCTCCTCCTTCGCCCCTCCTCCTTCGCCCCTCCTCCTTCGCCCCTCCTCCTTCTCCTCCCCGCACCGGGCTCGCGATCAGAGCCGCGGCGTGTCCACGGGGGAGGAGGAGGGGCGAAGGAGGAGGCTGTCAGCTGATTGCCTCCTCCTTCATTGATCCTCTTTCCCCCCGCGCGCGCTGGCGCCCCGGATCGGGGCAAGGGCGCGGGCGGGAGGAAAGAGGATCGACAAAGGAGGAGGCTGTCAGCTGATTGCCTCCTCCTTCGTCCCTCTTTTCCCCCGCGCGTGCCGGCTCCCGGGATCCGGGCAAGGGCACAGGCGGGGGGAAAGATGTGGGGCTACGTAAGCAAGTGGCCCTGCCCCCGCGAGTGGCCCTGCCCCCACCCCACCCTGCCCCCGCGATCGGCCCCGCCCCCGCTCACTGTTCACCTACGGCCCCCCAGGTGATCAGTGACACTTCTTCCGGCCCTTGGGCCGGAAGAAGTTGGACAGCACTGATATATAGGATCTATAAGTCAGAACTTACTTGAAGGTACACAACAAGAAAGTGTCCAACTGTCAAAGGAAGGGAGAACATAAAGCTACACCTCATCTTTTCAATGTAGGATCATGTCCAGTATTTCTCTCCTTTATTTAGTAATGATATCCATTAACTAGCTTTTTTTGGAGACTGAACATAGCAGAGTTTGGGGGGCCTTTGGATCAAGAATAAAAAAGCAGGGAAGTCCCCTGCCCAGTGATTCCTGTCATTGGTGCCAGACACACTTCATCTGTCATTTCAGTCTTCCCATGTAACATATCTGGTTTGTTCTGAATCTTCCTCATCATGGAAGAAGAAAAGTGTATTTCCTCTATCACCTCTGTTTGCTGAGAGAAAGGGAGATACTATCAATGTAGAGTTGTTATTGCTTTATTAGTTTACCTTTCTCCTAGTTAAACATAACTAACATCCATTAAGGTATGGTTTCCAGATAATCTTGGTCGCCCTTCTCTGAACTCATCACAGCTAGCCCTTCATGAGCTGTTGTCCCCATAACTAAAAGAGCTGTAGTTATGAGAGGTGTCACCAAAATAGCAGAGAGTTGAACAAGAACATGCTTCTGAAGATGTAGCTGTTAAGGGTAGATTTGACATTTATGGCATTATAAATAAAACCAGCAGCTTTGAAATGGTGATGTGGCAAAATGAAGAACTTGGAAAAGTTACTTTTGTACACTACAAATGTTGCAACACCCCATGGGAAGTGATTCTGGGAAAGTGCCCAGAAAGATTTGATGGGCTGTGGAGCCTCTCTCACAACCACATTCCACCCTTTCAGAACAATAATTATTTTGAATTACAGCTTCCAGAACCCCTCGGTTACCATGCCATTGATGAAACTAGCTGCTTGCTTCTGGAAAACCACAGAATCATGGAGTTGGAAGAGACTACATGGGTCATCCAGTCTACTGTGCAATACACAATAAAACCTCCAAAGAAGGAGACGCTACCACATTCTGAAGCAACTTATTCCACTTTCAAACAGCTCTTAATATTAGGAAATTCTGTTTAACAATGGAATATACTCTAAAACAGTCAGTCTTCCAAATCTAGTTCCTTCCTTTTACAAATGCTGTTTGTATCTAACCTTGCTCTGAATATGATGTGGCAGCACTTGATTTGAGTGCCTAGCAGTCATTTCATAAGGATGAGTACAGGTCAAAATACATAAGTCAACTGACAACCTTGTGTGTTACTGGAAGACCAAAATTATGGATTTTGATGTTATCTATGGATAAGCTGAGGGTCATTCTGTGCATTTAAAAAAAACCCAGAAGAAGCATGGTGATAGTAGATGTTGCACCTCAGATCGCAGCAGCTCCCCCCTAGATCACACACACCAGGCAGATGCTATAAGTGTACTTCATTTAGAATAAGAATTAGTCCAAAAGTAGAAAGATGCAAGGTAATTCAATCCAAAGCAAAAGGCAATTCAAATAGTTCCAAAACAGGGGTAGAAAAAGCTGGCATAAATCCCATAGAAAACAAGATTGCAAAGACAAGGCCAACAGACCGCTCCTGCGGTCTGGACACGAACATGAAACCCAGGACCCAAGTCCTTCCAAGCTGAACATAGCTTCAGATCTGACTAGAAAGGCCTGAGCACAATCTAATACAGGAACTAACTCCTGTGTGCCCAGCACACCCCCTTCCTCAAACTCCAATCCCTCTGGGAGGATCTGATGCTGGCCCTCCTGTCAAATTCCGGCTCGTTAGCATCCCCAGATGTCTCACTATCATGCTGGGAAACTCGATCCTCCCTATCCTTGGAATGCTCGCCTGGCAAGGGAGTGCAGAAGTTCTCGTGGGAATCAAGGTCGCTGGGCCTCTCACTGTCGAATTCAGAACTAAATTCCATGGAGTCATCATTATCCTCATCTGCAGTCACATACCCACAGGGGCGGACTAAGGTAATTTTAAATGGTAAGCGAACATTATTTTGGCCCCCAAAACATTATTTTGCCCCCCCCATGTAAAACTATTATACAATTATAATATCACAATACCATTAGCAGTATTATATTGTATCAATGTATATACAATATATTATACCATACTCATACTATATTATATCATAATTATATTATACTACATTACAATATAATTATATTATAATATATTGACATTATAATATAATATAACATTCTATTATATTATTATTATAAAATAATAAAATTATTTATTTAAATAAAATTATCCTCTACTAAATATTTTCATTACTCCTATAAAACTCAAATAACCCAAAATAAAGGAAAATAAAATATTATATATTACTATTTTGTACAATACCACTATACTGCAATATTGTTTGTAATATTACATGTAATATAAAATATATCATTATTCTATTGTTATATTGTATTTTATTATATTGTATGACAATATTAAGCAGAACTGTATAATAATCAACAAGAAATGCAATGTAAATGCATCAAAATCAGAATATATTACCTACCACCCATCTCATAATTCATAGGAGTCTCCCATAAGTCCAAAATTAGGATCCCAATGTAAATGTAAATAGAAAAACAGCCAAAATGTTCAAATGAGGTCGAATACAGGCAGCGCGGCCTGGGCAAACTTGGGACCTCCCTCCCTCTAGGTGTTTTGGACTCCAACTCCCACAACTCCTCATAGCCTCAGGCACCTCAGGTCTAGACAGAAATAGAGCCAAAGAAAGGAAGGAGGGAGAGAAGAGGTCACAGAGGAGGAGGAGGAAAGCCCTTCATTCATTCCTTCACTTACACTTCCTTCACTGATTCTTGTCTCCTTCCCCGCAATCGCACACGCAGCGGAGACAAAGGGAGAGGGGAAGCACTCCCTGCCTGCCCAATAGGGAGTGCTTTGCTTACAGGCTTCTGCGCAAGGGAGCTACTGGGCATGCGCGGAGGTTTTCGGACATGTGCAATTGCTCCTGTGCTCAACTTCAGCTCCGGAGCAACTGCGCCTGCGCGAAAACCTCCGCGCATGCCCAGAAGCGGCGTTGGAGCACACAAGGCCAGGGCCCAAAATCAGGCAGCTGCAGCACTGCCTGAGGAACATCAGTAGGGCCAGGATGGCGCCCCATGCGGCCAGGATGGCGCCCCTTTCCCAGATGACGCCCTATGCGACCTTTACTTGGCCTAATTGTAGGACCGCCCCTGCATACCCATGTGAACATCCATCATCCCAGGCTAAGTCTTCCTCTGAAGACCTGTATCCATCAGGCCACCCATCATCCCTGATCTGACCCTGATCAGCTGGGACACCACAGTAGAGGAGGTTTGTGTTACTTTGGGGATCTCCTGGGACAGACCAAACTCTTGCCTTTTGCCACTACTCAGAGAAAGGGATGGTTCCTTCTTTGATAAGGTACACTATTCACATTGACCCACTCATCCTCACATAGACAGATGGATTATTCTAATTACAATTCACCCTCCAACAAGTTGGGGGGTGGATCACTTTGTCTCCTCCCCTCGGAGAAGAGATTGGTTGATTGCACAGAAAGTGCTGGAAGGGAGGTGGGGCTGGCACATCGTGGTGCCAGCCCTCATTTCTCCCTCATTCGGCTGGAAGCCATCGTCGAAGGAGGCAGCTTGTCCCAGGAGGCCTATTTCCAGAAGACGAAGGTCGGTTTGGGGCCTTCCTGGGGGCAAGGGAACCATTGAGAGGCCTTACATGGTTACCCTTACCTGGTTTGGCTGCCTAGTCAGTTGGTCGGCGGCCACCCCCCCCCGTTTAATATTATGGCATATTTCATTAATTAATATATGGCTCCCATATTAATTTGTTACCCCGCCCCGTTTAATATCATGGCATATTTAATTGACTAATTTATTGCTCCCATATTAATTCCCCCTGCCCTTGGCCCGGGGGCCTCTTAAATGGATTAAAAATACATAGAATCATATTTATTATAATAATAGGAGCAATAAGGATAATAATTACTTGCTGGTGGGGCGGGGGGCAGGAGGGCGTCACAGCCTCCGTCAGGCCCAGCTTGAGTTTTTTTTTTGGCTGTCCGGGCACTAGGGCCTAGGTAGCAGGCCTCCCCTCGGCGTCGCGTTGGTCGGGGTGGGGGAGCCCCGGGTTATGGTCTGCGGCCTGGATAGGACCAGGGGCCGCAGGTCAGGCGGGCTCCAGCAGAGCGGGCCCGGCCGCGCCTCCGATGGGGGCTGGCGGGATTAGGAAGAGCGGGCCTTGGCTGCGGCCCATGGCGGACCCGATCCGGCGGGACCTGGCAGTCTTGCTGGCCGCCGCTTTGCGGTGGCCAGTAATTGCAGGGGGCGCATGCGCCTGTTAGGGCTGCGCATGCGCCCATCTTAGTAATGGCTGCCCCCATGTCGCTGCCCGCTTGCCGTACACGGCGGGCCACTGCTGGTCGCCATGTTGTACGGCAGGCGGAAGTGGCTGGGCCGCCATTTTGTTGCTGCCGAAGTTGTCGTCCGCCATTTTGGCGCATGGCGGCCTCCTATGGGGCCGCCATCTTGCTGTACGGCAGCTTGTTTTATGTAGGCCGCCATTTTGGCGGCGGCAAGAAGTAAACAGCCGCCATTTTGTTGTACGGCGGCGACGGAAGCTGGCGGCCGCCATCTTGGCCACATGGCGGCCTGCTATGGGGGCCGCCATCTTGGCCTCATGGTGGCTTACTTGTGGGGCCGCCATTTTGTTTGGCGGCCATTTTTAGCTTTAAAATTAATTAATTAAATTAAAATAAAATAAAATAAAATAAAATAAAAAAAAAAAAAATAAAATAAAAAAAATAAATATATAAATAAAAAAAACCAAAAAAAAAAAAAAAAAAAAAAAAATAGAAAGCAATAAATTCATAGATTGTATTTATGCAGATATACAATGATAACAAAATATACTATATATATATATATATATAAAAAAGGGGGAAATAAACATAAAATAAAAAGAGGTGAGATACCTATATAAGAATAATAATAATAAAAAAATAAATTGAATAAATAAATAAATAAAAATATATATATATACAATAAAAAGGAAAAGATTGACAAATTTATATACATAATTAATTATAAGACAATGACTACAACTATTGTTATAGGGAAAGATTATATTTATATATTTTATTATATATATATACAAGTTGGAGCGAGCTCCTGACTTTGAGGTTAGATTGCTACTGACCCAAAAAAAAAAAATGGGGCGATATTGAGGCCTTTTCTTTGACGTTTTGGTCTCGATCTTTACATTACAGATGGCGCCTAAGAAGAATGTCGGGGGGCCTAAAGGAAAAGGCCCGGCAACGAAGGCGACGAAGAGGGCGGTGTCCCCGCAGGCCCCCCCTGGTAGGGCGAGGGGGGTCCCTGCAGCGGACTTGGACGCCCTCGCTCAGAGGGTTCACCAGATCGAGGGAGAGATGGGCTTAAACGTCCAGAGGGGGGAGGCGAGGCCCGCTCGCGCAGCTGGTCGAGACTTGATTTATGCTGATCTATTGTCTCGTCTTTCTGTAATAGATGCCGAGCGTGAAGCACGGAGGCGAGCGGCAGATCGTCCAGTTGAGCAATCCCCTGGACGGCAGGTGGATCAGCCCGAGGATCAGTCGCAACCGGAAGCAGCGCCGATCCGGTCAGCAGTGATGGCAGTGCAACCCCCAGCCCAAGCAACAACAGTTGCAACGCCAGCAGGGTGCGATCAGGCGGAAGCGGTCCAGGAGCTACCCCGGGTTGTGGTGCCAGAGAGACCCTCCACGTCGCAAGGTACAAACACCACACTAACTTGGCCCTGGGATCAGGGCCAGGGTACACTCCCAACACTACACACTACTCAGACCCGCCAAACCAGCCAGGAAAAAGGAGGAGACGCTCCACGACCCGCCACGTCGTCCCTGGTCACCCTGGAGGAGGCCAGGACTAGTGACGCTAACAAGTACTGGGGGACCGAGAAATGGCCCGCCCACATGACCCCCAGTAAGACGGTGGTTGCACTAGGGGCGCATCTTACGCAAAAAGTAATCAATAAGATTTTGCGTAATGAGTACATAGACATCTTCTCCCTGTATTTCAGGGAGTTGGATAAAAAAGAAAAAGAGGACTTGGATGATGAGCGGAAAGATGAGTTGAAAAAGAGGAAGGTGGAACAAATTTGGGAAAACTGGCATGCATGTTTTGCGGTTTATGCAGCCATAATTTCAGAGGCACATCCTGATAGGGGCCCAGCTCTGTTTAGATATCAAACTTTAATAAGTGAGGCACACCTTAACGGCCCCGGGGACGCATGGCTCATTTACGATCGGCGTTTCCGTCTGGAAGCCGCATCGACCCCTGACATGAGGTGGGACCTGATCAATACTCAATTATGGTCCGAGGCCATGGGTGCTTTGAAAGGTTCAATTAAAGCAAAGGCGGATAGTGGACAGACCATCGTCACCAGAAACACCCAGTCCTTTCGGCGGGGTAGCACGCAACAACAGGCCCAGCGACGGGGAAACCTTTGTTGGGATTTTGCGGCCAGAGGGACATGCAGCCGCAACCCTTGCCGTTTCCAGCACGCATGCAGCATCTGTTCAGGATCACATGCAACACGTAACTGTTCAAGGGGTAGTTTCAACAGGGGCGGACCTAGGGACGGTCAGCACAATAGAAAGAACCCCGGGCAATCATCTCTTCCCAAAGGGCCCCAGCCCAATTAGGCTGGACCAGTTAAGGGAGTGGTTAAAGCTTTATCCCAATAGGGAAGCGGCGCGTTATGTTTGGGAAGGTTTTTCACAGGGCTTCCGAATACCAACGATGGGGCCACGCAGGCCACAGTTGGCTAGGAATTTGAAGTCAGTTAACGGTTTGGAACAGTTAGTTCAGGTTAAAATAGATAAGGAGGTTAAAGAGGGAAGGGTTATTGGACCTTTTAGCAGGCCACCGGTTCCCTGTTTGAGGGTTTCTCCATTAGGAATCGTGCCCAAGAAGACCCAGGGAGAATATCGGCTCATTCACCACCTTTCTTACCCCAAGGGCGGGTCAGTGAATGACTCTATCCCTGAGGAATTGTCTTCTGTTAAATACACTTCGTTTGATGCAGCAGTACGCGTAGTCCGTCGATTGGGCTTGGGAGCCGACTTAGCCAAATGCGACATTAAATCTGCATTCCGTCTGCTCCCGGTTCACCCGGCGGATTTTGATCTCCTCGGATTTCGGTTCCGTGGACTTTTTTACATGGACCGGGCACTGCCTATGGGCTGCTCGGTTTCATGCGCTGCCTTCGAACAATTTAGTACATTTTTAGAGTGGGCAGTTAAGACAAAATCCGGCCTCCAGGGGGTAGTGCACTACCTGGATGATTTCCTTTTATAGGTAGGGCGGGGACTGGAGAGTGCAGATTTCTCATGCACTCATTCCAGCAATTGAGCAACCAGTTAGGGGTTCCACTAGCGGACGAAAAGACAGAAGGTCCGACTACCATGTTGACTTTTCTTGGGATTGAGCTCGATACCATTAATCAGTTTTCGAGGCTTCCCATAGATAAGATAACCAATCTGACAATTAAGGTTCGGCAATTCCTGGGTCGTAAGAAGGCAACCCTGAAGGAATTTCAAGAGCTAATTGGACATTTAAATTTTGCATGCAGGGTGGTGGCACCCGGGCGTGCATTTTTACGCAGGTTGTGCGATGCCATTTCGGGAATTGAGTCCCCGCACCATTACTTGCGGGTGACACGCGGCATTAAGGCCGACTTGCAAATTTGGCTGGAGTTTTTCTCAAATTTCAATGGAATTTCATTTTGGAGACAAGAATTAGCCGTTATGGATGCATTGAAGGTGGCTTCTGATGCTTCCGGCGCCATAGGTTTTGGGGTTTATTTTGACGGCCAGTGGTGTGCGGAACAGTGGCCAAAAACATGGCACGACGCCGGCATCACGGTCGATTTGACCTTTCTTGAGTTTTTTCCCATTTTGGTAGCGGTCACAATATGGGCTGAGAGGTTTGCAAACTCTACAGTTCATTTTTGGTGTGACAACTTGGCGACAGTGCAGGTAATCAATTCCCTGACATCAAAATCTCAGAGGGTCATGAATGCGCTTAGGCATTTCACACTCCACTGCTTGAAGTTTAATATCTTGTTTCGTGCTTTCCACGTTGCGGGGATTAATAACTCACTTGCCGACGCTCTATCTCGTATGCAGATGGAGCGTTTCCGCAGTTGGAACCCGCGCCGACGTCCGGCCCCAACGCATGCCAGACCATCTTTGGACGGTTGGGAGCACGAAACGTTAACTGGTATGGTGTCAGCTCTGGCCCCTAGTTCCATGAAGGCTTATTCAAGGGCAGTTAAGGAGTTCGAGGAGTTTAGGAGGGACTACAACATGCCACAGGCTATCCCGGTTCCTTACGAACACATAGCGCAGTTTTGCGTGTTTTCTAGGAGGAGAGGTTTGGCCCCGCATTCGATCAGGGTGCGCCTGGCCGCATTGGCTTACTGGCTTAAGGCACAGGGCCTTCCAGACGCCACTAATGACTTCCGGCTACATAAGATCTTGACCGGATGGTCACGCAGCCAGGGTCAGCTACGGGATACCAGGGAACCTATTACTCCTGACATTTTGAAAGGCTTGAAGCTAGTGTGGCCCAAGGTTTGCGCGGACGCCCATGAACAAATTCTTTTTCATGCGGCTGCCTTGACAGCATTCTTTGCAGCCTTGAGGATTAGTGAGTTAGTCCCAACATCTAAGACTGATACGTCCTTGAGGGCCTTGTTACATTCTGACCTAACCTTCACTCAAAATGGTGTAGAGTTGCTGGTTCGTTCTTCCAAGACGGACCAAGGGTCCAGGGGCACAGTTATTAAGTTAGCGAAGTGTAGTGACCCCGATTTATGCCCAGTCACAGCTTTGGTGCTTTTCAATGGGATTCGGCGTCAGGGGCCAGGTTATTTGTTCAGTCACCGGGATGGCACAGCGCTATCAAAGTACCAGTTTTGGGCTGTTACTAACAAGGCACTGAAGATGTTAGGATTGGGTCACTTTAGGTTTGCAACACATTCCTTTCGCATTGGTGCAGCTTCAGTGGCCAATGTTATGGGTTATGACGCGGAGAGAATAAAAACCCTGGGCAGATGGAAATCCAATGCCTACAGGAAATACGTACGTACGTACTCCACTGTCATAACTTAAGTTTGATCTGTCGTTGCAGATCTGGTGTCGCTGAGCCATAGATGGAGGAATCCTCGTCTGCGGGCACAGTTTTGTTCACTGGGCAGCAAGGCAGGCCATGAGGTCTCACTATGGCCAGCATTTGGGCCTCGGCTCAGTTGCTACTGTGGAGTGGCATGGAATTAGAGGTATGCGTTGGGACGGTTTGCTCCCACTTCTATTCCAGTCCAGGAGGGGCCCCCTCCGGACGTATTGGTTATACACTTAGGAGGCAATGATCTGGGCCTTTTGAAGGGTAGGGCCCTGTACTTGCAAGCTTGGGAGGACATCTCTAAAATATGGCTAGCATGGCCTCGGGTACACATTGCTTGGTCGGCTATCATCCCTCGCCTCCGGTGGTCAGGTGGCGGGGATGTCAAAAAATGGAAAAAGCAAGAAAAACGGGTGAACCGGGCCATGCGCACGGCGCTTGCAAGAGGTCGGGGCTCCTACATATTTCATGGGCAGATCTCTCACGTAAGTCCTCACCTTTATAGGGCAGATGGAATCCATCTGTCTGATGTAGGAAATGCAATGTTTCTTAATGATTTGATGGTAGGTGTTCAGTTGATTTTAGACGGCTTGGTGGGGGGATGGGAGCTAAATAGGACATTTGCTCCCAATCCATGGCGTAAATAGTTTAGTGTCCAAAGGTTGGTATACAGTTAAGGTACCCCTTAAGGGTGTGGGACATTCGAAAAACACTCACCTAGAGGTTAATGTTAGGGTGAGGTGATGGTGATTGTCCCAGGAACGGGAGAGTCTAGTCTCAAAAGGTGAGAGAGATTTTTCCTGATGTTCCCCTTGCGGGTTGCCCGGGTTGAAAGCTACAGGGGACCCAGTTAGTGCGCCTAAAGAGCTGAGGGGTAGACTTTAGAAGACACTACCTTGGCTTACACACACCAAGTTGAACTGACACCAAAAGTTAGTTAGTTACAAGTTAAATAGGTAACTATTTTAATAAAAGTTGCCCAGAATTTGAAACCAAAATATACTGTGTCTGTCTCTTTATTTCGGGGTTGGAAGACAATACATTCACCCTCCAACAAGTTGGGGGTGGATCACTTTGTCTCCTCCCTCGGAGAAGAGATTGGTTGATTGCACAGAAAGTGCTGGAAGGGAGGTGGGGCTGGCACATCGTGGTGCCAGCCCTCATTTCTCCCTCATTCGGCTGGAAGCCATCGCCCACCACTCCCGCCCATGGATAGTATAATAATGATCGCTCAAATGGTTTCACATTTGGGGGGTCGGATAGGAATTCGCCCACAGGGTTTTGCCTATCCTATACTGTCTATTAGGGGCTTAGATGGAATGGTCGGTTAATAAAATAGCAAAGCGTAAATAGTTTAGTTTCCAAAGGTTGGTATACATTTAAGGTACCCTTAAGGGTGTGGGGCATTCGAAAAACACTCACCTAGAGGTTAAGTTTAGGGTGAGGTGATGGTGATTGTCCCAGGAACGGGAGAGTCTAGTCTCAAAAGGTGAGAGAGATTTTTCCTGATGTTCCCTTGCGGGTTGCCCGGGTTGAAAGCTACAGGGGACCCAGTTAGTGCGCCTAAAGAGCTGATGTAGACTTTAGAAGACACTACCTTGGCTACACACACCAAGGAACAAAAAAAAGATTCAAGTTAAATAGGTAACTATTTTAATAAAAGTTGCCCAGAATTTGAAACCAAAATATACTGTGTCTGTCTCTTTATTTCGGGGGGTTGGAAGACAAACATGTGTTACTACTGCAGGACAAAACAAAGATTCTCATGAAGTATTCTCTTGGTATGTATATGGTGCAAATTGTTCTAGGAATTTTGCACACAAATGCACCTGTGTATGGAAGAAAAATTACTTGTCCTTTTCTGTTGAAATGTAAATTCTGGGAGAAAGCTAGAACATTTTGCAACATATGAATACCAGGAAAAGTGTGCTATTTTATTCTTCCCAGTAGGGTTTCTTGAGTGTCAGAAACTCTTTTTCATGACAGAGCAACGAATAGAAATGAATATTCTTTCCATCTACACAGCTGGCGTATACAAATCTGCCCTGCTCCAGCTGTGGTCCAAAGTGGCAGTCAATCTTAGCATTCAGCCTTCTACTAACTCATATCCAGTTCATCCCAGCAATTCATTTCCACTAGCTTTGTATTCAGTGCATAAAAATTCAAATCACCCTTCACATCTAGATACTCCAACAAGAAATAAATAGGCAAAATGCATTTCCCCCTTTGCCTTATGATTGCAAGAGAGGAAAAATTAACTCAAAAACAAAGGAAAAGCCTGTAGAATGCTATAAAACCTCTACCTTGGGACTGTACATTCTCCATTGATTCCACTAAATTCTAAAGGTGTTATTGTCATCGCCTTCATCAACTAAGTGAAAGATGAATTGGATACTTAAGCAGGGACTGTTTTGTTATTTCACACCCTTGTCCAAGCAACTGTCATCTACTTTTCCTTTCCATGGGATGTGCAGCTGTCTTCAATATGACTTCAATCCATGGGGCTCCATTCTGCAAAGGTCTTTTTGGGAATTTTTCAAAATCTGGATATTTATTCTTGAATTTATTTTAACTTCTTCGAAGCACATAAAATGAGCCACTCTGGGACAAAGAGAAGGAGTAGCTAGTCCATCATGAGATTTCCCATAGTGGCCAACCAGATGCCTGTGGGATGCCTAAAGCACGACATCTGTTCAAATATAATGATCATATTCTTCAGGAACTAGTAACCAAAGACATACTGACATGGGGTGTAATGTATAACCATAAATACTGGTATCTCTTAATCACCTCATCCTCCATGGATTTGTCTAATCCCTTTTTTAAAGTCATCCAATGTGATAAAGTGTTGTTATATCCTGAGGTAGTGCATTCCACAATGTATTAAGGCATTGTGAAAGAGTATTTCTTTTCCATATAGTGGGCCCTTGGTATCTGCTGGAAGACCAGAAGCACAGAGTCCACCACGTTTACTTGAGACATATTATGTATATATTTCTGTCAATTCTTCATTTGTTTTCTGGTTTATAGATTTACCTATAAGGCTATGCATATGTACACTGTATGATGGGTGTCACCGTGCTTTGAACACACTGGCATTACTTTCTTTCATAGGTATCCATAGGTAAAGATCTAATTGGCTAAAATGGTTTGTCTAGGCCTGGCAGGCTTATTATACAGCTGCAAGAAATACAATTTCAATGTCGTTATCATGGGTGAACAGGCTGAAGAGTGGGCTAAGTGGCTGTTGTGATTTATATTCCAATGGTGAAAGAGCCCATGCAAAAGACTGAAACTACATCTTGACAAATTGGCTGAAAGCCCACATATTATTTGAGTTTGTTAGCTATAAATGTATTGAGCAGTTACGATTCGCAATACCTGATAATGTCCATGGTATAGTTAGCAACTCTGTTATCTGAAATAACATTTCTACCTTCTGAGAACCTTATTTGTTGAACTGAGTAGTTCAGCTGATGAGACGGCATCTCAACCAATATTGAGAAAGAAATAACAGTTTTTAGGAACTGATGAAATACAGTGTGGGAAGAGACCAATTTGTACACTCAAGGAAAGGGAATTCTCAAATCTGGGCATAGCAATTGAGAAGCTAATCAATTTCCATACAAATATGCTCCCACTCTAGATGGAATCCAGAGGGGAAACTTAAAAAGAGGGCATGATAGTATGCAAGGAGATGATCCTGAGCCAATTTAGGGTTTTAAATACAATCACCAATACCCTGAATACCCCTAGTAGCATGTTGTAAAAACCATTACATAACAATAATCCATGCAGCTGCATTCTGGACTATTCTGAATATTTTGATTTATAAATCCTGTTTTATTTTAATTTATCTGAATCCCATCATTATTGCAATATGGGACTCAAATCAGTTGCTGCTTTCTCTTTCCCAACTCTAGCCAATCTTCCACCTCTTCCTTTACTTGTTTGCATGCAGACTGTAAAATGCATACATACACCTCTTATTAGCTAAAATACATTTGGAAAATGCATTGCATACTTTTGATAGGTGTACATTTCTTGATGTATGAGACATGGATGGAGAATATTTCTGCTTTGCAGTTATCTGCCAATCTAGAGACTCCAGAGTGCAAATTTAATCTCTCCTGCATATAATCAGACTGAAAGAAGTCTGTTAAAATTATTGGACTGAAATTATTCTTCTTGCATCCCTATTCTGAACCAAAGGAAGGTTCCAAAGAGCCTTCAAAGGTGGTCCCATGTACAACATGTTGTAATAATTTAACCTGGATGTCAGTAAGGAATGTCTTCCCATGTCCAGGTCTATTTATGCAAAAACGCCATGAAGAAAAGAGACAGACACAAACCTTTGAGCATTCCAGCGCTCTTCATTGTATGCCTCTAGCTTGTCTTTAAATTAAAAATAAAACAGTCAGTTGCAGGGAGGTATATCTGTTTACATGCAAGAGCCAGCTGGAACAGAATAGATCAGTTTGACCACAGAAGCTGACTTTTGTGAGTTTCCTTTTGTTTGTTGAACTTGTTCTGTTTCCATCTTCGAAGTGTGGGATGGAGAAAGAATGTTGGCAAGAGGAAAATCATCACCCCCATGCTGCCGACTTGGAGAGTAATTAAAAGAAGAACAAAAAAGTTTGAACTTGAGTACTGTAGGCAGCAAAGATTCCTGCATGATCATAGAGAAGAACCAAAAGACAGATACGGAGTTACACACGGCCCACTTACTTTTATATAGAAAAAGTACACATTTTCAAAAACTCTTTGATTAAGAAATGGGCATGCTGCTCTTTTGTTTTTAAAATTCCCACGGTGGCTCATAGATAAAAATAAAACCATGGCAAAACAGAATTGACAGCACAGAAAGATAAAAAGTTGTTTGTTTTTTTTTTAAAAAAGTGTAAAATAAATCAGAGGAACAAAATAGTAATATTTATTTTAAAAAAATTGCATGACAGATTGATCCCCTTATCAACAGACCTAGTATCCATGCTATTGTTTTCCCACACTGGCAAAAATATTTTCTTTCCCCCAGAAGTGTTTGTGAGCCTCCCTGGAGGCCCTTCCACAAGGCATAGAAACATTTTGGGTTTGAGCCACATGGAGGCCACACAGACTGCCCTAAACTGCCTCTGTAATAGAATACAAGCTTAACAGCCCAGCTGTGCCAAAGCCAGTCCAGGAGTCCTGAGCATGTGCTGTTTCTCACCTTCCCAGAACCCATGCCCCTCCTCCCAAACTCCATTACTTCCTGAATGAGGCAGAATCAGGAAGAGAAAACCCTAAAACACCAGTGAAAATGATTCACTGTCATTTTGGGAGAGGGAGGATAAGGGTTCAGGGGGACAGGAATGCACTGCCATCCCACTTCCCTGGGCTGCCTGGGCTTGGGGATGGCTGTGGGGACTCAATCTTGGATCCCAGGGATCAAGCAGGATTAATGGGTTTACCAGGTTCAATTGCATTAGCCTGTGTGCATTGTGTGAACACACCAGGCTAATATGATTCCCACATTGAATTAAACGGCAATGTAGATGTTTCCTGGGTCTTTAAGTGCTATCCTTTGGCCCAAGTGTAATAAAATATAAGCTTCATCATTATCAATTGTTTCAAGTATCCATTGTGTATGCATATATATCTTGGAATGTATCTCCCATGGATACTGGGATCATACTGTATTGGCTAAGCTGGGCAACCGAAAGATAACTAGATGATAACTAGATGAATATTTAATACAAGGTTGAGATTATATGTTTTCCTTTCCTTCATAGATAATATAAGTTAATGGCCTTGGCCATGGCTTTGATATATTGAAGGACAGGGATGAACAAATGGTAGCCTTTGAAGTCTCATTTTACACCCCTTGCAGATCCTTCTGGATACCCCCAGGTCCTTATAACCCACTTTCTGTAAAACTGTTAAAACTCAAAGCTGTTTTTCTGTACCATCCCTTAAATCTCCTCACTCCCTGTTATAGGGGAAAACCTTAAATAATTGGGGTCTTCAGTTCAGTAGGTGAGGTGATTCTAGCAGCAGTGTGAAATATTCAAGAAACCATTTCCTCCTGCTACACCATAATATGAAAATCCAGAGATTTGACAAAATAACATTGGCTTGATTGAATGTCATTGTGAAATAGAACAGAATAATGAACATTGCAATTTCTCAATATTATGGAATCATGGGAACTGTAGTTTTACATAGTTTTAGCCTTCTCTGTTACTTCACCAAACTACAAATCTAATGATTCCATGGTAATATTGAGCCATGGCAGTAAAAACTGTGTTACTCTGCATTAATCATACTGGGTAGATGCACCCTTGATGTCAACAGAGCATTGAAATCCAATAGGAGTAAATGTTAGATTAAAGATTACTTTATTATCTTTTAAATTTATTAATAGAGTAATAAATTTGCTGGAAATAATACCTGTTTTTTGCAAAAATAAATATTGGACTACAGGGAAAAGTTGGGAATTTATAGACATTAACCAGCACCCTGTTGGTTTGTTATGCATGTATTTTGCCTGATGTGTGATCTCCGCATTCAATCTGAGGTTGTTAAAGTAGAGTTACACAAGTGTGCCTCCAGGTGCACATGTGAATGAGCTGCAAATGTGAGGTGTACATTCAGTTGCAAGGTCAGATATGCAGTCTGTTGTGCAATGCTTGTATTTTGGTTGTGTAGCACAAAAGGGTGGTGTAACACTGTCAATGCACAAGTTCACATGTGAAGATTTACACCATGAAATTATAGGCTTTTCTTAAATTTTATTTCCATATAAGCAGTTAGGATTAAGAGGTTTTGTTTCCTTTGAGAAAGCCTGCATCTCACACATACACATGGCACTCTTCAGAGATAGAATATTGATTTAATAAAAAGCAATTTTGTTAATTTAACCCCTTGCAAAAGGTAATAAGAAGCACCAAAGCAAAGCTAACTCCGTGAGTCTCTCCATCAATCTAGATAAATTAAAATTGATAACCTGTTTCAGCCTCCAGCTTTTTCCAAGTCTCAATCCAGATAACACTGTACTCTCAATTAGAAAGAAGATTTCGCTTGTCTTCATCCATATAACTCAGCAAATAAAGAACTGGGTGAACACTGACATACAAAAAGATTTTTCAGGCAGCAATAAGAATTCGAATGAGATGAGAAACCTGTGTTCCTAAATCCTACCAGGATGAATTAAGGCTCCTCCAGATGGTGCAAATGTTGCAGAAATTTGCAGTATTTGTTGATATAGTCCTTGGTTTTTATTTGCAATATCCATGTGATGTTTCTCTAATCCTTGATATTTTAAACAAATTCTTATTACTGTTTGCAATAAATTATTACCATCTTTGAATGAGGGTTGTTTTTAACTCTGAGACATAACTTGTATATTATACACCATAGGATGAATGCAATTTGAGAACATTTTAAGGAGTTGCAGTTTACAAGGTCTTTAGCCTTCTCTGCCAAAGAGTGCTAGGGCTGTACAAACTAGAACTCCTATACAAGCAGTATAAACACAATGTAGGACAATAGTGTCAAATTTGTAGCCTTCCAGGTGTTTTGGATTTCAGTTCCCAGGATTCCTAACCACTGGACAAACTGCCTAAGGCTTCTGAGAGCTGGAGGCCCAAACATCTGGAGGACCACAGGTTTGACACCTCTGATGTAGGGTGAAGATCGATGTGTCTACCATGAAACTACTCAATGGCTTACATTCCTATATTCTCACTTGTCAGAATTTATTGACCTTCCCTGTCTTGGCATACTTTTCTTGGACCTTCACCAGCTTTTTGTCAATGTGTTCCCTATTTTTCTGCCCACTACCATTGCAAATGATATAATTTCCTTCTTTTAGGTCCTGATCCATTTGCAATTCAGGAAAATTATTATTGTTACCAAAAGTATCAAACATTGTTTGTGTGTGACTAATGTAATATTTCTTCCTGGGGAAAAAGTGACATTTCTAGATACAGAAAATAATAACATCCAGAAAAATCTTTCCCCAATACCTTACTTTATGTGTGGTTCAATTTTATTTTATATAGTCTGTACAATCGGTCCTTGGTATTGCCTCTGGGTTGTTTCCAGTATCCGCTGTCAATATTAACATTCCTGAATGCACAAATCCCATTATATAAAGTGGTTACTTATATAAAATGGCAAAATGAAGGTTTGCTTTTAAGAATTTTTTTGAGAGGGGAATATTTGGAAGTCATATCTGGTGAAATCCATAAATATAGAATCTATGGACCTGGAGGACAAACTATATTTGTATTGGTATAATCCTAATACTTATGTTTTTCAACTCTGTGAGAATTGGACTTTCATTGTAACATGATCATTGCCTAGTTAGTTCCTATTCCTTTTCCCCCCTCCCACTTTTCTCTGTATGGGTCTTCTGCTTCATTTCTCCAGATCAACAATCTTAAGTGTCTCAGCAATTTTTCACACCTCATAAGTTGTGTCACAATAGCTATAGCTGTAACAGAGGATAAGACATCAGAACAAACTGTTAACTATCATACATGCCTATTTTTTTCTTCCTAAGGCAACCTTATTATCCATATACATGGGCTATGTTTATTGTGGATGAAAGGATAATTAATTCAGTTTCTGCGGACATAATTACAATATCTTTCCCACTTATTTCATTTTTATATATATCTCTCTCCTTAATATGCAAGCTTCATTCCCCCATTTCTTTTCCATCTTTGCTGCCTCAGAGGTCCAAGCAAGGTTTAAAGGATTTTGGTTGCAGGATGACTGGTTAATGGTGAACATGATGGGGAATGACTTGATAATAAGAGCAGATTTATAATGGAAAAAATCCCACTCCTATTCCATGCTTCATGTTCTGGAGCAGTGGCTAAACCTTGTGGATAGATGTCAGATGGGAAAATAAAGCACCACACAGTTCTATGGTTCATAGTTTATTTATTTATTATTTTGATTTGTTGGTCGCTCCTTCCGAGTGGCTCGGGGAACTCACAGAGGTTGAGAATACAGTAAAACATAATAAAAACATCATGAGCACAATAAAATACATTAAAACACAGTAAAATCATTATAAGAACCAACACCCATATTTGAGAGCTACATGGTAGCGGCCATACACTACATATTGCAAAGGCCATTGATAGTACAGTGGAACCCCCAAATTATTCTTGACCAAATGCCCGTGTGAATAGGAAGGTTTTACAAGCCTTCCAAAATGCTAACAGATTGGGCAGCTCTCGGATAGTGGGAGGGAGAGCGTTCATAATACTGGAGCAACGGCGCTGATAGCTCTCCTCCGTGTCGAGGGCAAGTGGAGGGTTGTATGGCTTGGAACCATGAGAAAATTCAAGGACTCGGATCTCAGTGGTCTTGTAGGACTATATGGGGAGAGGCGGTCCCTTAGGTACACTGGCCCCAGACCATTCAAGGCCTTGAAGGTCAAGACCAGCACTTTGAAAGTGATCCGGTGCTCTATTGGAAGCCAGTGCAGTTCATGCAGAACAGGCGTGATGTGGCAGCGAGATGGTAGGCCTGCCACCAGGCGAGCCGCAGTGTTCTGGACTAGCTTAAGCCTCCGGATCACTGACAGAGGAAGGCCAATGTAAAGAGTATTACAGTAGTCCAATCTTGAGATGACCATGGCTGTGACTAGGTCATGACGGGACAGGCCGTTGGTCATTACGTAGAAGTATGCATTTGCCTCTATGATCTAGACCTTGCTCTTGCCCCAGGATGGGATTGAGTTGCTTTGCCTTCCAATATTGGCCTTGAGAAAGACCCTGTTTTAGGGGGTCGAAACGGGAGTTGGGACCATTGTACAGCGTATCCCTGTCGGCCCAGCTTTACTTCCAGGCAACCCAGCTATCACCATCACACACCCCACTTGCCTGACTACATACGGCCTGGGTTCCAGCCAGCGAACAACTCTCTACTACAGCATTCCTCCAGACCTTCGACGCGGCTTGCTAGCCCACCCGCTGTGTGTTGGGACACAGCCCCGCTGGGCTTGTGCATCTCCTCCCCTTGTTTACTTACCTTGAAACCCTGTCCTCTTCAATGATCCTCTGAACTTTCCCCTCTAAACCCAAAGTTTCCTGGACATTGATTCGCGCCATTGGCGTACGGGGTAGGAGCCCACAGCGGGCATGCAATATTTGCACTTGTAACTGTTTATATATGTTAACACCTGTGAAATTTCTTATCAAACTTGTTATTTTGTTGATTGATTACACTTAGTGTATTACGGGACAGGTAGGGAGCCAGCTTCCTCGCCTGCCGGAGGTGGTGAAAAGCTACTCCGCTGACGGTGGAGATGTGTTTCTCCATCGACAGTTGGGAGTCAAGGGTGACTCCCAGGCTTTTGACCAATGGCGATGGGCAAAGTATCACACCGTCCAGGGTTGGGAGCTGGATCCCACCCGTGCCCGGATGGCCCAGCCACAGGATCTCCATCTTATCCGGATTCACCTTCAACCTACTGGCTTGCAGCCATCCAGTGAAGGCTTCAAGGCAACGATGGAAATTATCGGGTATGGAGTCGGGCCGGCCTTCCATCCCCAGAACGATCTGGGTGTCATCTGCGTATTGGTGACACTCCAGCCCGAAGCTGCATACCAACCGTGCAAGTGGTCGAACATAGATGTTAAATAATAAAGGAGAGAGGATTGCCCCCTGAGGCACCCCACAATGAAGGGGACACCCCCTGAGACAACCTCACCCCATCTCACTCGCTGATGTCAGTTCCAGAGGAACGAGGACAGCCAATTTAGGACTGTCCCCCTCACCCCGGCCCCGGCAAGACGGTGGGTCAAAAGATCGTAATCGATGGTATCAAACACTGCCGTTGAGAACCTGTTTAAATGTTTACTGTATGGATCTACACATATATTTGCTTTGTGGAAACAGGTCCTTGGGCAAGCAATTTGGAGGGAAACCAGATGATGCTTGTTATACTTCAGAAGGAAATGCAAGCTACTTTTGAGTATTCCTTGCCTAAGAAGACCCAGGGTATTTCCAGACAACATCAAAATGCGGGACAAATAAGTGGGGCAAAAAAATCATGAGACCTGACAGCAAGTCCAAACACAACCTGTCAGTCACGTTAAATGGTCCCCTGCCATCCTGACACCTTTGTTTGTAGCATATTTTAGAAATCTGCAAGATGGATGGGGGACATCCGGCTGAAGTTTACTCTTTTAAAAATTGACTTTCTGAGATGCACTGGACCTTGTATTGCATAAGCAGATTTCTTATTATCTCTCCTCAGCCTCACTATCTGAACAAAGAAATGATTGCAGAGAGTTCTCATTGTAATTGCTTTCCATTTTTGCTTCCATTTTGCCGCCTGTGTGTCCATGGTTCCATTTGTTTACAGCCCAGATCAGCTGTTTCAGGATTTTGAAATAAGCATATATGCTGAAGCATTCCACATCAGTATGCACAAACAAAATTGCACGTTTTCCTTGACAGCAGGAATATACAGTCATGTGAATATGTTTATTTTAAAAAATGTGTTTATTGGATTTTCCAAAAGTTTATTACATAATCAAATGAAAAGTTAGAGTAGAAAGTACAAATATGTGAATATGTTTATTTTTAGGCTGAAATTGGGTTTTAAGCATACATTTTTAACATGTATTTTTCAGTTGTTAATGTACATAGCGCACATTTTCATGAAGCATCATTTAGCTGCCACCCCTTTTATCCCAGTTTCTTCCAGGTTTTAGGGCATGTGTAGAAGAGCCCTCAGTGGAATTCATAGGATCACCATAAGATAAGAGGTGACTTGAAGGTAAATAGACACACACATGCATGTATCTAACTATTGGTTTACATCTTCAATGTACCATATTCTTTGCTGGGATTGCAAAAAGAGCCACCATGATTGCCACATTGCACAATGGGATAACTACCAAGGACACTGGCAGAAACATAAAAGTTGCATAATGACAATGTCTCTCAGTGTAGCATAACCTCTGTGTAATAATAGAGGATAACTTTATATTGCAAAAACACCTGATTGCAAGAAGGATATTGATAAGTTGGAACATGTCCAGAGAAGGGTGACCAAAATGATAAAAAGTCTGGAAGTTAAGAAGTATGAAAAGTGGCTGAGGAAACTGGGCATTTTTAATTTGGAGAAGAGGTGCTTAAGAGGGGAATTGACAGCCATGTTTAAACATCTGAAAGAATTTCACATTGAGGAGTGAACAAGTTTGGTTTTTGCTGCTTCAAAGACAGGAGACACATCTACACTGACTACTTAGGGTAGTTTGAAACTGGTATTAAATTATGCAATTTTGCTGTGTGTGTGATTAGATTGTAATGCTAGAACCAATTTGAGGCTGTCCTTGAAGCAGTTCCAGGATCCATGGCATTTGTGTTGTGACATCTACAGATAATGCTTACCTGAATATACATGTATGTATCAGTGGGGCACCTTGGGGGTCCATTGGACAGTGATTCTCATTTTGTGCAGGCAGTTCACTGTGTGGTGTGGTTTTCTACTATAGTGTGCAGATGCACAGTAAGGGCTTCATTTTAGGCTTTTCATTGACTTTGCTTGAGTTGAATTACTGGGCTCAAAGGGTGGCGTAGTGCACTTTCATGGCATGCAAAGTCTAGCCACCACATTTTTAGATAGCTTGAAGGTCAGAATATATGGGGCTTAAAAGATGGAGGAATGGATTCAAACTACATGAAAAGAGATTTCACCTAAGTATTGGGAGTACCTCTTGATGGTAAGAGCTATTCAACAGTGGAAACGTTGGGAGAGAATGCTTCTGGAACACGGCCATACAGCCCGGAAAACTCGCAACTACCAGGTGTAATCTTCTTTTTAGAAGGTTTTTTTGATTGAGACTGGATCTGTCAGGAGTGCTTAGACTGTGTATTCCAGTATGGCAGAATTAGGTTAGGCTGGATATTCCTTGTAGTCTCTTTCAACTGTGAGTCTATGTTGTAGGATACCATTCACATTATGTTTTAAAATGTACATTTGACACTGTTATTATCAATTCAGTTTATTGTACATACAATGGAACGAGGACACACATTCTATTTTGCTTTATAGTTTGTGGTCATATTATCCTTATTCTTTGCCAGTTTGTTTGTTAAATCTTATCTACAGGAGCATCGGACACAGAAACCCGATAATTTTCCACAAATGTAGAGAAACCAGCATGTAATGCATTGTGGTTTTCCTCAAACTGAGACTGATTTCTTGGTCTTTCTTCTCTTCTTTTTCCAAAAAGACACAAAACAAGAGCGAGCGCCAGAAGAATGCTAATAAATGAAATAAAAAAGGGAAAACCACAGAGATAATCCTTTTCTTACATCAAATGTTTATTGTCCTGTCGTTATGGTGTCATTATCATTTAACTAATTACTTTACATAATGTAAATGGAGGAAAACTAATAAACATGCATATGCAATCAGAATATTAAAAGGCGTATATTATCATAATACCTTGACCCCAGCACAGGGGAAATCTGCCCTCCATTTTAAGCAAGCCTGATTTCGATGTCTATTAGGTATTCACTCTTTAAACACTATGGGCTGCTGAAACACTCTTTTCTGCTGGAAAAAAAATGGACGAATGACACCCAATAAACCTTGCAAAGTATATTATGAAACAATAAAAAATAACTAGAGGCATTTGTTGCTCTTGTTGTTTTTAATGCTTGGTTCTTAGCCTAACCTCGGGGCCCCTATTCTATCAACTTTAAGGTTGATAAGGATATACTGTCTCTGGAGTAATAATCAGGAAACCAGAGAAAATAAGACACTTTTTCATTTGTTCTATCCCCTGGGGTAATCACCAATACAGCTCCAGAGAAGAGAGCAGCCAGGAGAGTCATCCATCTTGGAGACTCAAATTAATGGCCCTAACATACAATATGAAGGCTCTGTACCTTTATTAGTTACCAGCCTACTACAGCTTGGATCTAGGGGAGAAAACCAAATGGGAAATAAGTGAGATATGTATCTCACAAAAAAGCTGTCTTGACAGTATTCTTAAAAGAATCTGACAGGAATCTCTGATTGTATGTGTGTGTGTGTGTATGCGTGTGTGTGTGAGTGAGTGTGATTGGGAATAGATAGATTTTTGAAATCAGTTTCCACAAGCTTCTTCTGTTTCCTTTCTCCATTCCATGTTGGTTCCACACTCTTTTTTTTAAAAAAAAAACTTGGAAAAATCTGTGCTTATTTTTCAGTGTCCTGAAGTATGCCCCTATTCAATTTGAAGACACACTCAAATTTGAAATCTGTGCAATTTGAAGCTCGATTGCCTCAATCTTTTCACAAACCCTTTTCACACATCTTCATTTTGTAAAACATGTTTTTCTTTCTTCCTTTCTTAAAATGTATCACATAGGTTGTGAGCAGATTTCTCACCACAAATCATTTCCACTTTCAGTCTGGGAGGTATTGAATTGTATAAATCCAATACAAAAAACAGCTTCATGGATTGATTTCCCCTCATGTTCCAATATTTATGACATATTCAAAACGATCCCTATTATACTAATGGCCCACTTGCTACTTAATGTGTTATCTGGTAAGGAACATCCACTTTAAAAGGAACATTGTCAGATTGTATGGTATTGAACAGAGAATGATGTTCCTGAGCATATTTATTTATTACCTTTTTCTGATGGAATTAAAAGGTATTGTATATACCCTCTGGGTCTCTTCTGTTTGTAACCTAAGAATCTAGGGAGATCCTTACTACCCCTTCAGGGCTAGTAAGGATTGGGTCTGGAGGTCCTGAAGAAAGATGGAGTAAGTGGAATTTTCCACCAGTTAGAAGGATAAATAACTACTTGCTCACTTGCTTATGAACCAAATCACTCTCGGGAAAACAGCAACACTGATGTTGGGACTGCTCATCACTCCAATGAAGGTGAAGGTCTTCTGGAGGTCTGTCAAATTCTCAAACCTGGAAACAAGCTATTTCAGAGAAGGAATAACTCCTCCTCCAGAACTGAAGAAGCCCTGAGCAATATGCCACCATGTGGACTCCCCTATACTGCCACTGGACTCTATTAGGCTTACTTGGTTCTGATGACACTGGTTCTATCACTGCTGGGCATCTAATTCTCCTCCTATAATGCCCCGGATCCAATCTTTGGACCTCCAGGTGTTTACAACTTCAATTGTAAGTAATTCTGGAAGTGAAATCCAAAACAGTGAAGGGCCAAAGGCTAAGAACCACTGCCTCAGAGCAATAATAAACTGAGGAACTGTGTCATAAATAAAGTTGGCTAGATAGTTCTGGTACTAAGGAGCCCCCAGTGGTGCATTAGGTTAAACCATTGTGCTGGTGGGGCTGCTGACCATCTGTCAGCTCCAGCTTCTCATGCAGGGGCATGAGAGAAGCTTTCCAGAGGATGGTAAAACATTTGGGCATCCCCATGGCAATGTCCTTTCAGATGGCCAATTCTCTCACACCAGAAGTGACTTATAGTTTCTCAAGTTGTTCCTGACACACACAAAAAGTTCTGGTACTGTTTGTGGTAGGGATGTATGAGGTCCTGTTTGATGCTGGTGGAGATACAGGGCCGCAATAGCTGAGAAGGTTGAGCTGGGAAGAAGCATGGAGGGAACTTAACCAGTATTCCTACAATCATTTGTAGTGGGCATCAGAACAACTTGAAGATATACAACAACAGCAAAATCAAAGCATGACATTCAAAGAACTCACAATACAATCCAGCTACAAAATATAAATTTAAGTCTCTTTAATTTCAAATGAAATCAACAGCATTTATGAAAAATAAATGTGGGCACACACTTGGAATGGTTCTTCCAAATGCCTGAAGTAACCCAAAAGGTTGAATATACCTAGATAATTGCTCCATAGGAAGAAAGTAGGACATATTTTCAAACATGGATGCCCGTGGAAGGGTTAAAAACCCATCCTTGTGGTTAGTTAGCACACAAAAACTCTTGACCCCCAAGCAAAGTTATGGTTATTTGCATTGAAAGAAACATGGGAAACTGTAAAGAAAAGAACAAATTGTGAACGCCCCTCTCCCCCCACCAAAAAGTTGCATTATGAGTAAGAGCTAGGATTATATTATGAATTGCTTTTTGTGCAAAATGAATAATCATGTAGAACACATGTTTCTTTGTCTACCCATCCAACCCAACAACCTTCTTTCAAACAAAGGTGAAGCAGAAAGCAGAAAGCAGAAAGTTGGCTATGTCTTACATGATTTGTTAATTTCCATGTAGCCTCAAGGAACTGCTGTAACAAATATACTTAGCCTTGGCTAACCTAAATGAAACAGAACTGATATCTTCAGGAAACCATGAGCTGAAGGGGAAAAAACAAAATCATAGGCTGTCCAGGACAAAAAAAGGGAAGAGATGACTGCCTAAAGTTGAACATAGAAATTAGTAGTGTGGTGATATTCTCCTTCAAAAGGTACAAAAGTTGAAATTATTTGGTCTTTGTCAAAATAAGTAACACCTCCATATTTGAAGGGGATAGGTTCCCAGCTGGACTGCAGTTACCAGAAACTTGGGAAAACCAAGTTCTTTCAGACCTGGAGAAAGGCAATGGTAAATCCATTTTGCAAATATTGCCAAGAAAACACCATCTTAAGGTTGTCATACATTTAAAAAATGACTTGAAAGTATTATATGTATCCATAGGACCGGTACCCATAGTTTCATTTATCCCTATCTGACAAAATATGTCTTTTCCAGGCATTTTCTCGGTCTTTCACCATGACTATATGTTATTCTTGAACTGGAAGTCTTTCATTTTGATAGAGCTTGCTATTATCTGTTGATTCATTTATCCACACAAAGTCCAGAAATACATCCTCCATGGATATTGGGGCTGTACGGTATACAACAACAAAAACAATTTAATACTCTTTTAGGTGCAACCTTTTGTATATTTTTAGTCACATGTGTAATTCTTATTTTTCTAAGCTTGCTAGAATTCCAGGCTTTGAGATAACAGTGGGTATAAATAAAACAACAGAACAGAACACACTACATAGAAATAGTCATGAACTGAAAGAGGAGTTAAACTTCATAAACATTTGTGGGACTCCAAAAATCTCTTTTCCATTTACCAGGATGCAGAATTATTTTCAGAGAAGAGGTAAAGTAACATGGAGCTGCCATAACAGTAGGATGAGATAACTTGTACACTGCTTGTGCCCTTTACCTGTAATCTCTCTCCTGGCATCAGCTCTTGTGTCCCTTGAATAAATGAGATGTGGATGTCTCCTTTAATGCCAGCTACTTAACTTGAAGTGGGGCCTGGGAACAGCCTATTCTTTGTATATGCATTGCCTAAATCCATTTGCTATCCTCCCTGTCAAAACATTCGACTTGGAAAGACAAAAGCTACTGCCATTTCAGACTGTGGGAAATTCCCCTGACTAGTCACCTCAACATTGTTATGTATTAAACATCACATACTTGCTGCTACCAATTTGTAAGCTCCCCCCCCCCCCTTCCAGATAAAGCTATTTTCCTTATGAAAGCCATTCACTCCACAGGAACTGTTACTGTTTCCCTGTATCCCTAAGCACTACAATATGAGCAATTTGATACCAGCAATTCAGGTTATAGCAGAGGGGGGTTGTGTTTCAGCCTATTTATCAGTTGAAATGAAGTGAAACAGGTGAGGGCCAAGCACAAGTGTACATATTTCAAATGAGCCTAAATCCTATTGTCCCAACTAGAGTAGATCCTGTAATTCATTTGGATTTAATTACATATCTATCATATATACCTGGCATTGTCCAGGTGTTGGAGGGGCTGCTTCCTTTCTGTTTTCATCTCTTTTTTGTATTGTCAAAGGCTTTCATGGACAGAATCACTGGGTTGTTGTAGGTTTTTCAGGCTTTATGGCTGTAAGAGAAGTATTTTCTCTTGACGTTTCGCCTGCATCTATGGCCTCACAATCTCTGAGGATGCCTGCCACAGATGCAGGCGAAATTTCACCTAACAACAGCCTTTGTGGAACAAATAGGCAAACAAACATACATCTTTTGAGACACACTCAATTGGTTCATAAATAGATTTCCATCCTTGGTGTTGCACATTCTTGGATGATGCATGACTATTTGTTAGGTGTCATCAATGTACTGCTTCTGCAATGGGTTTCCAGAAACAGTGCCCAATAGAAAAGGATGTAGCTTTCAGATAAATAATCAGTTGAATGGTGTTAGCATTTAGCAGAAGGGTAGTATGTAACTATATGAGTGTAGAGTTACACTCTATAAGTGTAATGTATTCCTTGCTGGCTTCTTGTTTCAGGACTGATGACCTGTTATGACAACTCCTGACTCACCGTCTTGTTTTTTGCTTCATCCTGTTGGATAGCCTGTGACTAACCTAGACTAAATACTTGATAGCTTTTACACTCTAATCATCTGATTCCCTGGACATTTGCTGAGTACACCATAAAACAATTCCAGTGTTAAAGCTCCATCACACAGATTGATTTTCTTTCTGCATAGAAATAGGTGCACATCGTAAGTTGAAAGGCAGTTTAGGAGCCTGTCTTCAGTGGGGTTACCCAGCCTGTAAAGATGTTGGACAATAGCTTGGGGCTTTTCTTGGGCTTGATCCTAAACCTGGATGTCTAGGTTTCAGAGAAGGTCAAGGGTGCATAGTAAAGACTAATTCAGCTATCATCATCATCACCATCATCGTCATCATCGACTGTGTATGATTGCCTTTCAAAAGTAGGGTCTTGGTGGTCAGTCTGTAGGTGAGACCTATTCTTGATCTGCATGTTCTTTCACATTGAGAACAGTAACTGATTTGGGAAATGGTGATTATCATTCAGACTACATGGCCAATCCAGCGAGGATCATCGGTTCAGTGCTGTTGGTCTTTGCTTCTTCCAGAATGCTGACATTTGTCCGCATTCTGTCTTCCCAAGAGATTTGTGGAATTCTTTGGAGGTAACATTGATGGAATCATTCCAGAAGTTGAGAGCGACTTTTGTAAATGATCCATGTTTCACAGGCATATAAAAGGGTTGGGGGACAATATCTTTATAAACAAGTATCTTGGTATCCCTATGAATGTCCCAATCCTTAAAACACTCTGCTTCATTTTTTGAAAAGGCTACTCTCACAGAGCTTAAACGATGTTGTATTTTGGTGTCGATGTTGACTTTTGTGGAGAGGTGGCTACCAAAGTATTGGAAATGGTCAACATTTTCTAATCTTAAGCTCTATCAAACTCTATTTCTGACATTGCAGAGTGATTGGTTAGTGCCTGCTGATAGAACACTTTGGGTTTTTTTAATGTTTAGTGAGAAGCCAAGCTTTTCATATGCTTCTGCAAAGGTGTTTACAGTGGTTTGTATGGCTTCTTCTGAATGAGCATGGACTACATTATCATCAGCATATTGGAGTTCTATAACAGACATTGTTGTGATGGCGCGGTGAGCACCACCTGAGTTCTAAAGGGTTTACATTGTTGAATTGTGTTTTTGCAGCCTGCACAGTTTTGCAAAAGGTTTGGTTGCATTGATTGGTTCTTGGCACTTGCCAATAATTGTTTGCAGAGCCCAGTTGAGTTTGTTCTGCCCCCTTTCCCAGGGATCTGGGGAGCAAGCCATTTTACCTTTCATAGACAACCAGGACTTCTCCTAAAGGGACGTGTTTGAAGGTTTGCCAGACCAGGCCTTAGTCAGGCCATCTTCCAATACCAGACAGATTTTCCTTGGGACTCCAGCAGGATGTTCAGCATATCGGAAGGCTGAGCGACCCTGCGGAGTCTCAAGCACCTTCATACCAATAATTTGGCATCCAAAGGAAGGCTTTGTGCCTTCAATTTTGGCCACCTGACTGAGGCTGCGAGTGTCCACACCTCAATGCCATTGAGAGAGAAAGGACTTGGAGAGCCATCCGGCTATAGCTTCTTGGATCAAGCTGCAAAGAAATTGTAAAGTAATATCTTTCCTGCAGCAATTTGGGGAACCAAGCAGAGTGCCTGAGTAATAATAGCTCATGTAATGAACAATAAAACCTTTGAGTTAATCTAAGAGTCCAGTTCAGAGCACCCAGTCTTTAGAGGAAGGCAAGAAGCAATCCCCCAGTATAGAGAGACCATGTCCTGGCCCTTTACTAGGCATTTATAGCCCGGGAGCGATGGCACAATTGTTGTGACCTTGGTTTTGGCTTACAGTCTTCTGAGGTTGCCATCTGACCAAGTTGGATAAAAGTGTAGCCCTACAGATATTGTTGAACTGCAAGCCCCATCAGTCCTAGACAGTAGCCACTGAAAAATGCTAGGAGTTGCAGTCCAAAAACAGTGGATCGAGACAAAACACAGAATCTATTTCCACGTGAGAGCCAAATTCCCTTTTAGAGCAATTCTGACAGGCTATCAAAAGTCACCACAATAAACCATAGCTTAATGATATAAAGTAAGCAAAGTGAGCATGGAAAGAAATTTTGGGATTTTTTTACAGAGCTGAAAGACATGTTATGAGTGTCATGAGAAGAATCATGGACTGACAAATCACAATTCAAAAGATATTCTGTGTGAAATTAACATGTGTTATTTGGAAAAGATAACAGCATTATTTGAGCAGTAAACAGAATTTTCTGTATAGAAAATAATATTTCACCACAGAGTTATTCATTCCTATGCTGAAAATGTTTCCTGCAGAGAAAACCCCCTGTAATTAGGGAATTAGGGACAGAGCGATTTGTATAGGAAACAGCATATTTGCACAAAAGCAGCCTTTATGCACAGAAATAAATAATTCTTCATTGAAACATTTTTTGACATCAAAATGCTGTTTTCTTTGCAGAAAATGCTGCTTTTGTACCAAACAACATTATACAAATGTTGTGCAGACTAGATCCCAAATTGCAAACAGCTTTAAAAAATGTGTTTTGTATAGACTTTCTCACACCAGGAAGAAAATTACTGAATTTACTTGTTGCTACACTTGAAAAGAAACCTAACACTGAATTACATCACTAGCAAAAGGCTAGTGGAACACAAAAATGCCAGCATATTTTTATTGTAGTGATCTCTTACTGACAGTATCAAGCCTTAGGAAAGGTTAAAAACTTTTAATAAGGTGTAGACTGCAAAAGCTGGGAAACTATGAAACAGTGATGACATAAGGAAATGGATGTATCCATCTGCAGGACTCCAGAGGGTCAGAATAGAACCAAATTAGAAGGCTGGGTTTAGCTCCGGGGCTAAGGTCACTCATCCCTAGACATGATGGAATGGTGGGGTCAAAGATACACATATATCTGATTTTATAGAAAAGTGTCCCTAACACATGAGGTCAGCTTGATGGAAGGTCGATGCACAATAATGTAATGGTACAAGTGGTTATCACAGAGGTCTCTGCTCATCAAGCCATTCCTGAATCCTTTACATTAAAAATGGACAGTTCAAGACAATATCTTTTTTCTTGAGGAATCCATCCCTCTTCCTCAAACTACTGTAAAGATGACCACTAAACATAGGGTGGACAGGGAAGACAGGATGGGCAGCAGATAGTGTCCTAGGGTTCATCTACATTGTAGAATTAATGCAGTTTGACACAACTTTAACTGCTATGATTCAATGCTATGAAATCATAGTATTAGTCTTCTCTGTCAAACAGTTCTGGTGCCTTACCAAATGGCAAATTCCCATGATAACATAAAATTGAGCCATGCCTGTTAAAGTGCTGTCAACTTGCATTAGTTCACCTCTACAGCTGCATCCCTATTCTTTGCTCATCACATGGTCTTGGCGTTTGGACACTGCTCAACATATGCCAATGGAGATAAAGAAATAGGCCTTAGTACTAACTGTTAGGAAGTAATGATGCACCAGCTTGTGAGAAAAATGCTAGTCTTAGCTTTTATGTGTGACATTCATGTTTTATTATGCCTTTCTCTGCCTTTGAAATTTAGAATGTTATGACCTTCCAAGATAGTACTTCAGGAGAATGGGACAAGTTCTAGCAGATTGGAGGAGGGCAAATGTGGTCCCTATCTTCAAGAAGGAAAAAAGGATGACCCAAACAATTACCGTCTGGTCAGACTCACATCAATGTCAGGCAAGATTCTTGAAAAGATTGTTAAGGAAGTGGTCTGCAACCACTTAGAAACAAATGCAGTCATAACTAATAGTCAACACAGACTTACATGGCGACAAGCCTGATAAACATAGCTAAAATAACACATTAAAATTCATAAAACAGCAACATAAAGCAAAACAAAACGAACAAGAGCATAACACAATATAAAAAACAACTATCGAACAAGTAACTCTATTTTTTGATAGAGTTACAAGCTGGATAGATGCAGGAAATACCGTGGATATAGCGTATCTAGATTTCAGTAAGGCCTTTGACAAGGTCCCCTATGACCTTCTGGCAAACAAACTAGTCAAATGTGGGCTAGGCAAAACTACAGTTAGATGGATCTCTAATTGGTTAAGTGAACGAACCCAGAGGGTGCTCACCAATGCTTCCTCTTCATCCTGGACAGAAGTGACGAGTGGAATACTGCATAGTTCCATCCTGAGCCTGCTCCTGTTCAACATTTTTATTAATGACTTATATGAAGGGTTAGAAGGCATGATCATCAAGTTTGCAGATGACACCAAATTGGGAGGGAAAGCCAATACTCCACAAGACAGGAGCAGAATTCAAAATGATCTTAACAGATTAGAGAGATGATTGCCCAAAACTAAGAAAATGAAGTTCAACAGTGACAAATGCAAGATACTATACTTATGCAAAAAAATAAAAATAAATGCAAAGATACAGAATGGGGGTGCCTGGCTTGATAGCAGTATGTATGTATGTATTTATTTATTTATTTGTTCCATCTTGTATTCCGCTCTTCCCTGCAGGCTCGGGGCGGATAACAATATAAAATTCGGCTAGCATGTTACATACATGTCGCCGTACAATAAAAACAGACATAAAACCACATAAAACAGCAACATAGGTCCCGAGCGTGGTAGTGTTACACATTATAGCAATCCCTGGACTAGGTACTGCTTATACAGATGAGTACGTTCAATGTTCGCCTAGCCAAAGGCCAGTCTAAACAAAGCAGTCTTACACACCCTGCGAAACGGGATGAGCTCCGTGGCGGCTCGGGCGTCATCCGGGAGAGAGTTCCAGAGTACCGGCGCCGCCACAGAGAAAGCCCTCTGCCTGGTTGCCGACAAGTGACAGACGCGGACCGATGGAATCAAAAGCAAATTCGACTCCTCAGAACGTAGTGATCTCGGGGGAATGTATGGGGGAAGGCGGTCCCTCAGGTACGCAGGCCCTAGGCCGTGTAAGGCCTTAAAGGTTAATACCAACACCTTGAAGGCAATTCGGTACTCAATGGGTAGCCAGTGCAGCTGCCGAAGAATGGGCGTGATATGCTCCCTTACCGACGTTCCCGCCAGCAAGCGAGCAGCGGCATTCTGCACCAGCTTGAGTTTCCGAATTGTCACCAAGGGAAGGCCAACGTAGAGGGCGTTACAGTAGTCTAATCTCGAGATGACCATCGCTTGGATCACCGTGGCCAGGTCGTCCCTGGAAAGGTAGGGTGACAGTCGCCTAGCCTGTCATAGGTGGAAAAATGACGCCCTGCTGGCCGCGGAGACCTGGGCCTCCATGGTCAGCAGGGGGTCCAGTTTGACACCCAAGCTCTTAACAACAGGCGATGGGCTAAGCCGTTCGCCATCCAGGGTAGGGAGCCGGCACTCATCCCGTCCAGGTCGACCGGGCCACAAGATCTCCGTCTTCGACGGGTTCACCTTCAGCCGGCTGGCCCGCAGCCAACCAGTCACGGCCTCAAGGCACTGATGGAAACAATCGGGTACGGTGTCCGGCCTGCCGTCCATTCTCAGCAGATAACACTCAGTGATAACACTCCAGACCAAAGTCGCGGGCCAGCTGGGCCAGGGGGCGCATATACACATTGAATAATAAGGGGGAGAGGATGGCCCCCTGGGGGACCCCACAATCAAGTGGGGATCTCCCGGAGACCTCCCCGCCCCCCTCCACACGTTGTCCCCGGTCCCGGAGGAAGGAGGCCACCCATTTAAGGGCGGTCCCCCCGACCCCGGAGCCGGCTAAACGGTGGGTTAGTAATGTGTGATCTACTGTGTCGAAGGCTGCTGTCAGATCTAACAAGACAAGCAGTGCCGATCCACCCTGGTCCAGCTGGCGGCGAAGTTGGTCTGTAATGGCGACAAGCACGGTCTCCGTCCCGTGCCCAATACGGAAGCCGGACTGGAAGGGATCAAATCCAGCTGTGTCTTCCAAGAACCGCTGCAGCTGATCCGCTGCTGCCCTCTCAATTACCTTGCCCAGGAAAGGCAAGTTGGAAACTGGCCGGTAATTGAGAGGAGCCGAAGGGTCTAAAGTCGGCTTCTTCAGCAGCGGTCTCACCATGGCCTCTTTCAGTCCCCCCGAGAAGACTCCTTGCTCAAGGGAGCTATTTATGATCGTGCCCAGGGGGCCTCGTAGCCCCTCCCGGCACGCTCTAACAAGCCAGGAGGGGCACGGGTCGAGGGAGCATTTAGTTGGTCTAGCAGCAGCAAGTAACTTGTCGACAGCTGCTGCGTCCAGCAGTTGGAAATGGGTGAAGGTGGGCCGCCGAGTGGCGGCGGGGTCTCGAGTTCGCTAACTGTATCAAAGGTGGCTGGAATGTCCCGGCGGAGAGTCGAAATCTTGTCGGCAAAATAGCTTTGAAAAGCCTCAGCTGTTGGCGCCAAACCCCTATCATTTGGGACAGTTGGGATCACTGTCAAAGATCGAATTATCCTAAACAATTGCGCTGGGCGTGAGCTAGCCGACTCTATCAAGGAAGAGTAGTAAACTTTTTTGGCTTCCTTGATAGCACACTCATAAACTTCTTTAAACTGTTTATAAGCCGATTTCGACACTTCGTCACGGAGACTCCGCCACACGTCCTCTAACTGTCTCCTCCTCCGCTTCATCGCCCGCAGCTCCTCGGTAAACCAAGGCGAGCGATTTCTGCGGGGGAGGAGAGAGCGCCTGGGGGCGATCTCATCTAGGGCCGTAGAAAGACTGGCATTCCAGAATTCCACTTGCCCATCGACTGAGTCGCTGGGAAGTTCCCAATCCCTTAGAGCATTCAGGAAACTAGTGGGTTCCATAAGTCTCTTTGGGCGAACCAAAATGGGTTCGGCACCCTTACCGAGAGGGGAAGCCACCTCCAGACGAACTTCCAGGACACTGTGATCCGACCATGGAACCTCCGTTATGGAGACTGGGGTCACACCAACTCCGGCGGCGAAGATCAGATCCAGGGTGTGCCCGGCCTGATGCGTGGGACCGGTCTTACAAAGTGAGAGTCCTAGTGCCTCCATGGTAGACACCAGGTCCACGGCCGCTGTTGAGGGGGTATCGGCGTGGACATTGAAGTCCCCCAAGACAATAAGCTTAGGGAACCTCAATGCCCACTCCGCAACCACCTCTAGCAGCTTAGGGAGACTCCCCGCCGGTGCGTCGGGTGCACGGTACACCAGTATGAAAAATATCTTGGAGTCCTCATGGACAACAAGTTAAACATAAGCCAGCAATGTCATGTGGCAGCTAAAAAGCCAATATAATTTTGTCCTGCACAAATAGTATAGTGTCTAGATCCAGGGAAGTCATGCAACCCCTGTATTTCACCTTAGTCAAACCACAACTGGAATACTGTGTCCAGTTCTAGGCACTACAATTGAAGGGAGATATTGATAAGCTGAAATGTGTCCAGAGGAGGGAGAATACAATGATCAAGGGTCTAGAGAACAAGCCCTATGAGGAGCGGCTTAAAAAGCTGGGCATGTTTAGCATGCAGAAGAGAAGGCTGAGAGGAGACATGATGAGGGCTATGTACAAAATATGTGAGGGGAAGTCATAGGGAGGAAGGAGCAAGCTTGTTTTCTGCTAACCTGGAGACTAGGACGCAATGGAACAATTGGTTCAAACTACAGGAAAAGAGATTCCATCTGAACATTAAGAAGAACTTCCTGACTGTGAGAGCTGTTCGGGAGTGAAACTCTCTGCTCCAGAGTGTGGTGGAGGCTCCTTCTTTGGAGGCTGGATGGCCATCTGTCGGGGATGCTTTGAATGTGATTTTCCTGCTTCTTAACTACAACGAAACTACTGCTAAGTAGAAAGCACCAAACATTTTAGTCCCAGGCTTTTGTCCTAAGATACATTGGTGGGAACACTGTATATCATCCAATACTGTGATATTGTGAACTCATTATACGGAAATAAAGTTCGGATTAGTCCACGTTTATGGAAGCAGAAGATTGACCAATTAATTGGTGCATCCAAAGTTATTACATTGGATGCATTCCCTTAATTGGTCACCTGAGGATCTTCCGCTTCCATAAACGTGGACTAATCCGAACTTTATTTCCGTATAATGCGGATTATAATGCTAATGCATTGATCCGAAGAACTTTTCCCATGCTTGTGAGTCCATGCTTGTGTATGTTTTGTTATGACTTGGAACATGACCTGAACAAATTGTGATATTGACTATTGTACAAATTGTTATGATTGCTTGTTGCCTTACCATATTGGGATGAATTGTTTTCCATAATTGTGCCATTATACTTGATATTTATTGCGTATGAGAATTATATCTCTGGATTGATATTATGCTTGGTCCTTACCATCCTTAGCATCCCAGACATTGTTAACATTATATGTATTACTTAGGGGTTTGCTAGATCAAATAATTCAGAATAATCCCTACAAGTCTTTGATGGTATAAACATATTGCTCTTTGTATATATGCTTCGCTTTTTTGTGTTTGATATTTTCCTGCTTCTTGGCAGGGAGTTGGACTGGATGGCCCACGAGGTCTATTCCAACTCTATGATTCGATGATTCTAGGAGAAGTACTCCACATAAAGAGAAATCATAATATTATGTAGCATGGACCCATAACAGTTAAAAGGGTATCAAACTGTTATAATTGTGCAGTGTGGATACGCTCCTGGATCTTCTTCATTAAAATCACTTCTTTTCTTATCACACATCTACATTTGCTTTAAATGATCTCTGAACCAAGATCTATATTCAGAGCCCTGCTATTTTATGCATTAGCTCAGGATTCACTGTCATTTTCCTTTTATGGAATTCTTCCAAATCGTATGAAGATAAGTGTATTGAAGAATTGCACAACAGAGCCTTAAAATTACAAATAAAGCACAAGGCACAGTGCCTTTTATAAAAAGGAAAAACCAAAGATTCTAGTCTGTTCCACTTGTCAGATTTTGTCAAATCCTACACCAAATTCCACACGTGCAGATGCATAGTTTACCACCATCTTTCTTCATATTTTCTAAAAAAGAATCCATAAAGAACATGTCAGATATAAAGCTGAGTTTCTGTTTCATATTCAAGTGGCCTTGTTTCCTGAATGAAATTGGTAGAGAAAAAAATAAATCCCTGTCTCCTGGCAAAACTGGAGTTTCATTTTATAAACTGTTCTGTCTCCTACACAGAGCTCAGTAAGAGAAACACAGAATCCGCTTTGATGTAAATAAGATATGAATGAGGCATCCACTAAACTCAGAAATAGTCTGTGTGTCAGGAGTTATTAAGATCATCTGTTCAGGCATACAACTTCTGTGAGAAATAAATGTATGTGTTGCTCCTAAAAGCAGAGGTGCATGCCAAGACCCTGACACACACGCAAAATGTAATCCTCTGAATTTAAAACCCTTTTTGAAATGGCTTAAAATTTCATCCAAGATTCAGTAAATAGGCAGCTGCCTAATATAGCGCCAACTATGCATTCATCTATAAGAGAATTGTCTACCTTGATTCAAAGTATCTCCATGGGGTCTTAGAGAAAGGTTCCTTCATCTCACCAGGTACAAAGGATTCTTTCATACTATATATTCAAAGCACGTTAACTGCCGTGCTTCTGCCCAATGAAATCCTAAGATTTGCAGTTTTGTGAGCGACATTAAGAATTTTCCAACAGAAAGTTGTAGTGTATTTGGAATTCTAGTTCAGTCTCTTAAACTGTACAATTTGCATTATCCAGCAGAAACTCCTAAGCAGCATGTGAAACTAGAAATTCCAGAATTCCATAGGTAGCACCCATGACAAAGTTTGTGTTGCATGGATGCATATCTGGTTGCTGGTTGTCTGCAAGGCCACCATTTAAATTATGATAAGCTTCCTCACAAGAAAAGGTAATATCCAAGACATACAATTTCAAAAGATGCTGATGATTTCCTTCTCTTCACTTGATACTTATCAGCCATGATGACCTTTTCTAGAAAAATAATCTTTGGGGTCATTTAAAGGATTAATTGTCTTTAACATTAAAATAATTTACTGGTTCTTCCCACTTTTGTAAATCTTTTCTCCCACAAACCATCAAAGTTCCTTTCTAAGAGAAGAGCATCTTCAGCAGCTCCCAAACTTTTGTATTCCAGATGTTATGGTCTCAGAACTGTGACTATTGGACAAGTTGACTGATGCTTCTGGGAGATGAGGTTCAAAACATCTGGAGGACCAAAGGTTGAGAACTACTGCTCCAGATAGCTTCAAAGAGAACATTCTACTCAACACCTCACAATCCAATGGTCTGTTTTTTCCCCTTTTAAATAGATTCCTATTATTTCACGTATGCACGAATCTCCACACATGTGCACTGGCTCCCAAGCACGCCTCCAGCTTTGGAGCCAGTGCACATGCGTGAATCTGTGCGCATGCTCACTGGCTCCAAAGCTGGAGGCGCGCCTGGGAGCCAGTGCGCATGCGTGGAGATTCACACATGCGCAGACGCTCCAAAGCTGGAGGCGCGCTCGGGAGCCATTGGGGGGGGGGGTGCCAAAATAATATTCGCTCTCCCCCCCCCCGGGATAGGTAGGACCGTACCTGGGTGCATGCCTTAATTACTTCTCATTTGGATTACTGTAATATGGTCTATGTGGGGCTACCATTAAAGAGTGTCCATAAACTTCAGCTGAGCAAAAGTCAGAGTGTTAACTAGGGCTGGCTACAGGGAGCACACAACTCACCTGTTGCAACAGCTCAGCTAGCTGCCATGCACTATTAAAAGTGCTGGTCATAACCTATAAAGCCCTATATGATCCAGGTCCAAGCTATTTGTCAGATTGTATAGGAACCTGCCTGGGCACTGAGAACCTAGGAGAGGCACTTCTCTCTGTCCCACCACCATTACAAGCAGAAAGTGACACGAGAAAGGGCCTTCCTGAGCCTTGGGCTCAGGAAGTCTCTTCCCAGGGCAGTTGGAATTATTCCCATGTACAACTTCTGACAGAAGACTAAAATCTTTTTAATCAAACAGACTTTTTAAGCATTTTTTTTCAAAAATGAGCCAAGTGATGCTGTATGGTATTTCAATTCTTTTGAACAGTTTTGATTTATATGTTGAATATGATTTTTGTTAGAATGTGTTTAGTGGCTAGATCTAAGGAGCAAACACAGAGAATAGCTTGGAGAAAGAAACTAATATTTCTAGTAGGAAGGAATCTGATTGTGAGATAGAAAAGTTCCTCAGGGGATTAATCTATGCTAGCTACATTTAGGAAGATTGAGAGAGAAATACACAAAGAGTATATGTTTACATTGCAGGGGGGGGGGTCTTCTGCTCACTGTGAGGGATTCTTCACACTTCAGTGCTAAGCGTAGTTGTATTTCCAACAATTTTACTTACTTGTTTTTATAACTGTATGTTTAATTCTATTTTAATATTAATATTTTGTAGGTTTAAAATTGTATTGTTGTGAGCCACTTTATGCATTGATCAAGAGAGGAAAATAGGGCACACATTATTGTTGTTGCTATTATTATTATTTTACTGACACAAAAACACAGTATGTCACAGCAAATGAGATCTATATGCTGGATTTCGTATCACAAAATCACAATTCGTTCACTTCTCAAGTGTCTAGGACTGTGTGATGTATTTTCAAATGATGCATGCAGATCCAAGTAAGATGGCCTTTTGCAGTTGACAGATTGTGATTTTGTCAATGTTTATTGTTTCCAAATGCTGGCTGAGATCTTTTGGCATGGCACTCAGTGTGCCAATTACCACTGGGACCACCTGTACTGGTTTATGCCAGAGCCTTTGCAGATTATTATTATTATTATTATTATTATTATTATTATTATTGGGACATTCAGTTGATGAGTATGCTGCAATGGTAAACCATCTGTATACCTTTATAAAACGGAATGTTTGTATGTGTGTATGCGGAGGGCGGGAGGGCAGAAGGGCGGAAGCAGCCACTTTCACAGGCCAGGGCGGATATGTGGCAGCCACTTTCACAGGCCAGGGCGGATATGTGGCAGCCACTTTCACAGGCCAGAGCGGATATGTGGCAACCACTTTCACAGGCCAGGGTGGATATGTGGCAGCCACTTTCACAGGCCACAGCGACCAGCGCGGGTGATGGACCTGCACCAAACTTGGTACACATAACCCCCCCTAACCCCCTTTACGCCCTCGCGCGGGTCGGGGACATGACCCACGGATTATGGGATTTGTAGTACTTTCCAACACTTTGGTTCCCACAGACCACTGAGGCCACCAAAAAGGACCAATACAGACCACACTCAGCACACACAGCCCCCATGACCCACTCTACATTCTGGTGCAGTTTGGAGGAGGGTGGACCATGGATGATGGGACTTGAAGTACCTCTACTCACTTCCCAAGTCTGCTGCGACCCTCATCCAATCACTGATCGAGACCAAACTTGGCACACATAACCCCCATGACTGCCTTCACGTCCTGGTGAGGTTCGGGGGAGGACTGACAATGGATGATGGAATTTGTAGTATTTTCACACCCCTCTGTTCCCAAAGAGCACTGTGGCCCCCAAAAAACACCGAGAAAGTCCACACTTGGCACACAGAGCCCCAGTGACCCACTCTACATCCTACTGAAGTTTGGAGGGGGAGAGAACATGGATGATGGGTCTTGCAGTACCTTCCCTCACTTCCCAATCCTGCTACAAACCTAATCCAATGACTGATCAACACCAAATCTGGCACACAGAGCCCTCATGACCCACTCTACAGCCTGGTGCAGTTTACTGTGAGACGGACCACGGATAATGGGACTTGAAGTACCTTCACTCACTTCCGAAAAAGAATGCATATCTCATCCATTCACCAATACAGACCAAACTTAGCACACACAGCCCCCATGACCCACTCTACGTCCTGGTGCAGTTCGGAGGAGGGTGGACCATGGATGATGGGACTTGAAGTTCCTCTACTCACTTCCCAAGTCTGCTGCAACCCTCATCCAATCACTGATCGAGACCAAACTTGGCACACATAACCCCCATGACTGCCTTCAAGTCCTGGTGAGGTTTGGGGGAGTACTGACAATGGATGATGGGATTTGTAGTACTTTTACACCCCTCTGTTCCCACAGACCACTGTGGCCGCCAACAAACACTGATAAAGACCACACTTGGCACACAGAGCCCCAGTGACCCAGTCCACATCTTACTGAAGTTTGGAGGGGGACAGAACATGGATGATGGGTCTTGCAGTACCTTCCCTCACTTTCCAAGACTGCTACAAACCTAATCCTATGATTGATCAACACCAAACTTGCCACACAGAGCCCTCATGACCCACTCTACATTCTGGTGCAGTTTGGAGGAGGGTGGACCATGGATGATGGGACTTGAAGTACCTCTACTCACTTCCCAAGTCTGCTGCAACCCTCATCCAATTACCGATTGAGACCAAACTTGGCACACATAACCCCCATGACTGCCTTCACGTCCTGGTGAGGTTCGGGGGAGGACTGACAATGGATGATGGAATGTGTAGTATTTTCACACCCTTCTGTTCCCACAGACCACTGTGGCCCCCAAAAAACACCGAGAAAGTCCACACTTGGCACACAGAGCCCCAGTGACCCACTCTACATCCTACTGAAGTTTGGAGGGGGAGAGAACATGGATGATGGGACTTGCAGTACCTTCCCTCACTTCCCAATCCTGCTACCAACCTAATCCAATGACTGATCAACACCAAATCTGGCACACAGAGCCCTCATGACCCACTCTACAGCCTGGTGCAGTTTACTGTGAGACGGACCACGGATGATGGGACTTGAAGTACCTTCACTCACTTCCGAAAAAGAATGCATATCTCATCCATTCACCAATACAGACCAAACTTAGCACACAGAGCCCCCATGACCCAATCTACATCCTACTACACTTTGGGGGGACAGAGATGATGGGACTTGCACTACCTTCAGTAATTTCATGATACCACTGCAACTCCCAATAATGATGGATCAAGACCAAACTTGGCACACAGAGCCCCCATGACCCACTCTACATCCTGCTGCGCTTCACAAATAACCCGGGCAGGGCCGGGTCCCCAAGCTAGTCAGTCATAAAAAAGAATGTTTCAACTCCTGAGAATGTTTCAATCTCAGAAGACTTTTAATGAAACAGATGGCCTGTTGACTCTGACCAAGGGGAAGAATATCTCTTTAAAATGTTTATGAACTGTCATGCCAAGTTGTTTCCAAACCATTAAAAAAAGAGTATGTGATGAGTGTAATTTGGCAGGAGAGAAAAAGCAATTGCCAAGGTGAAGTATCAATCCTTTGAAGTGAAACCATTTATCACTGCAGTTAGAAACTTACAGTGTCAGCCACAAATGAAAGGAAAGGTCCACTGATGTAATTCTGCTCATTGGTGCATAGCTTCAATATATAATGCTTAATTAGGTGTACTAGATTAACTTATCTCTATGTAAAGTTTTTGTGTTGTGCAGAATAAGCAATTTATAACAGTGCAATCCTTGTATCCATGGGACTGGTACCATTAATTTATTTACTGCCTTCTGAAAAGCAAAAATAGATGTTTTCTAGGTCTTCCACTACAATTCAGTGGCATGCCAGTTGTTGACCACAGAGTTGCACTAGAGAAGTGCCTTTTCTATACATTTTCTAGGTCCTACACTCCATCATAATTTTATTATATCTTCTACTCGAAATAATTCATTTCAAAAGAGTTTGCTACTATCTGCAGTTCATATTTTCATGGTAAATATAGGAATATATCACCTACCTATATGGGGGTAATACTATTTCAAGAACTGCAAAGGTTCTTGGATTATACTGATTTTCTGGATCCATTTCCATCTGCTTTCAGGCCTGGCTATAAGATAGCGATGGCACTGGTCGCCTTGGTGGATGATCTACTAAGAGAACTAGATAGGAGGAGTGTGTCTCTGTTTGTTCTCTTGGACCTCACAGTGGCTTTCAATACCAATGATTGGGCCATCAATGAAAAAATACAGAGATGTAGAAAAATAAAACTTTTTTCCCCAAAGCCCTATCAGATGTACATAGGATTCCTGTTGGAGGAGCCAACCTTTACATTATTATTATTGTTATTTATTTTGATTTGATAAACCACCCCTCCCTCAGGGCGACTCACAGCATATAAAAACAGCATATACGACAGCATATAAAACAGCAACATGATGACACTCAGTAGTTCGATTGATTGGTACATCACGTTTATAGTTCTTTGGGTGTTTTTGCACATCAACCCTTCTCCTGAAACATATAGTCTCTCTTTTGTTCCCTGGGGTCTCATATGCATTCATACTTCTTGCTCAATTCCTTCATGAACTGAGCAAGAAGTATGAAAGCCTATGAGACCCCAGAAATAGATCTCTGGGGTGAAATGGTCTACTTTCCTGATAACATGCAGTATTCTTTATTTTCTTCCCTATCATGAGGATGAATGTGTTGATTATAAACACATAATTGTTTATAAACTTTATATTGCATATGAAGAATACAAGGTTTGACTTCTTTATCTGCTAGATATTGTATGTGGAATGGAATGAGCTTTTCAAACATCTGCTCAATACATCAAATACTCTGCTACACCACAATCTCTCATTTTATTCAATAGAGGATGGGCCTAGCATGTTTCTATTGCACAACCCTGCTTCAGTCATCTCTTCAATCCTTGCAAGGAAGGACAGTGTGGAACTCGTACACCTTTGTAGAGTTATATTGGGCATCTGGGAACTTGCTCAGAAGCCTGGTCTATTTGCAACAATTACACAAGCTGTGATTCCATGCCTAGTTTCTCATTTCACAAAAACAAATTCCAATTGTTCAGCTAGGTTCTCAGCAAAGGATCTGGCAGTGGCTTTCTATTTACTTCTAATTACAAACATTGATGTTTATCTTTAAGCCTTCCTACATTCGGTACAAATCAGAGCTTGGAACACAACTCTTAGAAAACCCAGATTTCGGGAAACTGTTGTCCACAAAAGGAAGTTTTCTGAACTCTGATGGAGATTCACGTTGCCTCTCTAAGGCTGTCTGAGAAATTCTGCAACTTGGGCCCTGATCCAAATACTTTCATTCTGCCTATAGAGTAATATCTCAAGGCTATAGGAATGACCTCCCAAAGAATATTGGAGGAATTCCCCATTGACACCTCAGCTCTGTGGACAGAGTATAAAACCTATTTGAAAAGAAAGAACCAGGGCGCCAGCTGAAGATACACATAAAGAGGACCCGAGAATATTGAATTAAAATGGGTTTTAAGGGCTCATAATTTGCAAGGAATTACAGGCACAAGAGGCCTCTATTCAGAATTTAACAGTTTTATGACAATGAAAAGAAACAGAGAAAGGGGCCTCTCTGGGTTACGACAGCCAGAGTTCTGCAGGAGATCATAACTCTTGTCTTATCTGAAGCCAAAGGATTTATGGCATCCCATCTAGCATTCAGCTTTGCATATGCTGAGATCCAGACTTCAGAAATGCTTATAGGCAGGTGGCTGATGATGATGTCCTGTTACTCAGGTAGCTGTTTTTGTTGTGTCTGTCTCAAATATGTGGAAATCTGTCAGTCTCCACTTCATACAATTTCTCCCAATCGTAACTGGGTTTTCTTCTCAGCCTTGTTTCACTTCAGGCTTCAAGACTTTGTGTTTTTTTCCTTTTCTTTCCCAAACCAAAATTCCAATATAATTTAAAACATGTTCCTAATGTGTGAATGTATGTGCATAATTTATTGTATTTATATAACCTTTCCTCATCTTATATTTCCATTATGGCATATTAGCTGTACCTAAAAATGTTGGTCTAAATCTTATTTTTTTGTGAAAACTAGAATAGACCAATTGGATCAACTGAATGGGACTCACCATTGGACAACTGACCTGGTGATCACTCAGTCAATGGAGTTTATTATGACTTTTAATTCCCCAATTTCATTTGTACATGTTCTCTGCTATATTACTGTCATGGATAGAAAGATATATAAAACTTCAAAAAAATGAAAAAGAAAACTAATCTTGTGTATTCATATGGATGAGGCATCAACGTTGTACCCCCCCCCCCCAGTGTTTTAAAACACAAATAGGACACTATCGTGCACTGGAAAGTGAAACATTTTATCCCCAGAGACTCTCCCTTGAGAAAAAAATCACATGTCTGAAATGTTGTACTGAAAGATACCAGGAACTGCCAAAAAGATGAATAAATGAGTCTGAGGGCATTGGCCACAAACCCCAAAATGGGCCATATTCACACGATGTCTAGTGACTTCAAGCATATAATGCATGGTAAACTTGGTTAATCTGGTTTTCCTCTGTGTTGGCAGAAATCTGGGAATTCTCTGGAGTTTTGCCAGAACTCTAGAGTAACCCCATTCTTCAGGATTGGTGTGGACAGTTGGACTAGTTCTAATTCAAACCAGTACAGGAACAAGGGGATGGAACATATCTTTGCTGTTCCTTGTCACCATGGCAGTCAGCCACAGAGCTCCAGAGGCTTGTGACTATTGCTGGGCATGTTTACTGATCTGGTCCAAGCAATGATGACATTCAGTGGGACCAAACCAGATTCAGCCTGACTGAATGGTCTGGATATAATCCCATACTATAGTGCAGCTGTCCTTGGAGCTGGGTTGGAGTGTTGCCACTCTAGACTGCCACCAGATTTTGTGGTTCACGTAAAGACCTGAGTGAACATTCAACATGAGTGTCCACTACACTAGAAGCAAAATGACTAAAGGTATTCTTTGAACACATTATGAGATGACATGTCTCCTTTGGAAAGGATACTTGGTCATGTAGTAGTCCCTGGACCATGATACAGATGGATCAATTTTTAAAAGGACACCATGCCCTTCAGCTTGCAGACTTGAGAAAGCTGTGACATTGCAAACTCACTTGATGGTGAATAATAATAAGTCATGTTGTTCGTTGTTTATTCCCTAAAGGTAAAGTAAAGGTTTACCCTTGACATTAAGTCTAGTTGAGGCCAACTCGGGGGGGGCTCATCTCCATTTCTAAGCATTGTCTATAGAAGCCTCCTAGGTCATGTGGCCGACAAGAGTGCATGGAGTGCCGTTAGAGTTTATTCCCTAGTTTTTTAAACAAATACCAGCTGATTTCACAGGGAGCATATCCTCCAGCTGTCCCAATTGGGAATCATAGAATCATAGAGTTGAAAGAGACCTCATGGGACATCCAGTCCAACCCCATTCTGCCAAGAAGCAGAAAAATCACATTCAAGGCACCCTCAACAGATGGCATTCCAGCCTCTGTTGAAAAGCCTCCAAAGAAGGAGCCTCCACCACACTCCGGGGCAGAGAGTTCCACTGCCGAACAGCTCTCACAATCAGGAAGTTCTTTCTAATGTTAAGATGGAATCTCCTTTCTTGTAGTTTGAAGTCATTGTTCCATGTCCTAGTCTCCAGAGCAGCAGAAAACAAGTTTTCTCCCTCCTCCCTATGACTACCCCTCACAGATTTATACATGGCTATCATGTCTCCTCTCAGTTTTCTCATCTGCAGGTTAAACATGCCCAGCTCTTTAAGCCACTACTCATAGGGCTTGTTCTCTAGACCCTTGATCATTTTAGTCACCCCCGTCTGGATACTTTCCAGCAACATCTCCCTTCAATTGTGGTGTCCAGAAGTGGACACAATATTCCAGAAGTGGTCTAATCAAGGCAAATAATAATTATTTATTTATTTATTTGCTATGCTTCTATACCACCTCTCTCAGCCCAAAGGCGACCTGAGGCAGTGAACAAGCGGCAGCAAGTGCCCACATATAGCACATCATAATAAGATAAAAACAATAATATAAAACCATATAAATTAACAATTAAAACTACAAAATACAAATCTCAGCTCCACAATCTTAAAATCGGTTTCCATTTCGTCGTCCTTTAATAATGATAAACTTTATTTATACCCCGCCACCATCTCCCTAACGGGAGGCCAGGCCCAAACAACAAATTACAATAAAATAAAAATCAAAAACATCAACAACAACACAATAAAAATACAAACATATAAATCAAAGAACAATATGAAAATACAATATCTAAAATCACAAAGGAAAAAGCGGGCCGCATGTACAAGATAAAATGTTAAAAACTCAGGGTGAGGTAACAGGAGTAGATTATTTGCGAAGGAGAGCTCGTATAGACATGGGTTGTGAGAGGCCTTCATATAAGGGGGGAGAGTGTACTCCAGAGACAGAAGCATTGAGGAGAACAATGGTATAAGGTTAGGTGGATATATATATATATATATATATATATATATATACACACACACACACACACACACTGTATATATGTATATAAGCATGACTTTCCTGGACCTAGACACTATACTCCAATTGATAGAAGAAACTGTCCTGATTACTCACCTGTCTGGACCTCATCCCATTTTGGGGGAGGGGGGAGCAGAGGGAATTGTCTTCTTATCATTTATTTTCCATTTAAAGATGGAGTCTCACGGGATTCATTAAGTGATGTGAGACTGCTTCTGCTGGATTTCATCTTTAAAGTGAAGAGGAATGAAACCTTGTGAAACTGGGGAAGAATTGACTTCACTGCTTTCACTTCACATAGAAACAGCTGAATATGACTGAAACCAGACATCTTAAGGTGGAATGGCAAATGTTGTATTTTAAGATGAGACAAGAACTATGGTTAAATTTCTCAGTTTCCTTTGGCAACAGAAGACCACTGAATGCTACACTTAGAAGACAATCCCCCCCCCCCCGCTCTCTCCCCATAAGATGAGGTCATCATTCTGCTTCTTTAACTATTAAACTGCTTCAGTTTTCTCTCTTCTGCCCACATTCCCTCTTGTCCTTAGAGATGCCAGGAGCGTCCATACAATTGTATTCCCATTTTACATGTATGAGTGAAGAAAATGGATAGTGAAGACAGCTGTTAGGAAGAAAAATCAATTCATTTACAATGTGGTCATAGAACAGACTTCTCTATACACCGTGAACTACCAAAAAGACAGTACTGGGGAAATTAAGACTGAACTATCCCTAGAAGCAAAAGTGACTAAACTGAACTTATTGAACTTTGGACATATCATGAGATATCATGATTCATTGGAAAAGATGGCAATGTTCAAGAAAGTGGAAAGCAGGAGGAAAAGAATAAGATTGCAATACAGGTGGATTAATGCATTTAAACTGAATTTGCATAATCTAAGTAAGACTCTTTATCATGATGTGTCTTGGTGGTCTCTTACTCACTTGATCATCATAAGTTGAAGCCCACTTAATGGCAATTAAAAACAATGACAACCTTACAGCCAACTGTGTTATCCTTTCCTCCTGTTCTTTTTGTAAATACAAGAAAATATTCTGTAGGCGACAGTTCTCTATACCTGTTTTGTATGAGGTACTTTCCTCCTGTCTACTTGTATTACACATACTGCATTTTTTTCCTTCAGTAACAAAGTTTCTGAAATCTAGAGAAGAATACGCGCACTTTAAAAGAAAAGTCTACTTCTAAACCAGGTCCTAATTGCCAATGTAAAATTGCTTCCAGATTTCATGAATGCAGAGGCATTTCCCAGCTGCAAAGAGTCCAAATTCATGTGCATATTTCATTATGGCTGTAGTTAACAAAATTACTGTTACGTCTTCTTGCCTGACAAAAGGAATATATCAATGTGAATGGTCTGAAAGCTATCATAATGTGCCATTGTCTGAAATAATCTCCTCTAGAGGGGTTGAAAAGGGAATGGTTATGTGTTTTTTGGTTGTTTGTTTGTTTGTCTGGAAGATATCTTGACATTTTGTAACCTCTATCTAGATCAGGGATGGGGAAGATATGGCCCATCAGGTATGGCTGGACTGTGACTCCTATTACCTCTCACTTCATTTGCTACACTGCCTAAACATGAGTGCAGTTGCAGTACAACCATATCTGGAAGACCACAACTCCCTTTCTCTGCATTATATGCTTATTATCTTCATCAAAGAGGTAGTGGTGGAATTTTGTACAGTAGAGAATCACTGAGAGATTGCCAATGAGTACTAGGCACTGTAGGCTATATTTCAGAGGAAGCAACTGGCAAACCGCCTCTGAGAATTCCTTGCCTAAGAAAACCCTATAAAAAATTCATGAGGTCACCATAAATCAAAAGGCAAATGGAAGACACAGAGAAAGAATCAATTTGTTTGAAATGTAATACTGAATGAGACTAATATGGATATACCTCAGACCAATACATGGAATCTTCAACAAAACAAGCTAAAACTTTCCTTAGAAGCCAAAATGACCAAAATGAAAGTGTCGTACTTTGACCATATCATGAGATTACACAAATCCTTAGAAAAGACAAAAATGCTTGCCCAAAATGATTCTTGTATATACTCATGTAAAAGTCTAGAAATGTTAATCAAAACTTGCCCCCAAAACTTTGACTAACTTACTTACTTAGGCGATCCCTCGTAGTCTGGGGATGATGGTCCTCCAAGATCAGTGTACTGGTGGGTGACTGTGGAGCCCTATTCTTGAACTGCATCTTCTCCCGCAGTGAGGGCATCAGTTTCCAGGTGGAAGCCAGTCCCGGTCGGGGTTGGCTTGGCGCGCCTTCCTCTTGGCACGTTTCCCTCTTTCACCCTCCATTTGTGCCTCTTCAAATTCTACAGCACTGCTGGTCACAGCTGACTTCCAACTGGAGTACTCAAGGCCCAGTTGCCAGTGTCTATGCCAAAGTTTTTAAGGCTGGCTTTGAGCCCATCTTTAAATCTCTTTTCCTGTACTCCAACATTCCATTTTCCATTCTTGATTTCAGAATATAGCAACTACTTTGGGAGATGGTAGTTGGGCATCCGGACAACGTGACCGGTCCAGCAGAGTTGATGGTGGAGGACCATCACTTCAATCCTGGTGGTCTTTGCTTCTTCCAGCATGCTGACATTTGTCTGCTTGTCTTCCCAAGAGATTTTCAAGATTTTTTTGGAGGCAGCACTGATTGAATCATTCCAGGAGTTCTATGTGACGTCTGTAGACTGTCCATGTCTCGCAGGCATATAGCAGGGTTGGGAGGACAATAGCTTTATAAACAAGCACCTTGGTATCCCTATGGATGTCCCATTCCTCAAACACTCTGCTTCATTCAGAAAAATGCTGCACTCACAGAGCTCAGGCGGTGTTGAATTTCAGTGTCAATGTTGACTTTTGTGGAGAGGTGACTGCCAATGTAGCAAACATTTTCAACATTTTCTAACATTACACCATTAAGTTGTATTTCTGGCATTGGAGAGGGATTGTCTGGTGACTGCTGGAAGAGCACTTTGGTTTTCCCGATGTTCAATGACAGGCCGAGATTCTCGTATGCTTCTGCAAAGGTGTTTAGAGTGGCTTGTAGGCCTTCTTCTGAATGCGCACAGACAACGTTGTCATCAGCATACTGGAGTTCTATAATAGATGCTGTTGTAACCTTGGTTTTGGCTTTCAGTCTGCTGAGGTTAAATAGCTTGCCATCTGTCCGATAGATGATTTCCACTCCAGTGGGAGGCTTCCCATCAACAAGATGAAGTATCATAGTGATGAAGATGGAAAATAAAGTTGGGGCAATAACACATCCCTGTTTAACACCTGATTCCACCTTAAATGGGTCACTTGGCTAACTTATCCATAGGTCAATGTAAGCACTGTACTAATATATATATGGAGCTCTCGGTGGCTCAGTGGGTTAAAACGCTGAGCTGCTAAACTTGGTGACTGAAAGGTCACAGGTTCGAATCCAGGGAGTGGCGTGAGCTTCTGCTGTCAGCCCCAGCTTCTGTCAACCTAGCAGTTTGAAAACATGCAAATGTGGGTAGATCAATAGGTACCACTCAGATGGGAAGGTAATGGTGCTTCATGTAGTATGGCAGCCACATGACCTTAGAGGTGTCTACAGTCAATGTCGGCTCTTCGGCTTAGAAATGGAGATGAGCACCAACCCCCAGAGTTGGACACGATTGGACTTAATGTCAGGGGAAAACCTTTACCATATAGATAGATACTTAGATAGATACTGATAGATAGATAGATAGATAGATAGATAGGACATCAAAGCAGAGTGGTAAAAGATGAGAGCTTAATTTGTCCTGGGAAAATCTAAAAAGAAGCCCCAATACACTTCCTTCTCTCTGCTGCAGAACTACCCCTGACCTTTTTGAAAGCCTGGCTGGGAAAATGGCAGCAGTCGCTAAAGGCAGTTGGGCCACTGAAGAGCCACTGGCATTTTCCTATCTCTCTCTGAAATAATGCTAGACTTATTTATGGGCCATGTGAAAATCCATAATTTTGGCTCCAAAATGTGTTTTCCATATACATATGAAGTCAGTGAATACATGAGCATACAGTATATGGTAATAGCAATGCTTTTGTTGTTTTCAAAGACAGGAGATGGAATTCTCTCTCTCTCTCTCTTTCATCTGTCAGTATGATCTTTAGTATAACTTTGAAAATAAATGGTGACATTATCCAGGGTTTCTTCAGAAACAATTTCTTGCCCACAGCTTAAAAGGTACACCACAGTTCTATTTTTCACTGTCATATACAAAGGTTAGAAAAAATACTAATTATTCAAGTATGAATGGATTTTTATTTGAGTTTAGATCTGGGATTTGTAGACTTGCTTTAAAAAAACCTTTAAAGGTGAACTAAAATTGCTCACCCCCTTCCAATTTATTGTGTCAAATGCTTTAACAAGCATTTATTTACAGACAATATAATTAGAGTTGAATAGGAACATCATCTTTGTCACCTTTGCAACCTTACTACCTTGCTACAGATTTTATATCTTTGCCTTTCATTTGCTTTGGAGTCATCTCAATTTCCACTGCTCCAGATGGAAAGAGTTTTGTTATCTTCCTCGGTCAGTTAACCCTTCACTTTGGCCAGTCAGGTGGTACTCAACATCTTCATGAGTCCATGAAAGGAGTGTGTACCATTTGTCCTTTGCATTAAAATGTGTCCTGTCAGCATCCTTGTGAGATTGTGCCTGAAATAAAACACATTTTCTAAGTGTCCTGTTTCAAGTGATTGCTCAAATCCCTATCTCTCAAACAGTAATGGGTTGGGGCATGCAAACTGACTGGAAGAGCAGCAATCAAGGTCATGTTTGTGAAAGCCAGTGGATTTATGGTGGTTTAATCATTGATGATAGATATCTTTCTGTCATACTGATGTGAAAACAAATTGGCTGGGTTTCTAATCTTAAAGCAAAATGTCATGAATTACACTCTTCAAACTAATACATGGAGTGGAACAGCATTACCTATTGCTTCTCATGCTTCTCTGGATTCAGAGATGTAGTTCCACAATGAAAAAGGGCTTCACAAAACAATACAATAAATTTCATACAAAAATGTACACATTTATATAAAAACAGCAGGCAAATGAGCTTACGTGTATTAGGATTGTCAAATGCCAAGGAGAATGAATCTGTACTCCAAGAAAGAAAGAAGAGAAAAGTCAAGCCAGTCCAATTTCATATATAATTTCAACCCATTCCGCTGCCTCTCTTTGAGGGAGAGCCGCTGATCCCGGCCCCGTCGGTGAAGAGTCTCGGTGTGATACTAGACTCGAGACTCTCACTGGAGGCTCAGGTTGCTGCGACAAGTAAGGGAGCTTTCTTCCACCTACGCCAGGCACGTCAACTGGCACCTTACCTTCCATCAGATGCGCTGGCTACGGTGGTCCATGCCACAGTGACATCACGGCTGGACTACTGTAATGCCTTGTACGTGGGGTTGCCGCAGTCAACCACTCGTAAAATCCAGCTAGTGCAGAATGCAGCTGCCAGACTCCTCACCGGGACACCACTGAGATGCCATATCGCGCCATCTCTACAGCGCCTGCACTGGCTGCCAGTCGAGCTCAGAGCCATCCACAAGATCTTGTCGCTTACCTTTAAGGCCCTCCATGGCGCCGGCCCAGCTTATTTAAAAGACCGCTTGTCCGAACCAGCTCATTTAAGGTCGCCGCGTTCAGGAAACAGGGACCTTCTCCGCATCCCAGGTGTGAGTGAGGCCCGCCTCGACACCACGAGACGGAGAGCCTTTTCCATCGCGGCCCCTGTTCTTTGGAACTTGATGCCGGCGGATCAGAGAGCTATCCGGGACATGCCCCAGTTCCTGGCCGCATTGAAGACCTGGCTCTTCCGAAAGGCTTATGGCTAAGGACACCCTCCAGACTTAGCCTGAGTTACTGGAACTATTTTAATTAATTTTCCAATTCTTTTAGCTTTTAACTATTGAACTCTTTTTATGTGTTTTATGGGTAAGTCGCCCGGAGCACTGACGTGGAGGGTGACTCATAAATAATAAAATCAATCAATCAATCAATCAATCAATTGTTCAGTCAGTGTTCCTCCATCCCTCTTTCACCATCCTCAAGATGCTAATGTCATGCATACATACATACACACAAGTCTTTCAGCTAGACAGATGGCAAGGAGGAAAGATAAGAGAGTTGGAGAGGCAAAAAGACTTTTTATAAAGGAGATTCCTTATCAGAGATTTATTTAACTTAAGCATGACTAAACTATGGGTGTGCATGATTTCTTTTTTATGTACTGAATTCGGATGTTTCAGTAACAGACATAGGAAATGGAACAACTGGATGATGTGACTGGACAATGTTTACCAAGGAGGCGCTAATGATATATATGTTTTTATTGATCTTGTTATAGTTTTATATTATACTAGCTGTACCCGGCACGCGTTGCTGTGCCCTTTTTAGGAGATGCGAGAAAGTGCAATCATCCACGGTGTGTCCTCCTTTAAACTGCAGTTGGATGGAGTGTGGGTCATGGGGGGCATGGTGTGCCAAGTTGGGTCTTTATTGGTCTTGGTTCTGGGCCACAGTGGTCTGTGGGGAATGATGGGTTTTGAAGTACTACAAATCCCATTTTCCATGGTGGTACTTCATGTCCCATCATGCATGGTCGGGGCTCTGTGTGCCAAGGTAGGTTACTGTAAATTCAGGACATACACAATGTCCCATGAGCTGAGGCCTAGTTATGAACAGCAAGTTAATGAAGCCTTACTGTCAATTCAGGCCATACACAATGTCCAATGAGCTGAGGCCTAGTCGGGAGAATCAAGTTAATGAAGTCTTACTGTCAATTCAGAGCGTAAACAGCTTCCCAGTAAGTGAGGGCTAGTTAGGGAAATCAAGTTAATGAAGTCTTACTGTCAATTTAGAATTCAGCGTAAAAGCAGTAGGCATGAATTTAGAAAAAGTTATGAAAATTAAAAGAAATCGTAAGTGATTCGTATGTAATGGGACTTTCTAGTTTATACGCATCACGGCAGCTAACCAGGAAGTAGACTTCCTTTTACGGTCCTTGAGGCCAACAATTTGCGTTATGATCGTAATAAATTCTTAATTATTGTACTACGTACTCACTTCTCCCTGTCTTCTCCCCCTCATTTCCTTCCCGCCTTCATTCAGCTTCTTCTTTTTCCCGCATTTCTATGGGGAACTGGAAGTGACGCTGCTGCTAGGCAATGCATTCTGGAAAGTGTAGTCCTCCACGCTTCTCCCCCCTCCCTTCTCTTCCCTGTTGCTCTGTCTTGCCCCATCGCAGGGGCCAACTTCACACACACACACACACACACACACACTTCTCCTCCTCTCTCCCCTGCACTCTCTCAGATGCTTCTCTGCCCCCTCCTCTTTCCTGCTGGCTTCTCCCCCCTCCCTTCTCTTCCCCGTTGCTCTGTCTTGCCCCATCGCAGGGGCCAACTTCACACACACACACACACACGCTTCTCCTCCTCTCTCCCTGCACTCTCTCAGATGCTTCTCTGCCCCCTCCTCTTTCCTGCTGGCTTCTCCCCCTCCCTTCTCTTCCCCGTTGCTCTGTCTTGCCCCATCGCACGGGCCAACTTCAGCCCTCCAGGTGTTTTGGACTTCAACTCCCACCATTCCTCACAGCCTCAGGCCTTTTCCTTTTCCTCTCAGCCTGAGCAAACTTGGGCCCTCGCTCCCTCAGGATCGGGGTGAGAGAGAGGCAGCAAGGAGCGAGGGGGGCTCCTCCTCCTTTTTTTTTGCTGCTTCCAAGAATAGAATACCCCCTCCCTCCCTCCTTCCCTCCCTCCTTCCTATTTGGAGAGTCCCATCTAGAATTCAGTGTGATTTATTCAAGTTTTGGCCTACAACTCCCAGAAATCCCAGCCAATTTACCAGCTGTTAGGATTTCTGGGAGTTGTAGGCCAAAACCATCTGGAATGCACATGCTCTGGCATACGAACTACTAACGAATTTCATTAGTAATTAAGTTACATTTTAGAAATTTTTGGAATAATTTTTGTAAGTCTTTCTTTTACTAATCAAAAAAATCCCCCCCCCCCCATTAGATTTCCGATTTCCTATTTTTGGGTTCTAAACCATGCCTAGTAAACAGCTTCCCAGTAAGTGAGGGCTAGTTAGGGAAATCAAGTTAATGAAGCCTTACTGTCAATTTTGGGCGTGGTCTGTGATTTTTTTGGGGTGTAAATTTTCGGTTGGAAGTGATTTGGGTGTTTGTGTTGGGGATTGGCTCAGGCCTTTTCCTTACTCTGTTTTGGCAGTTTAGTATGGATCGGAATTTTCATGTTGGCTGGCCAGTGCAGCAGTTATGCAAATCCGCCCTTATTGGCAGCCAATCATGTTGTTCAGAATGTAGAGGCTGGGTGAGTCTTTGGCTGCCCCGGAGGATGCTGGTAAATGTAGTTTTATTTTTACTCGTTGTTTTGGGGGCCTTTTAGGTTTTGGGGGGGAAGTTTCTTTGCTACAAACGTACCTTGCTTGAGGCCTATTTCTGTTGGCAAGTATTGTGTTTCTGCGTTGTATGGTTTCTTTGTTTGAGGTATACATCACATGACGTGAACCCATTTATATAATAGATGTTCATGTTTTAAATTGTATTTGATGGTATTTTGGGCATTGAATTGTTGCCGTTTGTAAACTGCCTTGAGGTGCCTGCAGGCTTAGAAGGGCAGTATACAAATATAGTAAGTAAGTAAATATATAAATAAATATTTCCTTTTTCCCCATCATGTTTGAGCATCCATTTAGTCAAATGGTGGCCCTATTTAGCCTTTAAAACGAATGGCACAGGCCATCCAAACTCAGAAACAGAGGGGCAAATTGTATAACAACAATGACATTAAACATTATCTTTACTGTGCTACAGCAACTAAAGTACAGTGCAGACAAAATTGGCATGAACACCATGGGCAATGATGGCTTAATCGGCAGTCTTTTAGGCATTATTATCTCTTTTCAGCTACACAGATTTGAATTCTGATACTTTCTGTAGTAACAACTTAGGTGGAGGAAATGCATTTAGTATAATTATTTTCACATGTGTTCTCATCATACCTGTCTTGTTTTGCCTGGTGGGAGGTGGAGTCGTGCAGCTGTTCACCACCGATCCCCATGGAGTCGAAAAGCAGAACAGATCGGCTGCCATTCAACGATGTTATTTAATTTTATAACCAGCTTCTCAGATGTGATAATTGCAAAATCCAGTGTTTTTGTCTCTCATGCCATCTATCATTTGTGTTTGCTCAGTTATTCAAGAAGCAGAAATAGTGTGCTGCTTATTCAGCTATTCATAATGCAGGCACTAAAACTGCCATATAATGGCAAATGAATATATTATAGAGCTAAAGCTGGTTTGCTTCCAGAAATTCTTATAAAAACATTCCTCTGCAAACCCTGGTGTCGAATATTTGACAAGCTGTGTGCTGTGTTTTTATTGTATGTTTTAGTTATGTTTTAAATGTATTCTAAACTGTTTTTATCTTTTGACTTTTGTAATACTATTGTTTTATTGGGTGTTTTTAAAAACTTCTATAATTTTATCTCATTTCTACTATAAATTTTTATAAGCCAACTTGGATCCCTTGACATGAAAAAGGTAGAATATAAATTCAATATAGATAGAATCATCATCATCAGCCTCATCCTCATCATTTCCTACCTGACTCTACCCATGTATCGAGGAGAAGAAAAACGCAACATATACAATTAGTTAAAACGTATAACCCAGTTAAACATATGTTTAAAAGAGCATATATACTCGATACATATTGAAACAGCTGGTACATAATTTAAAATGAATTTGTTGTTATAATTTAAAATGAATAATTTAAAATGTATCTGGAAATGCCTGCCAGAAGCCAATGTGAATCCAGGTTGCATTGATCTCTATATATATTTTTCTTCACGTCGTGCAACTCGATACATAGACAACAAAACTATACGCTGCAGAAGCACTGAAACTGGCAAAACATTTAAACATACCACGGGGTATGTTTACAGCCAAAAAAACCCGACCTACCTACCTCCCAACACCCCCAAACACAACCCCCAAAAAACAGCCAACGGAACATATGGACTGTCCGCACACGGCAGCCAGAGCGCAGCGGCCCGGCGACCGGACATTCGGCCTCTTCTGCGCATGCTCTAGAGGCTTGAAGTAGAGCAGGGAGGGAGCAGAGGAGCCGAGCCACGGCGACGAGGAGAATGCGAAGGGGGCGGGGGATCCAGGCCAGCCTTCCTCACTTCCTTCTGCGACTGCTCCTCCTTCCCAAAGCCTCCTCCCCTCCGCTTCCTCTCTCAAAGGCCATTGAAGAGCTGCGCGCGCCCAGCTCCTTCCCCCTCCGCCTCTCTTTCCTCGCTCCTGCTCCGAATGCCAGTGAAGCAGGCTCCCCGCGAGAGAAGGCCTCGGACGGGCTCCCCTCAGGCAAGGAAAGGCAGAAAGGAAGGCCCAGGCCTGCTTCCCACTCACCTCTCCCCCCCCCCCCGGGCTGCCAAAACCGCCCTGACTCCATGCCGCCCTCGCCTCCCTCTCTCTTTCCCTCTCCCCCTCTCTCTCTCAGGGGGGAGGGAGGGAGGAGTGAGACAAAAAAGGAAAGGAAGGGAGGACAGAGGGAAAGAGCTGAAGAATGAGGAAGAAAGGGAGAAGAGAGGGAGAGAGGACAGTAGGAACAACAGACAGGCACCCTTTCCTCCTCCCCACCTCCCTGCCACCGAGCACCACAATGAGGGAAGGAAGGAAGACACAAAAGGGTGAGCAGAGTTCACTTCTGCCCCTCCTTCCTGTCCTTTCCTCCCCTCCCATGCTGCCAACGAGAGGGAGGAGAAGGAAGACCTACAGCACTCCTGGGCCAACTTTGGCCCTCCTTCCCTCCAGGAGTTTGGGACTCCCAACTCCTCCAAACTCCCCCAAAAATGGATTTCAACCACAATTAGCACACAGAACTCCCCAGACCCATCGGAAATAACACAAGGTGTGTTTAGCCTTCAAAAACCACACAAACAATAAAAATAAAACACTCCAAAAAGCCAAAACATCTGGGAAACTACAATTCCCAGGATCCCCTGCACCACAGATGCACTGTGCATTCACTTCTTCCTCTCTCTCCCTCCCTTCCCTCCTTCCTGTCCTTTCCTCCCATACTGCCAAGGAACCCATCCATGCCTACATGAGGGGGAGAAGGAGAGGGAAGAGAAGGAAGACCTACAGCACGCCTGGGCCAACTTCGGCCCTCCTTCCCTCCCAACTCCTCTGAACCCACCCAACAATGGATTTGAACCAAACTTAGCACACAGAACTCCCATGACCCATAGAAAAAAGGAAGGGTTTGGTGGGTATATTGTCCTTGACTTCTGGAGTTGTAGTTCAACCACATCCAGAGAGCACTGTGCAATCAATGATAGATTGGAACCAACATTGGCATCAATACTTCATATGCCCACCTGTAAACACTGGTGGAGTTTATGCCCAAATGTGAACACCAGTGGAGTTTGGGGGGGGGGGGAACCTTGACACCTGAGAGTTGTAGTTACTGGGATTTATAGTTCATATACAAGGAGCAAAGAGAGAAGGAATGAGCTGAAGGATAAGGAAGACAGGGGGAGAGCAAGACCAAAAGGTAGGAAGGGATGTTGCTGTTCTTTGCCACAGCAAAGCGTGGCCGGGTACAGCTAGTAGGAATATAAAGTGTATAGGTTTTTGTCTGATCTGTTGATTGTACTAAATTTGATTCATTCAGTGTCTAGGTTAGTGGTTATCAACCTGTGGATTTCCACGTGTTTTGGCATACAACTTCCAGAAATCCTAGCCAATTTACCAGCTGTTAGGATTTCTGGGAGTTGAAGACCAAAACATCTGGGGACCCACAGGTAGTGAACCACCGGTCTAGGTCAAGGCAATAAATAGTACCATTCTGTTTTGCTTTAATGAGATCTCACCTGGAATACTGTAAACAGTTCTAGGCACCACCATTGAAAAAGGATCTCAACAAGGCCAAGCAAAATTGTAAGTGGTTTGGAAACCATGCCAGTCATGTGTTTATATTCTCTCTCCAGCTTATTTCATTTTCATTAGGAGAAGCTCAAGGTCTGGAACTAGGTCTTACCTATGTTCATAAGATAGTGTTATCTAACACACAAGCACTCTAGCAGGGACTAAAATTCTGCAAACATAATATAGCACTACCTGTAATGTCAGGTTTCATCTCACAAACCTCAAAATGAAAAGGGTTTCAAATAATAAATTGAAATGTGAAGTTCATGAAGGTTCCAACAACCATATGTTGCATTGTCTTTACTAAATGTATGCCATCCTGAGTCCCCCTTCGGGGGTTGAGAAAAGATGGGGTATAAATACCAGTCATAATAGTAATAGTAATAATAATAATTATTATTATTATTATAACTGTTGGATAGTCAACTAAAACGGAGCATGACAGAAACCTCTGTCAGAGCACTGCAAAGCAGCTGCTTCCTATCATAGCTGCTTCCTATCACATGTGAGGTTTGATCACTTTTGGTTGCTATTTTAATGCTAAAGAGCTGTTTGGGGATGAGATGGGCCCTAAAAACGTTTGCAGTGACCTAATATGACATGGATGAGTATCCAAGATGTTCCAAAGATCATTGTGCAATTGAGGAATCGAAAGTAAGCATAGAATCCACCCTCAAAGGTTCTCCTCTGTCCCCTGGACACACGATTCCTACCCTGACTTAGTGGTGTCATTAGGGTTGGTGACAGATGGTGTCACCTTCATGGATCTCCTCCCATACTAGACCATGCTACAATATTGTAGCTCAAAAACTGTAAAATTTGACAAATTCAGCAACTAAAACAAAGCAACAAAAACAAAAACATGGTAGCAATACACAATACATGTGCTTGCCAGATATGCATGTGATTCAAAGTGTCAGCATAATGGGGATTACCCCATAATGGTAGCACTGGCCAGAGACCATGTGCATTAGAAAGTTCAAAAAATATATCAGCACAAGGTTTTAGCCTTGTAGCTCAACTGATATAGTATATTTGAGCTAGGCTTCTGTAAAATGCTTTTGTAATTATTAGGCATGGGTAGGTTCATTTGGAATCTTCGTTATTTGGATTAAAATCAGAATAAATCCCTTTTTGAAGCGATTTCGAAGCGATTTGTGAACATGGAAGTATCCTTGCCATTTTGAAGCCACTGTCGCCATCTTTTTTCCGATCCAGGAAGTGAATCAGAAATGAATCAGTGTTTGGAGGCAAGCAGCTGCTTACATGCTGGGATGCTTGCCTCCAGCCAATGAGGGAAAACCACCTTGGGAGGGGCAGGGTTTCAGCATGGCAGCCATTGCCCTTTAAAAAAGGCTGAGCGCGTGCCTTGTGGGCTCATTGCAAGCCGGGAATGTGAAGGCAGAGGGACTAGGGCAGGCTGCTTGGGTGGGAAAGGTGCCATACCACTGCTTTGCAAGGGAACAACATACCCGGGGGAACCTAGTAAAATCCCCCCCCCCCATGTTTTCCTGTACAGGCTAGGATTTGGAGGAGAAAATGAAAGGGGAATGGAAGAGAGATAAGGAAAGAGGAGAAGGGTAGGGAGAAAAACAGCAGGAAAAATATCGGTTTAAACCAGTGTGGATGAATTCCTTTCCTTTCTCTCCCACGTCAGTTGAAACCAGTGTGGATGGGATGGATCTGCATCAGTTTAAACCAGTGTGGATGGGGTGGATCTGTGTCAGTTTAAACTAGTTTGGATGGATTCCTTTCCCAGCGGTTTTAACCAGAGTGGATGGATTTATTCCCTTTGCTCCCCCCCCCCTTTCTGGAGTAAAACAACTACTTTCAAAGTAAAGACCACCCAATGAAACAGTAAATAACACTTTGAAACCATTAACAAAGAAATTGGAAGTCTCGGAAATTTTGAAAAGTTTTGAACTTTTTTTCTGTGAAAATCGGAATTGACTTTAGATCTGAACCACCAGTGCCCTCCTACATCCAAAACGAGTTTTGAACCTTTTTTTAAAAAATCAAACAAGCCTAGTAATTATGTTAAACTACACTGCACCAACGTTTTATAAACTTTTATGGTGTTACCTGGTGTGGTTCACACTCCCCTAGTGATGACATTGCCTTGCTATAGCTTTTGCTGTCACCAAATTCTTGGTCAATTTGCTAGTTTATCCATGGCTATTCAATAAACTTTTAGGAAGAAATTCCTTTGCTTCTCTCCATGATGCTTTTTTCCGCGTTCTCTTCATCTTTCCAATAACATAAATAATTGAGACTTTATAAGCATGTGGCCAGAGTTTGGGTTGTTTCATTAATCTACTGCTTCACTGATAAAACTTTAGGACCAGTACAGAAATCATAAAGAACATGCATATCAAAAACAAGCTATTCAACCTCCCTTTTATTGTTTTATTCCCTGATATCCAGAATATGGCTCCCCTGAGGTTGTTTCCATTGCACTTATTTATGTTCCTTTTATGGACTTCTATCCTTTGCTTCCTTGATTATATGTTGAAAGTCTAATGCAGCCTTCCCATTTCACTCCAACTGGCATGCATCTGGAATGAAGTGGAGATTTACCATCCTATATCATCAAAACTGCAGCTTCCTGATACTTTGTCTGCCAAACTTTAAGTCTCAAATCCCAAAGCAACATCATTCTGGTGTACTTCTCCAGCTCCTAATATTTTTTAAAGAGTCGTATGATTTCTGCGGAGCAAACAAGAAAAAACAAAATACTTGACTCTGCTTATGTTAAATTGTGAAGTGTTGTTCACTATGTGCAATAGAAACTACTTAGAACTGTGGTTGGCAACAATTAGCCCCTGGGCCACATATGATATTTACCTGTTTTATGACCCTCAGTCCCCAGGACTGACATAGCCTCTGATTTTACCCATATTAAGTTGATTGTGTGTAATCCCTCCATTTTCTTTTAAAATGCTCTGTTGAAATCTGTTTGCATCCAAAAAAGTAAATGGAAGAAGTTGATTTGCAAGACCTCTGCTTCTTTACAATTGATAACAACAACAACAACACCACTTTATTTATATTCTGTCCTATTTCCCCAAGGGGACTCAGGGTGGATCACAGTACAGACACACAGCAAACATTCAATGATGTTTGGGATAGTCAATACAGAGACAGACAGAACAAACAGAAGGTACGTTGTTCATAGTCCAGCTTTTTGGCATCTTGGAAGGTTGTGCTCAAAGAGCCATCAGGGCTTCTTCCTTCCTTTTGATTACCAGCATTATTGAACTTTTTCTTTATGGTGTCCTCTACTTGTTTTAGTGGTACCTAATTTCTCTCGTTACAGCTCAAGCTGATTTTGAACTGCTTAGGTCAACAGTAAGCTCACGCCAACCCGGGGCTTCAAACTGTCAACCTTTTGGTTGGTAGATCTTATCATTGCTGGTGATTTATCAGCTGTGCAAATCCCCGACCCTAACTACTCAAAGTTAGCAATATTGGGCTAGGTGGACAAATAGCTGTTGTATGCTGTCAAGTTAGCTTTGAGTGATGATAACTGCATGGAATATCTTGAAGAGACTTTGTTATTAGCAGCTCTCTTCAGGTCTTACAGAACCAAGGCCGTAGCTTTTTTTATTGAATCAATCTTTAATGTTGTCTTCTTTTTAAAAACTGCATTGTCCCCTCCAAATAAGAAAACTGCCCCCAAATGAATTTTTCCTTCACTTCTCAAATCCCTATCATGACAATAACCTAGTGCTTTTGACTAAGCACTTATAGAAAATGGCAAAATCAAGGTTTGCTTCCTGAATTATTTTAAAAAATATGTTCAAGCCATGGTTAGATCGGTACATATAGAATCCATGAAGGCCAACTATGTCTCAATTTCTGCATTGATATATTTCTGTAATTATATATTTGGGGAAGAATTTCATTCCAGGGGTAGGAGCAGCACATTTATATTGCTCCCCTCATGGTTTCACCCTGACTTGCAGAACTAAGATAAGTACAAGAACTCAATCTAAAGAAATTGTAAAGCAAATTGAAAACGAGAAAGAAAAATTGAAGTCTTTTATGGTGTTGTTTATTCGTTCAGTTGCTTCCGACCCTTCATGACCTCATGGACCAGGCCATGCCAGAACTCCCTGTCAGCCATCACCTCCCCCAGCTCCTTCAGAGTCAAGCCAGTCACTTCAAGGATACCATCCATCCATCTTGCCCTTGGTCGGCCCCTCTTCCTTTTTCCTTGACTTCATTGACTTCTCTAAGCTTTCCTGTCTTCTCATGATGTGGCCAAAGTACTTCATCTTTTATGTAACATTACAAACTTTTAGAGAGCAGATTTCAGCAAAGGCAGCAGGAGTTATTATCAAGTGTAATTTAGAATGGCAATGAAAAATAATTTTACATTAGTGATATTTTGTAAGGATGTTTCCAATTCATGGTCTATCAAATCATAAATTAGAGCGTGTATGCATCTATTTCCTTTTTCCATCATAACGGAAAAACTCATAGCATTCACTAGGCATGATAACAAATCGAAAAATGGCGATTCTAAAATCAAATGGGGGGGGGGATTTTTTTTTTGATTAGTATATCAAAGACTTACAAAAAAATTCCCAAAATTTTCGGAAATGTAACTTAAGTACTAACGAAATTCGTTAGAAATTCGTATGCCAGAGCATGCGCTTTCCAGATGGTTTTGGCCTACAACTCCCAGAAATCCTAACAGCTGGTAAATTGGCTGGGATTTCTGGGAGTTGTAGGCCAAAACTTGAATAAACCACACTGAATTCTAGATGGGACTCTCCAAATAGGAAGGAGGGAGGGAAAGAGGAAGGGAGGGGAGGGAGGGGGTTTTCTATTCTTGGAAGCAGCAAAAGAAAAGGAGGAGGAGCCCTCCCCTCGCTCCTCGCTGCCTCTCTCTCACCCCGATCCTGAGGGAGCGAGGGCCCAAGTTTGCCCAGGCTGAGAGGAAAAGGAAGAGGCCTGAGGCTGTGAGGAATGGTGGGAGTTGAAGTCCAAAACACATACCTGGAGGGCTGCAGCTGGTCCCTGCGATGGGGCAAGGCAGAGCAACGGGGAAGAGAAGCATCTGAGAGAGCGCCGGGAGAGAGAGGAAAAGCGTGTGCGCGTGTGTGTGTGTGAAGCAGGCCCCTGCAATGGGGCATGCATGGCAGCAGAGCAACGGGGAAGAGAAGGAGGGGAAGCCTGGAGAGAGGAGAAGCGTGCGGCGTGTGTGTGTGTGTGTGTGAATCACTTTCCAGAATGCATTGCCTCTACCTAGCAGCAGCGTCACTTCCAGTTCCCCATATAAATGCGGGAAAAAGAAGAAGCTGAATGAAGGCGGGAAGGAAATGAGGGGGAGAAGTGAGTAGTACAATAATTAATTAATTAATAATTAAGAATTTCTAACGATCCTAACGCAAATTGTTGGCCTCACGGACCGTAAAAGGAAGTCCACTTCCTGGTTCGGGGCAGCGATCCTTAAAACAACAAAAGTCCCATTAATTACGGATTTCTAACGAATCAATTAGATTTCCGTTTCAATTTTAGCATGCCTAGCATTCACATGTTTTTTTCCATATTAAGCACAAGTAAAAGATCATAACTAAAAATAGGCATTGGAATTCTATATGACCTTTCACTCGATGTAAATTTGCATACACTTTAACTATGTAGTAAGAAACCCTGTTGGTTGCTGATATGTACTAGGACCAGTGCAAGGCACATAAATCAATCCCATTGTGCATTGGCCCCTTTGCTGGCTCTGCTACATAATTACATAACAGCAGCCCTCTGGTAGGTATTGACATTACACATATTTGTAATTTTCATACAGGTAAATCTACTTCCTTCCATACAGTATTCCAGCTAGGTATATTATTACATGTAGATGTTGATAACCATTAACATATGACAGCTCTATGAATGAGAGACCTGTAAGTCACTATAACAGGCATGGGCAAACTATGGCCTGCAGGCCAGATATGGCCCATTGGGTTCTTTCCTCTAGCCCCACTGTCACAAGCGGCTTTCCCAAGAGCTGCACAGCTGCATGCCACAGTCTCCTTTCGGAAGGAGGATGCTATGGGCTATTGTGTTCTCCTGCTGAGAGGAGGGCCATGCAGTCACATGTGACTGCACAGGATCACAGCTACCTATATTGAGTCAATCCACTTGCCATCTAGTTTTCCCCTTGTCTTACTGTTTTCCACTTTATTGAGCATTATAGTATTTTTCAAAGTGTACCATTGTCTGAAACATATCTGAAGTAGGATAGTCAGTTTAGTCACATTTGCTTATACTGAAAACTTTCCTAATGAGGTGTAATAAGTTCTCAATATATTCCCAGATATGCATGAATTTCCAAGAAAGAAGAAATAATTAACTCACAGCATGATACTGAACTTGAATGGAAGAAGAGTATATAAAACATGGAACAAGAGTATACAAAGCACAAAAAAATACTTGATTTTCATACCCATACTTCAAGGAAGTGACACTGACCTAGCAATACATGGGTCATTTTCAGTGTGACCTTTCAGGAACATTACTGTTTAGCTAGGTATATGATCTCTCAAGGGAGGTATTTCCCTATGAAGTGATTTAATATAATTTGAAAGCAATTGCTTAAGGATGTTAGTGGCTATTGTAACTTTACAATGTATGAAATGGTTCTCATCGTGTCTAGTTCACTGATTTTTTTATTAACTGGTTACTGGTGTGTTTCAATGTGTTTCAGTTGTTTTTTGAAGCAGTTTCTGAATTGTGACAAAGTTTAAAGGCCTCTGCCTTGTTAAGGTGATAGGCGAAGAGAAAAGTTAAAGGAAAGAATTAAGAGACATGTTTACACAATAATCTAAAGCATTTTAGGCTCTTGGGAGAAAATTGCACGGCATCAGAAAAGCAGGTTTGATTCACTTGGTTAGTTTTTTTTGCATGAGTTGGTTATTTTTACCTGCCAGGTACAACTCCAAACAATATGATAAAGAAGCTTGAAAACGGAATGGATGTTTTCAGAGATAAAGGAAGGCTGAGAGAAACTACAGCCTCTTAACTGTATTCATGAAAAGTTTTTAGCATCAACATATCCCTCTGATAGTAGAAGAGTGGATTTCCCATTAGTTGAAGTAATTTCTCACCCGTTCATTGAAATAAACCATGTAATAGGATACAAAGCAATGGATTCAAACTAAAAGAAAAGAGATACCAGCTAAACATTAGGAAGAACTTCCTGACTGCAAGAGTTGTTTGTCAATGGAATATGTTGCCTTGAAGTGTGGTGAAGTCCACTTCTCTAGATGCTTTCAAACAGAAGCGGGATGACCATCTTTCCACAGCGCTTTGCTTGTATGTTGCTGCATATCGGGGATTGGTCTGGATGGCCTGTGTGGTCTCTTCTAACTCTATAATTCTATGATTCTATTCTTTCCAAGCATTTTTTATCCTGTTCAGTGTGCTCTTAACTTCAAAACACATGCACAGGCCTGGCCCTACAGTTAGGGAGAATGGCATAGCTGCCCCAGAGAAATCATCTTATTCATTGTCACGTCAACATCGACATAGGGCAACCTTATAAATGACAAAACCTCTAAGAGACATCAAATGACTTGATTAGGCTTCACCAGCTCAGAGCCGTGGTTTCCTTGATTGAAGCAATCCACCTGTAGTGTGACTCCCTGTCCTACTGCTTTCCAATTTTCCAATGCATCACTTTACTTCCAGTGAGGGTTTAAGACTGATTTGCTCTAGGTACCATTCATGACATCCAAAGAACAAGAAGAACCCAGCACCACATTTCTAGTGAATAGATTTTTGTCCAGTCAGATTTCTTAACTGTTCAGATTTCACACATTTAGATAAATACCCCCCCCCCCCATAGCCTCATGACTCAGGTGTAAGGAAGGGTGCTCTTCCTAATGTTGCTTGCTGTTGCTGCTGTTATTCAATTGCTTATGATGCTGAGAGAGTGTGACTTGCTCATGGTTACCCAGGTGATTCCCATAGACAAGTGGGGAATTCAACTTCAGGGCCCTCATCCAAAATTCAGACTATATGCCTATCCCCTATCTGAAGTACTTGGGGCCAGAAGTGTTTTGGGTTTCTGTTATTTGGATTTTGGTATGCCTGCCTTTGCATATGCATACACTAATGAAATACCTTGCCTATAGAGCTCAGGTGTATACATGAAATTCTTTTTATTTCAAATAAACATTGTGTATAAAGCTGGAAATTTATCTATATATATAAAGGAAGAGCCATCATATGAAGACTACCTCAAACAGAGAAACCTTACAACGCAGAAACACAAAACTTGCCAACAGAAATAGGCCTCAAGCAAGGTACGTTTGTAGCAAAGAAACTTTTCCCCCCGAAAACCTAAAAGGCCCCCAAAGGGGCTGCCAAAGACTCCCCCAGCCTCTGCATTCTGACAACATGATTGGCTGCCAATAAGGGCGGATTTGCATAACTGCTGTACTGGCCAGCCAACATGAACATTCCGACCCATAACAAACTGTCAGATTAGTGCCAGAGCCTCCTCCAACACTTTCAAATCAGAAGACCATGATGGAGATCAACACCATTCAAGGGGAGCTCTTCTTCCTTTCCCAAAAGATCTCCAGTGGCTTGGAATTCCACATTAATAAGATGACCATCCAGCAACAATGGGGTTTGGCAAGGAGGGTGCTCCAGCCCCTCTATATGCTGGCTCCAAGGGATGGAGGTCATCACCAAGTACCTTCTGATGCCCAGCGCTGGAAGAGCTCCCTCAGATGGCCTGTCCATGAGGAAAGCCTCATCGGACATCGACCAATGGGTGCAAAAGACACAGAGCAGGACATCTTGAAAAAGAGAGGAGCAGAAAGTAAGCTAGACATGAAGATCTTGAGAAAGGTGGCTAAAAAGGATACGGAAAGGATTTTTAACAGTCCCCCAACAGACACTGGACGCACCTGTGAAGATAGAGATCCCCTGACAGGACAAGCCCTCCCCAAGCTGATCCATCCTGCCCATGGTACAAGTCAAACCCGAAGGACTGCAGGCAAAGAGCTGAGGCACAAACATAAAACACCCAATTCACTAACAACAATTCCAACCCTTACATACTCAGACTTTCTCGCATCTCCTAAATAGGGCACAGCAACGCGTGCCAGGTACAGCTAGTTGTATATAATATTTTAATCCTTTTGTGCTCAGAACAAATTTTGTGTCCAGTGAACCATCATAATTTCAGTGACCCACATGGACAATTTTGGATTTTGAAATATTTCAGTATTTGGAATTGCTTATTTACTTATTTCACATATTTGTATTCCACCCTTCTCACCCTAAAAGATGACTCAGGGTGGTGTTCCAGCAAGCAGTGATTTGATGCCAATACAGATAAATAAGGGATGCTCAACTTATACCATATTGGTTCTCCCACTGGTGATGCTTAAAAATAAAGATTCAGCTACTATTCCGGTCAACTGGAAAAGAGGTATTACCTTGATCTCAGCCTCAGATAGAAAAACACCAAAGCCCAGGCTTGCCTCTAGACCAGGGGTGCTCACACTTTTTCAGCATGGGAGCTACTGATTAAAAAACCAATTCCCATTTTTAGGTTTCTGTACAGGAAATGTTGTTTTTTGTGCAAAAGGATGAGTCCTGAAATGTGAATGGTCAAGTGTACATTTTATGCAGAATGAGTCCTGAACTGAGCCTGGGGGTTCAGTTGGACCCATTGCTGGCCATGGATGCTCAGGTCTCCGTGGTCAGCAAAATGTCATTCTTCCACCTGCGGCAGGCTAGGCGACTGGCCCCCTACCTATCCAGGGATGACCTTGCCACGGTAATCCAAGCGACGGTCATCTCGAGGCTAGACTACTGTAATGCCCTCTACATGGGCCTTCCCTTGTCGATAATTCAGAAACTCAAGCTGGTGCAAAATGCTGCAGCTCGCTTGCTGGCGGGTGCGCCAGCAAGAGAGCATATTACTCCCATCTTACAGCTATTGCACTGGCTTCCAATCGAGTACCGAATTGTCTTCAAGGTGCTGGTTTTGACCTTTAAGGCCTTACATGGTCTAGGGCCGGTGTACCTGAGGGACCGCCTCACCCCATACGTTCCCCTGAGATCACTGAGCTCGGAGGAGCGAAACCTCTTAATAGTACCATCAGTCCGCTCTTGCCATCTTTCCAGCACAAGGCAACAAGCTTTCTCAGCTGCTGCCCCGATGCTATGGAATGCATTGCCAGACAATGTCCGTGCCATGACGGAGCTCATGCCATTCCGGAGGGCATGCAAAACTGTCTTGTTCAGGCTTGCCTTTGAGTGAAGCCCCCGGATACTGTAATTGTCTATTGCTACTGTCGTTGCATTATCTGCAACTTTTACTTTTTGCTGTTCTATGATGTATTACTGTTTTATTATGCATTTTGAGATGTGTGTGAGCCGGCCGGGAGGGGCGGAATATAAGATCAAACAAATAAATAAATAAATAAACTCTATTTTTATCAGTCCAGGACTCTTCTTGTTTAGATTTCTTAATACTTAAAACATGATTTTTGAACATTTTAAATAAATATTTTGAAATATTCTTTCAATCCCTAACTTGGATGACATAGAAGATATGTGATTGCTAATTAGATCACATATTACCTGCTCTGGATCAGCCTTTCTGTCCTTGCTACCAGACCTATTGCTAGAATATTTTTGAGAAAAACATATAATTAAACATAACTGCACTGCCTTATTACTTACCATTTTTAAAATGGCTTAACCGGTAACATTGTTTCCCTCCTTTAAGAGCTTGCTCTAACCTTCAATTAAAATAATTCTTTATTAACCTTCAAAGACTAAGCACCTTTGCACTCCTAGAAAATTAATTACACACACTTGTTTTGATTATTAAAATATTATAATCACCACCTAGGCTCTCTCAACCCCACTCTAGATAAGGCCTTTTGTTTCTGCTGTCCATAAGGATGTAACTCTCCAATAGGTTTCTTCTTGAAGGTAGCAAAGAGTAATTTCAACAATTTTCTTCTCATGCGGAGAAAGTCTTCTAAAACTATGCAGTTTTTACAGGCTATTCACAATTTATGCTCCACATAATTTGCACATGTTTTGCACATGTTATAAAACAGCACTTGCTACATGGATAGTAATATTTCAACACAGAATTTCCATGCAGAAAATTTAGCTTTCTTTCCCAAAATGCTATTGTCTATGTAAAGCAACTACGGTACGTGGACCGATTATGCAGAATAATTCCCAATTACAGCATTTTCTTCAGAGAAAACAGCACAGTCTGCTCAGCATTTAATATTTCTGCAATGAAATATTATTTTCCATATGAAAAATGCTGTTTCCTGCACAAAAAGTGCCAAATTACTACATGCTAATTTTAGGAAGAACTCCTAAATTGTAAAGATTCGCATCAATCAAGGATTCTTCTCATCACAGACTCTCAACTCTCAAAAATGTTTAAAAAAATATTTTCAACTATTTTTTCCTTCTCTAACTGTCAAGCCTACTGCCGAATCTTCCAAGCAGAAAGACATCACTACTAAGCATGGTTTGCCATCATAGTCCTGAAGAGAATGGGATACACATTTGTTGAGATAATCCAAGTAGAGTATTACAATGCATTCCTGTCCTCCTGCTTTTCAATAATAGTCATAACAGTATGGATTGCAAAGGTTAGTTTTGTGGAAATAAAAAAATCTTATTAATTGCATTGTTCATCTGGCAGTTAAGTCTATGGTGGTAATTGGCTGAGCTGCTGGTGTAGCAATGAACTAAGTTTGATGCTTCTATGTGGGAAGGCAAAGTTATTATTTTGGAAGAGATTGAAACTTCCAACAGGGACAGGATGAGCCCTGGAGGGAACTATACATGCTTATGATATGTTCATTTTGTAGAGTTCAACCCACTTTCTCCTTACTGTAAAAAATACAACAACCCTTGAAGCCCATTGCCACAATGAGGAGAGGCTTAATCCATGGAAATATTTTTTCCTCTCTTTTACCCTGCACAATTATGTAAATTATAATATCGGCTAACATCTTGCATTGTTGTTATGACTTCACAATGTAACTGTTTATGCTATATATTCACAACCATGCCACTATTTCAACAATCATAAATATCCCCCAAGGCTATCTTAAACTTTAGAGATTCACTCTGGCCTATGGAGATCTGAAACATGGGTGGATGGGCCAAGGGTGATGTAAGCAGTTCTACTCAAGGTTGCAAACTAGGTTGGAATAAAAATAGGATAACACTTTGCAACAGTAAGTGATCCCATTCATGGTTGGGTAGGCTGCAGTTCACATTATAAGCCTTGTGTGATAAAGTCCAAAGTCCAAGACACAAGCAGAAAACCCCACATCTTTAAAGGTTGCACTTCTGCCCTAAGATTATTGCTCACAAGCCTAAGAACTTGAAGAGGGTAGCCAGGGTCTGAAACCTGATGATTTTAGTCTCCATTGATAAAATATGTCTGTGTCAAGACACTTTGGTTCCTGCTAACTGCCTCAATTCTACCAAATGCTGATGCCAGATCTGTGTCTTCCCTCCCTGCTCTTCCCCTAGATTTCACCAGTTAGTAAAAGATAATTAAGGAATAAATTTGAATGAAGTGGGGAAAGCTCTAGTTCCACTTTTAGTGATGATGTCATCACCATGTGACCGTAGAACCCCTTCTCCGGTGCCCAGAATAATTTTCCATAGGTAAGTGATTATCTGGAGAAAGCATCAATTCACTCTTGTTAGGAAGAACCTTTTTCACCATGTGAAGTGGAAGTATCTGCCCATCTCATCAAGTTTCTGTTGTAGCTGACAGGTGTAGATCAGAGAATCAGCAATGGGTAAGACAATAATGGCAAATAAGTATGTATAAGGGAGACCAACTGACTATTGGTCATGAAAGTAAGGATGGAAGGCAATGAGAGATCATGAGCTTTTCCTGCCTGGTGACAATTAACAAATCCCAGGTTTTCCCTAATTTTTTTCTTTCAATTGTAATAACCAGAGATGGAAATTTATAGTTTCCACCTGTCATAGAGTCAGAGAGAGTAACTGAGGCTTTCTGAGACTCAGAATTACTTTCCGGTTTGCTTAGTATTAAATTCATTTTACTCCAGAAGATGGGTGTTTTTATTGTTGCCTTAAAAAAAAGTATACACTGCCTGTACTATATAGTTTATTGTCTACCTAACATCCGATAAAGTGTAATTAGGTTCCAGGTAGAATTGGAAAACACATGGTACATAATACATTAACTGGTTTTCTTATTGCAGACTATTAAAGGCATTGAACTAAACAAATGACAATGGTTTGACTTGGGAAAAACTCATATAATTTGTCCCCGCTTGTTGAGTTTGCATGAGTATAGCATGTCTGGTTCTTGAAAAGACTATTTTTAAAATACTAGAAGTTATTTCTGGCTCAGGGCATTATGATTTTTCTCTATCCGCCCATGCAATTAACTACCTAATAGAGGTTGTGCGAAATTTTGTAGGTTGATTTGGATTTTGGATAATTTTGGCAATTTGACAGTTAAATTGCCAAAATGAAGGGGGGGTCCAAAACCTTTTTAAAAACACAAGCCATTGAATGTTTCTGCTAAATTTGAGAAATATTATTCGATTAGGACTTATTTTTCATTATTATTATTCTGATTGAGTCTCTAAAGTTTCCCCATTGGCACCAATGGACAGAATCTTACCAAAATTAAAACAAAACACAAGATTCCAAATTATGAATCAGAACGGTCCTCCTCCTAATGTCTTGGAATCTTCCAAAAACCAGAGCCGAAGGGGACGGGGACGGGGACAGACGGACCCACCCAAAATTCAAAATGAAAATAGATTTCTTCAGTTTCACACACTTCTGATGTGTAATCATTACATTCAAGAACAAGAAAACAGGTTGTTTCGAGTTCTGTTTCTTGTTGCAATGTACTCATTGTTTCTTTGAGGTAAGCAAGTTGAAAGGAATCAGCAAACAACAGAAACATTGAGGAGAACCAAATATTAGAAGATACATGAACAATTACCATTCTGCATGTCTTCTTGATGTGAGCATTTAGTTAAGCATTCACATTTGTGGATCTAACTTTTGTGAACTGAATCACAAATTTGATTGACAATGTCTCTCTGGGAATATCCAGGTCATCCAGTGTCAGCTCCGGCAAGGGGGGTCTAATGAACCACACTCACTCCAAACGATGCTGAAGGATAAGTTTTTAATAGGTCCTTAATCTGGGGTAAGCAAAGATAGACTAACTTTTTCCCGCGCAAGAGTCTCTTCAAAAGCCCTCCCGGCCCGCCTTCAAAAGCCCTGCTGGGCCCCTCCTTCCTCAGGGGGATGACCATCCGGCTCTCCGCATATCAAAGTTCAGGAAAGGTGCCTGGCACTTCAAACGGCGGTTCCAGTTCAAAGCCCGCCAGATGCTGCTCTTATCTGATGGCGCGCGGGGTTTGGTCCGTTAGGGCAACAAACGGACCAAGAGGCGCTGACATAGCGCCCCCCTCCGAAAGGCGGTCACCTGCAAGGGAGAGAAGAACAAAGGGGAGGGAGAAAATCAGGGTCCTGGCTTGACAGGGAAGGCGGCATGAAAGGCCTTCAGCAGTCTCGGGGCCCTCACGTGTTGGGCTTGTACCCACTCGGGTTGTAAGTCTTTGGCAGTCCACTTTACTAAGTAACTGAGGTGGCCCAAAGTGGGTGTGGGGCCCCACCATGATCGGCACCGGAGCATCTTCCGACACGGACCACTTCCGGTCGGTCACCGCTTTCTTGAGCAGGCTCACATGGAAGACGGGGTGGACCTTGCGCCAGGTGTGCGGGAGGTCCAGCTTAACCGCCACGGGGTTAAAAACTTCCACCACCCGGAGGGGTCCCACGAACTTGTTAGCAAACTTGCGAGACTGCTGTGTAGACTTGAGATGCTTGGTGGACAGGAACACGTGGTCCCCAACAGCGTATGTAGGCTGGGGCCCCCTTTTCTTGTCCGCGTACAGTTTGTAGGAGTCCCAGGTCTGGCGGAGGGCGGCCTGGATCTGTGGCCAAGCGGCGGCGACCTTGGCACCCCAGTCGGTCAGCGGCGTGGCCGAGTCTGCCACCGGGTCCGCAGTCGGGAAGGGGGGGAAGTCTCACCCGGAGACGACCCGGAAGGGGGAGGCCCCTGTCGACGAATGTTCGGAGTTGTTGTAGCAGTACTCCGCGACGTCCAGTAGCTCTGCCCAGTTGTCTTGCTGATAGGTGGAGTAGCACCTGAGGTATTGTTGTAGGGTTCGTTGGACCCTCTCCGTTGCTTTGTCCGTCTCCGGGTGGAAAGCGGTGCTCAGGGCCCGTCAAGACCCCAGCCCTGCCAGGAACGCCTTCCAGAACTTTGACGTGAACTGCCGCCCACGGTCACTCACGACGCGGCGCAGGCAGCCGTGGAGTCGGAAGATGTGGTGTGTGAACAGGCGGCCCAACTCGGGGGCCGTGGGGAGCCATCGTAGGGGGACGAAGTGCGCCTGCTTAGAGAAGAGGTCCACCACCATCCAGATGGTGGTGTACCCCCCGCTGGGTGGGAGGTCAACCACGAAGTCCATGGCGATCTCGCTCCAGGGCTCGGCTGGATCGGCTACTGGCTGCAACAACCCCGTGGGCCGGCCCATCTTTGGTTTGTTCTTCGCACAGACTTCGCATTCGGAGATGTAGTCATTGGTGTCTTTTCGCATCGCCGGCCACCAGAACTGACGTGCTAGCAGTTTCAGGGTCTTGGTGAGGCCGAAGTGGCCAGACAGCTTGGAATCATGGGCTTGGCCTAGACCTGGCCCCTCTGGCCCTGCGGGACGTACAGCATGTCCTTGTAGTACCAGATTCCTCCTGCCTGGGTGAGGTCATCTTGGTGGTCTTTGAGCCAGGCGTCATCCCCATAAGCGGCTGCCAGGTCGACCAAGAGTTCCGGGGATCCGGGGACCGCTGGTTGCGGTGGCTTGGCAGCTGCCCGAGTGCGGGCCACCAGACCCAATTGACGTTTGGTGAACACTGTGCCCACTTCCTCCGGCGCCGAGTAGTCGGCCTCGGGCATCCTGGACAGGGTGTCGGCGAGTATATTCTTCGCCCCGGGCAGGTACTTCAGTTCGAAGTTGAAGCGGCTGAAGAACTGCGCCCATCTCAGTTGCTTGGCGTTGAGCCGTTGTGGGGATTGCAGTGCTTGTAGGTTCTTGTGGTCTGTCCACACCTCGAAGGGCGAAGTGGTGCCTTCTAGGAAGTGTCTCCAGTGACCTAGCGCGGCCCGGACCGCGAACGACTCCTTTTCCCACACGTGCCAGCGTTTTTCTGTCTCCGTAAACTTCTTGGAGAGGTAGGCGCATGGTCAAAGGGTGCCCCCCTCATCCTGCTGCAGGAGGACCGCTCCGTAGGCCGCCTCGGAGGCGTCGCACTGTACCGTGAACGGACGGTCGGCTTGGGGGTGCATCAGCAGTGGCTGGCTGGTGAAGCTCCGCTTTAGGCTGTCGAAGGCTTCCTGGCACTGCGGTGTCCACTTTAGCTTGGCGCTTGGGGACTTTGCTTTCTTCGTCTCCCCCAGGCCCTTGGTTTTTAGCAGTTCAGTCAGGGGGAGCGCTATTTCTGCGAAGTTCTGGATGAACTGCCGGTAGAAATTGGCGAACCCTAGGAAGCCCTGCAGCTGTCGCCGGGTCCGAGGCACCTCCCACGCGAGCACATCTCTTACTTTACTAGGGTCCATGGCCAAACCTCGCGTGGAGATACGATACCCCAGATAGTCCAGTTCCTGCCTGTGGAACTCACATTTTGAAAGCTTGACAAAGAGTTGGTTCTCCCGTAGTCGACGAAGGACTTCCCGGGTCAGCTCGACATGCTGTTTCAGACGTCGAGTAGATCAACACGTCATCTAGGTAGACTAGAACTCCCTTGTATAACAAGTCCCTGAAGATCTCGTTAATGAACTGCTGGAATATTTTTGGAGCGCCTTTTAGTCCGAACGGTGTGACCCGGATCTGGTACTGCCCCAGGTGGCAGTTGAACGCCGTCTTCCAGCAGTCTTCGTCTCTCACCCGTATCCGGTAGAACGCCTCCCGAATGTCCAGCTTGGTGAAGAAGCGAGCCCCCAGCTGGGCCAGTATCTCCGACATCAGGGGTAAAGGGTAGGGGCTCGATGCACTGATGGCGTTGAGTCCCCGGTAATCCACACACAGTCGCAGTGAGCCGTCCGCCTTGGGGCGGAACAGGACCGGCACCGCCAACGGACTCGTAGACTTCTCAATAAAACCTCTGTCCATGTTTTTGTCAATGAATTCTCTTAGCGCCTTTCTTTCTGGTTCGGACAGGGCGTATAACTTTGGGCTCGGCAGCTTGGCGCCCTTTTCGATTTCAATCGCACAGTCTGACTTCCGGGGGGGGGGGTAGCTGGTCACTTTCCCGCTCGCTAAAGACCTCCTCCAAATCTTTGTATTCTCGTGGGATGTTGCAAGGTTGGCTCTCTGCTGCCCCCACTCCGGCTCCCTCCTGGCCTGGGGCCCCGTCTTCGCTAGGGTCATCTACTCTCACCCGCGCCTCTCCGTCTCGGAACTTCACCGTTCCTGTCTCCCAATCGATCTGCGGGTTTTGGGCGCGTAGCCAGGGGGCCCCCAGGATTACGGGCTGGTATGCCATGGCGGAGATCAAAAATCTCAGGGTCTCCTGGTGGGTCCCAATCTGGACTCTCATCTCTCCCGTCTTGTGGGTGGCAGGCTTCCCATTGGCCGGGGACCCATCCAGTTGGGAGAAGAGGATCTGTTCTATCAAGGCTTGGGGCTTTATCCCCAGTTGCTTCACCAGCTGGGGGGACATCAGGCACCGGGTGCAACCACTATCTAGAATGGCCACTGTCTCTATGGGTTGGGGCCCCTCCGGGTTCCACAGATTGATATCAAATTTATAAGTGTCACAGCCAAGGGGATCAGACTCACCGCCCTGTTGGAGTCGGACCTGCCGCCGGGCGTCTACAGCAGATCGTTGTCGTTTCCCGCCAGCCATTCGGGGTCACTTTCCTCCATCTCCAGCTCCAGCTCATCCGCCTCTCGCAGGCTTCGGGGCGCCCACGCGGTCTCCGCAGTGGCTGCGGCCTTGCCCCGGACCGGGGTCTTGGCCTGCGGGGTCGGCTTGGCCTCTGGCGACTTCTCTGGCTTCGGCAGGAGACCCTTCCGGCGGCAGTCCGCAGCCCGATGGCCCTCTCGGCCGCACGAGAAGCAAGCTCGTCTCTTCCCCTTGGGCCCTTCCCGGCTGCTCGACCGGGCTCTTGGTGATGCTTTCCGGGCTGGCCCCGGCCTTCCCGTCGGGCCTGAGCCACGTGCTCTTCCGCCTTCCCGGTAACGGCACGGCATCTGCTCCATGTCGCACTCCACTCTCCCCGCAGCGACTATCCAGTCTTCTAGGGTCTCGGGGTTTCCCCGGTGCATAGCCCACTCGAGGATGTCTGATCTCAGGCCCGCCTTGAATCACTCCAGCTTTGTGACCGTGGACCAGTCCCGAATCTTTCCCGCCAGCGCCTTGAAGCTTAGGGCATACTCGGAGACAGACCTCTGGCCATGGTAGATCCTCTTCAGCTGGGCCTTAGCTTTTTCGCCTGCCAAGGGGTCTTGGAAACGGGTCTGCAGGGCCTCTAAGAAAGCGTCTAGCTGCCCTAGCTGTGGGGCCTGTATGTCAGTCATCTGCACCAACCAGTCCGCTGCGGCTTCCTTCAGGTTGGCTCCCACAGCCCGCACCTTGGCCCCTTCCGAGGGGAACGAATCCCCATAGTCCAACATGAAGTTCTGCACGTTCGTGACAAAGTAGGAGAGCTGGCGCGGGTCTCCGTCGAACTTTACCTTCAGCTCCCTCCGGCTTCCCGCCATCTCCTGGCTCTGGTCGCCCTGGCCCAGGTTGAATGTGGAAGCTCCCCTCGGTGGGATGAAGTCATCTCCACTGTCCCGGAAAGTCACTCTTCCCGACGGCCGGCCTGGCCGCTCCTATGCTCGGCTCGCACCCCGGTCCCGAGGTCGGGCGTCAGGGGGGGCCCACAGCAGCTCTTCCGGCCTGCTCAGTAACAGCTCCATCTAGGACTGGAGCTTCTGCACCGCCTCAGTCAGCGCGAACACCTGCGCTTCCAACCGCAATTTCGCTGGGCTGGGGAAGCCGCTGTCCAGGGCTGGGCCCCTCTCTCCGGCCCGTGCCGGCTTCTTGCGCCGGGTCACGTCTCTCGCCGCCAGGGCGGGGAGCTGTGGCGTCTTGTCCTCCATCCCCTTGATTGCGACCTGAGGTGCCGCCTTTGGGGCTCCGGCTCCGGCCTCGTCTCCTTCTCCATCCTCCTCGGCTTCCTCTTCCTCACCCAAGTCCTCGGGGTGCAGGTCGGCGAGGGGATCCATCTCGGCGTGAGACATCTCGTAAAGGTTGTTACGGTCGGAAGGTTTTCACGGCCGTAGAAATTGGTGAGTCTATCTTTATGTCAGCTCCGGCAAGGGGGGTCTAATGAACCACGCTCACTCTAAACGATGCTGAAGGATAAGTAGTTTAATAGGTCCTTAATCCAGGGTAAGCAAAGATAGACTAACTTTTTCCCGCGCAAGAGTCTCTTCAAAAGCCCTCCCCGGCCCGCCCCCCTGCTGGGCCCCTCCTTCCTCAGGGATGACCATCCGGCTCTCCGCATATCAAAGTTCAGGAAAGGTGCCTGGCACTTCAAAGGGCGGTTCCAGTTCAAAGCCCGCCAGATGCTGCTCTTATCTGATGGCGCGCGGGGTTTGGTCCGTTAGGGCAACAAACGGACCAAGAGGCGCTGACATCCAGTGCAGCTCTATGGGCAACTTCGATTCCCATAAAGGAAAAGGAGGGAACATGACTATGGGAAGCCACTGACGAGTCAATTTGATTTTATACCTGCAAAATTTCTAGGGCCTTTACTATATAAAGCTATGGTCCCATGTCATTTCTCTGGCCACAGACCGTGACAACTTGCCAATGTGATAACATTCTAACACTTTATTATTGTGATGAGTTTTGCACATCAAAAGCATGGGAGAGATTTGTCATATGGAAGTGACAGACCTATAAGTGACTGTGCATGGTGTTGTGTGATAGGAATCATCACCATATGTGATGGTTGTAGTTCTATGACAGTTTGCACCCTTCATGTGACAAATTTTAAGACAATCTATGTTGGCTTACAAAAAGAAATAAAATCATCATTACTACATGGCTGGATTTCATGCTATTTGAAGCCAATATGTTCTTTTCAGATAATTCTTACATCAGAAAGCAGTGAATTGTCAGAGATTGACTTTTTAATATATATTTTTATTAATAGTATATTACATTTTGTGAGTAGATTTGTACAGTACATTTAATACATACACCTCCTTTATCTATAACCACATTCCTCCGCCCTCTTCCAATTTCTCCCATTTCCTCCGTTCTATATTATCCACTCACTTATATATATATCTTTTGTTTTTGACCTTCCCTCCACCTCCCCAAACCCATACCACAATTTCCATTAAGACTTTAACTCCACCCATGAGCTTAACTTTTCCCATCTCTGTATGTTTACATTGGCTTCACCTCTTTTTAACCATTCCAAATATATCAACCATTTATCTTTAAATTTCCTCATATTGTCTTCCTTCTTATCTCTACAGGTTACATTTGCAATAATTTCTGATTGGCCCTGATCAAACAAGTAATTGTTCCAATTTACTATATTACATTTTTTTCATTTTTTCAACCCCAAGCAATTACGGCCTTCCCTACAAGAATACTCGCTTTGAATAAATCTTGATATTTTACACTGAGATTATTTTCAAATATTCCCATAAACATCAGCTCCATATTTACTTGAAGGGATATTTTTAATAATTTCTCCCCATTATTTGTTCCCAAAATGTTTTTGCCTTTGGACATTCCCACCACATGTGAGCATACCATCCTTTACTTAATCCATAGTGCTAACATGTTGGACTATTACCGGTAATCATATTTGAAAGTTGTGCTGGGGTATGATACCATTTCCATGTTTCCTTTCCATTTCTTTGCACTTCTCTATTTGATAATCCCTTTGTATATTCATCCACCCAGCCCTTTCTCTGATGTCTCTGCTTTTTTATATATGTCTTCCATCATACTCTCCTTATCTATACATTCTCTATATTTTCCTTGTTTCAATTTGTTATATAATCCTAGTGTCTTAATCCAAATTTTGTTTCCCATTTTGTCTAGTATCCTAGAAGATTGCCATCCTAGAAGATTGCTATTCATGTCCTAGAAATCTTTAATCCTATTTCTCTCCACCATCAATAATCAATCTTCTTCTCATAGAGACTCTCAAGCAGATTCCATTTTAATGTTCCTGGCATCCATGTCAGAGATGGACTTGACCTCATTTTTTTATTATGGCCACAAATGGTTCTAACAACCAGTTTAGAGGCATTTGTGAGCAGATCCCACCTGGAAGCAGAATTGATAAGAAGCTCCAGATAAGAAAAGAAAAGAATGATGAGAAAGAATTATACACGCATTTGGAGAATTTACTTTATTGTACTATACCTTTGAAGAATTTGCCATGCTGGCTGGGCAGTTGACCATGATGGCTGAGAGATTCTGTAAACTAGGGTTCAAAGAAAGTAATAAAAGAAGAAAAGAAAAGAAATAGGTACAAACAGGTTATCTAGGCTCTCAACCAAATTGTGGAGTTTGGAAAGTTTGAAGGGAACCTTGGAAGTCTTCTGACATCTCATATTACTTTTTTAAACTACAACAATCCCCCATTTATGAAGGTGTTGTCTACCTGCTGCTGCAAGAACCATTTCTCAGACAACCCCTGTTTATTACTTCACTGATGTTTCTGGTGAAATGGGCTATATTGTCTTTTTTTGTCTTATTATTCTTGACCTTTGAAATTTGTAGGGTGCAATATTCAGGAAGCTGTCACTTGGCTTCCATAGTTAACAAAAGCAAGAGTATCCTTGCTCCTCCCTGCCTCCATTCTTAACAAGCGTTAAGGGATGCTGACATGTTAAAAATACACTTCACATCTTCTTTGTGTCAATTTTCCTAAAAGCTACCGGAAAGTTGAAATAGCGGGTAACAACCTCTCATTTCCTCTACCATCCCCCCAATACTCACTTCTGATTCTGATAAAGACAAAAGGTCCTTTAATTAACTCTCTTTCTTTATCTGCCTCCCTTCACATTCCGACATGCTGTCAAAAATATTGCAGCTTAAGATACTGTAGTCCTGCCTCATTAATCCAATAAGCAACTCTCTTGAAAATGCTAAATTGACTGTTATATACTTGCCATGTTCACACAACTCAAAGGGAGATGCTGATTGTGAATATATGCAGGAGAAAGCAGCATTATACCAGCAGTTTACACAATCATTCCAAATTCATTGACTCTTCTGCATAAACAAAGTCAAATTATTAATATTTCAGGTGGGGCAATTGCTCCAGGCCCTTGGCTAGCTAGGGGCCAACTGCTGAGTGGGAAAAAGTGTGCACTGATAAAATCTTCTGTCCCAACCCCACAAGCCCAGTTTAACAACCAGCAGTCACATCGGGCAAAGAAAGGCTATTCAACTGCCAATTGGGACACAAGGAGGAGGATATTTGCAGCCCAGTCCTATCAGCAAGCAAGTCTGCTAAAAGGGAGATGGAGTTTTACAAGACCATTAGACTTCTCTGCCAAAGAGTGTTTGTACCTCACAAACTACAGATCCCAAGATTCGATAGCATGGCAAGTAAAGTGGTGTCAAACTGCATTAATTGTACAGTGTGAGCTTTTGAAATACATGATGTCTTAAAAACAGAACTTTGCTCTTTATAGTGGAACCCTAGTTCATGTGAAGTCAATGCTTCCTACCAAGTAAACTTTGAAATTTAAAATGTGACACATACTATGTGTAATGGTGTTATTAGACCTGACTTATGATGGCTATTATAAGAAATATAACACATATTTGTCTGCTTTGCAAAACAGACTTAATTTATGTGACTCATTGCACAGATAAATTACCATTGTAGCCACCAACTTCTGAATGAAAGCAAGTATTTACTATCCAAAGATGAGCATCTATCTTCAGTCATGGTGTCTGGTTGGTCTACTGTCAGTGAAATGGTGAATCCTATCTGGAATTTAGTTGGAACTTGAAGGAACTATCAAAGGTGCTGAATCCTCTTCCCGAAACAGGTTCAGCCATTTGAATTTCCAACTGAAGTATGGAGTATATTCAACATTGACCCAGTCGACATTGAGGTTACCATGTTTCACTGTCTATCTTCATACATGATTGTCTCAGAAAGTCACACACCCTTTTGGTGGGGACATCATGATCTCCAAATGTCAATCACCCTAAGTAAGCATGAGTATTACTTTGTTACACAGCATATTGCTTGTTCAAAGCCCAAATGGTTCAATTAGTCAGCTCAACCTGGATCCACCTTTGATCTTCTATCATAAATAATATATTACCTTATTATAATATCCTAAAGTATAAAAGCTTGGTCTAAATGGTCCTTGGAATCAGCCCAGAGTCACCTCAGTTTTGCACTTATAGAGGTTCTTGTCAGGGACAAGTGATTCTCCTAGTCAAACTGTAAAGAACAGATTGATAAGATGACACTATGCATTTTTAATGTCCAGTTTGGTTACGTGAACTTGGCTGGGATGGGGGGTGTCACTTTGAGTCAGATTTGAAGTTCTTTTGGATTTTAACATAAAATAATAAACAGTTTTGATTTAAATGATTTTAAAATAACAGTGATAAGGGACAGAAGGAGGGAAGGAGGGAGGGAGGGAGAATATAGTTAGGAAGAGGGCTTAGAGGGAACATGTTCTTAACTTTTAAAAGTCAGGGATATTATTAGCTTCATCTCTATTGAGATTATATCCTTCCTGTCATCCCATAATCAACAAGATTGTGATTAAGCACAAGTTAAACATGTCTGCTGAAAACTTGCAGATTTTCCCTTTGAAATTGGACTTTGAATGTTACTTTAGATGACAACAACGCAGCATCACCGAAAAAACAATAGCAATGACTTGATAGTTGCATTTGGATAGATAATAAGGCAATAATATTAACTGTCATCCTCACTATATTCAATTTTTTTACACAGGGCTTCTTGATAAAACCATGAGCCCAGCATCACTGCAGCATTCAAGAAATCATTGAAATTAAGAAAATGTCACTTTTGAGATCAAATAAATTGATGTAGAATGTTTCCCAAATTAGTTTTATGCCTACATTAATCTATTTTGAGTTGAGGAAATAATGTGTCTGATTCCCTCCCACTAGCACTGTGAAAGTGTAAAATAAAGCAATGTGATCGCATCAGCTTACTATGGAAGAATGTATTAAAACAAACAGGTGAGTTTTCTGCCATGTGCGAAATATAGAATAAAAAGGAATCACCGTTGATGAGAAACATGAAAGCCACTGTAGTGTAGATATTACATTGTATTGGTATTTGGCAGACCCCACATTCATAGAACCATAGAGTTGGAAGCTTTCATTAGATCAGTTATGGGTAAACTTCAGCCCTCTAGATGTTTTGGATTTCAACTCCCGGCTGTTAGGAATGGTGGTAATTGAAGTCCAGAACACCTGGAGGGCCAACGTTTGTACATGCCTGCACTAGATGATTACACATAGACCCTGAGCCAAGCACTTTCTGTCTTAGGCTAACCCAATCAACATTTTTCTCAATATTTTGTGACTTTTTGATGAGAATTTTCTTTAATCGGGGAAAAAGAAACTACAACATTTTTGCAGAGTAAATCATTCTTCATGAAAATGAATTTTACAAGGACCTGGAATATTAAAAGAAACCTTTCAATCTTACCAAGAGGGACAAAAGCATTCAACATTCTTTTTCTAACATGAACAAACAAAATGCGCAAAGGATTTTATCCTTCTTTGACAGATTGTTGTGCATGGACAGATCACTAATCTGTTACTACTCATAAGGCTTAGCTTCCAGATTTTGTTTACCAGTTTGGTTGCCTTCCTCTGAACATGTTTCTTGTTGTCAATATCCTTCTTGAATTTTGCTCTTCAAAACTGGACACAGTATTAGACAATTCAAATGCTTATTTTAAAAGCTATGTCCTTCCCAATATCTATCTGTTCACTGTGTGAAGAGCTGTCATCTTCCTCTCCATAAAACATATTGTCAGTAAAATTATCGAAATATATTAAAGCAACATTGTCAAGGAGTCTAAATATGTACCTGTCAGCTTATCAAAAATGAAAATGTAATTCCTGAAAGTTAACAAAAAAGACACATGGTTTTTTCTTTCTACTATCTGGGCTAACAAATTTTATCTCCCTTCCCTGACATATCCTCACACATACAGCCAAAATGTTTGACAGACACATCAATAAGAAACTTTTAAAAATCCTAGGCCTCATACGTACATTGATTTTTGGAATATATAATAGGAATGTGAAATTTGAGGCTATTCGTATTTCAAGATAACTGGAGAGGTTGAAGCAAGAAGACTTAGTTTCCCGTTGTCTGTGTTACATACTTGGATGATGATCTTCTCTCCTGTCTGTCAGAATCATGAGTTTCTCGTTGTCAAATATTTCAAAGTTGACAATGGAATTTTAATTGCCAGCTTCTGCAGCACAGAGATTCTTCTGAATTTCACATACCTGTAGTCTGTATCCACACTTCAAAATTATAATAGTTTGACTACATTCTCTCTGGAATACTATGGAATTCTGGGATTTATAGTTTAGTGAGATATTAATAAATATTCACCCATCTAGTTTAATATCACTAAGACCACTACATCATGCTTACCATGTTCTACACAGTGGTTGCTCTACACCGACTTTCTGCTGAATATAAACATGGTGCTACTATTTGCTAATGTGCCTTTTTATTTTCACTTTGTACACACAGTGGCTGTTTCTGAAATACCAGCAAATTAAGTGGTACATTAAGGGCACTAAAAAGTAGTCATGTGACATACAAGAATGCCCAAGCACATATCCTGTTTGTTAGTCCTGACTAGAAGAACCCCATTGGATAGTTAAACACAACGGATGCAATGACTTTACTTATAATAGTATTTTGAGACAATGCCTTTTCTTTAGGTAAAATGAAAGGTCACAAAACACAGTGCAAACATTCATATTCTCCTGGACCTCACTTTGAAAAGCCTGGCACATTATGTTTTGACCTTTCAGTTAGCCAAATAAAAGACACTACCCTAATATACATTTTGAATATTTTAATTTGTATTTACATACAAATTTTAATGGAGATAATATATGCATACAGAGAGGTGGGGTAAGAGATGCAGAAACTGGCAATAAAAGATACAGGAATAGAGCACCTGATCCAGAAAAAAATACTTCTGATCAGCATTTTAAGATGAGATGAAAAGGAAAATTGAACTTTATTGTGTGTGTGAAGGGGGGGGGGAGGTTTACAGGGATTGAGGGAATTTGCCCCCAGTGTCCATTCCATTCTCCACCCTTGATTGAGAAGTATTAAAAGGCCCCCAAGGTAAAGATAGGTAGATGTACTGAGCCCGGGCCATTGCCCTGAAGCCTCACCATTGGTTCTTATCTGTCCAGGCATATCTACTGCTATGAACCATCGTGAAGTTTAAGATCAGCGGGGGAGGCCCTGCTCTTGGTCCCACCATCCTCACAAACGCGACTGGTGGGGATGAAAGACAGAGACTTCTCAGTGGTGGCCCCTCACTTGTGGAACTCTCTTCCCAGTGACATCAAAGTGGCCCCCTCCTCCTGACCTTTAGAAAGAACCTCAAAACTTGGTTATGGGATGAAGCGTTCAAACAGTAGAGGTAGCAATCAAGAATGAGACCCAATTTCTGTGAATGACAATGGACTGACCCGAACTATAATTTTAAACCTGTGTGATTTTAAACAAATGTTTTAGTAATTTAGTGCCTTAATGAATTGTTTTAATTGCTATTATTGTTTATGACTGTTGTTAGCATTGAATTAATGCATGTTGTGAAGCTGCCCTGAGTCTCCCTCCGGGGTGAGGAGGACAGGATACAAATATGTGAAAGAAAGAAATAACATAAATAACATAAATATTTGAAACATGCTGTATTTCTTTGATTCGAAGAAGTACCTTTTTCACGATATAAACATCTCTAAAACCAGGGTGCATCTTAGAATCAAATGTGCTTTTTGTATATTTAAATATTTTTTCTAGTAGTGATACTGAAAATAGTGTGCATCTTACAATCAATGATGTTTTAGAATCAATGAAGTACAGTATTATGCATAAATATCTGCTGGCTTCCATGTTTGTGGTATAGTGACTCTGTTGTGTTAGTCCAATTTTTAAAGGATTCATCCAAGAGGAGTGGGGTGGCCTAATGGATACTCTAATAGATCCTAGGCTTCACCACTTGCATTGTTTAGATTGAAGCTTGGGATGGTTTTGTCTCATCCCTGTTGTGGAAGCCATGAGCCACTATTGGAATTAATTAATATAATAACTATATTAAATTTCTAACACAATGAAAGGAAATCTTGCCACTTCATTGATAGATAATATTTTTAGTTACTTTTTCAGGTCATCTTTTTGAAAACCCTTTGATTCATTTTAAGAGCATTTTGGAGGTTTTTAAAAGATCTTAATCATATAATCATAGAGTTGGAAAGAAAGCCTCTGGCATGCAAGAAAACACAATTAAAACACTATCATGAGATGGCCATCAGTCTCTGCTTAAAACCTTCCAGAAAAGGAAACTCTACTATGCTTTGAGGCACTGTGTTTCATTGTTGAAGACCTCTTACCATCAGGAAGTTCTTTGCAATGTTTAGGAGTAATCTCTTTTCCTGCTGTTTGAATCCATTGCTCCATTGTGTCCTAGTCCAGAGCAGCAGAAAACAAGTTTGCCCCTCTTCAATGTGACATTCTTTCAAATATTTAAACATGACTATAATGTCCCACTCAGCTTTCTTTTCTCCAAGCTAAACATAATTTTGATCATCCAGTTTGACACATTCGAGTTTGTCAATATCCTTTTAAATTGTGATGCTCGAACTGGAGACAGTCTTATTTCAGGTGATGTCTGTTCAAAGCAGAGAAGAGTGGGACTATGCAGTATTATCAATCCCTAATTTTTCCCAACCTTTTAATGAAACATTAACAAAAAATAATGACCCATGCAACAGCTAACATGCCCACGTACTTTTTAAACCTTGTAGAATAATGACAAAGACAAAATACCTGTAACGACTCTCCAACACTCGGTAAGGATCACGCGTAGATTGAAAGCACGGTCCAACACGATTTTATTGCAGGTACGACACATGTGAAGCAAAAGCACCTGCCCGCCACCAAAACACAACTTATATACCCCAACCCCCTCCCATCGCCCATGCAATGTCCAGGTAGGGTTGCACCATATCCGGTGATTCAGCATATCCCATAGTCCAAAGGGATGTGACCTCATGGCCCCATGAGTCAGCATTAGGAGTCCAATTGTCCAATGTCCAGGCTCAGAGGAGTTACATCACTTCCCCCTGCAGCCTTGCACACATGTGGAAGTTACCTCACTTCCACATGACTCAGCACAGTCTTATATAACTGGAGCCCAAGGTCACCCAAGAACTAGGGCAAAGGTCGAGGCAATCTCATGCCAGGCTGGGAGCTTGAACTTCACCCAAGCTCAAGTCTCCCAATCCTGACATAACGGCCTCCTCCACCACGTCCTCCCCCCGTAAAACAAAACATCATTCAATCCGAGGATGAAAGGGGCCCACATATTTTTTCAGAAGACCACAATGAAACGTGGGATGAACTTTCCCTAAACTCTTAGGCAACAGAAGGGTATAAGAGACCTTATTCACAGCTTTCTCAATTCTAAAAGGCCCAATATACTTCGGACCCAATTTCTTAGATGGATAACCCAATTTCAAATTCTGTGTGGATAGCCACACTAAATCCCCTTCACTATACTCCTCCCCTTCTCGCCTCTTCCGGTCACCAAACATCTTATACGAACGCTGTGCCTTCCCTAAAGCTTCCGCTACTTCCTTCCATTCCTCCCGGGCTCGTATCTTCCACTCCATTTTCTCCTCCCCACCCAACTCCAACAGCTGGGGCAAAGGAGCCACCTCCTGACCATAGACTATCTCAAAAGGAGACTTTCCGGTGGACGAATGTACCGAGCTATTGTATGCCACTTCAGCATAGGGCAACAGATCAGACCAATTAGTTTGCTCTTTATTACTAAAAATGCGTAGATAAGCCCCTAACGATTTCTGCGTCCCTTTCTACGCCGCCATTACAACAAGGATGATAAGAAGTCGTAAGACGCCTCTGAGCCCCCAGCACCTCAAAAACTGCTCCCAAAACTGAGCAGTAAACTGCACTCCACGATCACTCAAAACTTGTTCCGGGCACCCATGCAACCGGTACACATGCTGCACATACAACTCTGCCAAACGTTCCGCAGAAGGCAACCCCTTCAATGGCACAAAATGGGCCTGCTTCAAAACATATCCAGCACCGTCCAAATGTACTTATAACCTCGACTCAAGGCAACTCCCCACAAAATCAGTGCTGACATGCGTCCACGGCCTCACAGGAGTAACTACCACCTGAATCAACCCCTGCGGCCGC